>JAGFBE010000036.1:0-529189 GCA_020226115.1 Colletotrichum viniferum | reverse complement strand
CTAACCCTAACCTACCTACCCTAACCCTAACCCTAACCCTAACCCTAACCCTAACCCTAACCCTAACCCTAACCCTAACCCTAACCCTAACCCTAACCCTAACCCTAACCCTAACCCTAACCCTAACCCTAACCCTAACCCTAACTTAGAAATCTTAATAAGGTTTCTTTTTAAAACTACTTAATAGAAGTATTATAGCTATAAAGATAGAGAGCTAAATAAGATTATAGCTAGCTAAGAGGACTATTAGTATTAGTAGCTATATTATAGCTTATAAGGTTACTATTTAAGTGTTAAGGCTAATAGTAGTAGGACGCTATACTAGCTAAAACCTCTTAGTAGCTTATTAAACTTCTTAATAGGTAAGAACTATAGCTCTTCTGAAAATAAGATATATATACCTCTAAAGTAGTTAGAACTTAGTTCTATAAGTAGAACCTAAACTATATAAGTTAATAAAGCTTAAGATATTAGATTAATTAAAAAGATAGAGCGTAGAATATAGTATTATACTATTAGAAGTAAAGAGGGAGATAAAGAGAACTAAAAAAGATAGAAAAAAAAAAAGTAGAAGATAAGTAGCTTTATTAATAAGAAGTAGAGTATAATAGGTATAAATATATATTATTATTTATAGTTATACTACTATAACTTCTATAACTAATATTCTATCTTATTTAGTATTAAATATTACTACTTATTTTATTTATTAATAGTATAATAGAGCTATAAAAAGTATTATTCTTAAGTATTATATTAGCTTTAGTTAGTATTTCTTAAAGCTACTATAGTAAAATATAGCGTAGTATCTATCCTTAGTACTTTTTAATTATTATAATAGGTATTATTAAGAGAAAATAGTATTAAGTAGCTATAGCTATAATATCTCCTATACTTTAAAGTTACTAAGAAGTGTTAAGCTACTACTTTTATTAGTATTCTACCTAGTAAAGAGGCTTAGCTATAGCGTAGAGCGTTAAATTAGTTTATTTTAGTAATATTATATTTTTAAGATTACTTTAAACTTATCTTTTCTACTAAGTAAAGCTTTCTAACTAGCTCCCCGCTTAGCTTAAGTAAGCTTCTACACTTTTAATCCTTAGGGAGACTAACTAATAGGACTTTAAGTAGCTACCTTTATAACTTAAGCTAACTAGACTACTAATAAGCTACTACTTAATAAATAAGAGATTAGAGTAAATAAAATAGTAATCCCCCTTAAAATTAAAAATAGTTTATAAAATAAGATACTTTAGTTAGGTATAATACTAGTAGTATAGTAAGCTACTAAAATAAATATATATATCTAAATAAAGTAGAAAGATTTAAAAAGAGGTTTTTAGAGTATATTTCCTCCTCTCTACTAACTAACTTATTCTTATATATTCTTACTAGGAGTAAGCTTTAAAGCTATAGTATATATAGTATAAAAGGGAAAGCTTAAATAGTAGACTAAAGGAGCTAAGCTAATAAGAGGCTTTTTAAGTTATTTACTAGTTACTATTATAGAGGTAGGCTATAAGTAATAAGCTAGTAGTTCTAATAAAAAACGCTTATTTTATATTTATTACTAAAGAGGTATTAGTTTTACTAATAGCTAAAAAGATAATCTACTTACTAAATATAGTAAGTAGAATAATACTAGCTTTAAAAGCTATATTAGGTACTAAATAGAGGTAAAGACTATATAAAGATAGACGCTTAATAACTAAAATATTAGAGGTTAGCTTTTTAAGCTAGATATAAATAGATATAAAATAAGAATTTAATCTTATAAAGAGTAGCTAAATATAAGTATATAAATAAATAATAAGCTTAACATCTATACTACGCCTACTTATAAACCTATAAGTAGAAAACTATTTATATTTAATTATTTAATAGGGGGTTTAAGCTTATTAGAGGATATACCTCTAGCTTTTAAAATCTACTTTTATAGCCTAAAAAGCAGCTAGCCTTTTAGGTAATAGTTAGATAAAACTACTTAAGTAAAGCTTTAGAAAATTAATAAGGCTTAGGGGTTATATAATAGCGTAGCTACTAGTAGCTAAAATAGTAAAATAGTAGTTCTTTAGCTTTATACTACTTTAACTTTATACTAATAGCCTAAAGGTTTAAAACTATTTATAAGAGTAGAGTGTAAATATAAGCCTTTTTAGAACTACTAAAGCTCTAACTACTAGGTATATATAGGTATATAAAGTAATAAGGCTACTAATTAGAACTATAAAAGTATAAAAGCCTATTATATATATAATATATAACTAGGGTATTTAACTAAAGTAAGGCTAAGCTTTATAGGCCTTTATTTTATACTTAAGAGTAGCTATTTAGAGCTACTAAAGCGCTTAAGTAGACCTAAGCTTATACTAAATAGTATTCTTAAGCTTAAACTTATACCTCTAGCTTTAATAATACTTTTCTCTATATTAAAAAGAGAGGGGAGATAAGAGGACTTTATTAAAAAATAAGTAAAGTTATATTACTTTCTACTCTTACCTCTCTTCTAAAAAATAGATTAATCTTAAAGACGTTTTATTTTATAATATAGACTTTTAAAAGCTCTCTTAACTTTAAGTTACTAATAAGAGGGAAAGTTTATATTACTTTTATAATTTCTCTCTCTAAGTTTATTACTTAAGTTAAAATTTAGCTTATTTATTTATTAGAGAGTATATATATAAAAAGTATTAGAACTTATTATTT
Organism: Colletotrichum viniferum; assembly: GCA_020226115.1. Lineage (NCBI taxonomy): Eukaryota > Fungi > Ascomycota > Sordariomycetes > Glomerellales > Glomerellaceae > Colletotrichum > Colletotrichum viniferum. The sequence continues at coordinate 526,483 of JAGFBE010000036.1, read as the reverse complement.
AGCTTAAAAGTAGTAGAAGTATAGAGGCTTTTAAGATTTTATAAAATATAGTATAATCTATTCTAAATATAATAAGTATTATTTTAACGTTTAAGCTATTTAAAATAAATATTAAGAATATTATAGACGTCTAAGCTTAAAAAGAGATTAATAGAGAAATATATAAGTAGTAATAAGTTAGTTTAGTTTCTCTACTTTTTATCTCCCCTCTTTTAGCTTAGCTTATATTTTACTTCTTTTTTAAAGTTTAAAGGGGTTTTATTAAGCTTTTAAATAGTCTTTAGCTAGCCTTTTATAGGGAGCTAGAGGTAGCTACTTAAATTAGAGCACTAGTTATTAACGTTAATATTTTTTCTATAAGTAGTGTTAAAGACTAGTTAGCTTTTAAGTTTTACTTCTAGTGTAGTATAAAGTTAGCTAATAGCTAGTTCTTTTTAAGCTAGTGTTATTTACTCTACTAAGGCGTTAGCTTATCTTATATATTAAAGATTAATACTATTTAGAGACTAAATATTACTATTAAATATTAGTTATTAATATTTATTAGTATTAGTATTAGAGGGTTTAGTAGTTATAAGTAGTAGCTTATATTAATAATAATAGGTAGTAGGTGCTAGAGATAAGTATTAGTATTAATACTAAGGCTAGTGCTATACTAAGTGCTAGTAGGTATATATAGTTTAAGTTACTAGCTGCTTTAGTGCTAGTAGTGTTTATTAGTGCTAGCTATAAGTGCTAAAGCTAAAGTAGCTATAAATATTAGTGCTAAAGGTAAATAGTATTAGTTAGATGTTAATGCTAAGCGCTAGTGTTAGGCGCTAGTGCTAAGCGTTAGTGTTAGGCGCTAATACTAGGCGTTAGTACTAAGCGCTAATACTAGGCGTTAGTGCTAGTACTAAGAGCTAGGTACTAGTACTAGCTAGTTATAGGCGCTAGTACTAGGTACTAAGTGCTAGTATTAGTACTAGTTATAAATAAAGGTGAGGGTATTTAGTATAGGTATTAGTATTAGGTATAAGTAGGCGTTAGGCATTATTACGCTAAGAGGAGCTAATATTAGTATTAGTATTAGTAGTAGTAGTAGTAGTAGTACTAGTAGTGCTATTAGTACTACTAGTATTAGTAGTACTAGTATTATACTAGTAGTACTAGCGTTAATAGCGTTAGTTAAAGTATTGCTACTAGTAGTAGTGTTAGTTAGTTAGAGTGCTACTACTACTAGTAGTAAGGTAGGTAGGTAGTAGGTAGGGGGGCTTCTGTGCGCGCTATACGCCCCCCCCCCCCTTTCCCCTGCAGGCCCCTCTAGGCTAACGCTAGCGCCACCCCTATATAAGTCTAAGGAGTTATTATATTAAAAAGTGCGCCAGTACTAAGCTTTTTTAAATGCACTATTTATCTTATATAGGCTAGCTATAAGTTAAGTTTTAGTTTTTTATTAGTAATATAGATTAGTTTATTATAGCTTATTTTTATATATTCTATTTAGACTTTATAGAGATCTTAGATATAGTCTATTACTTATTATGCTAGGCTTCTGTTTAGACTAGCTTCTATAGACTTATTAGCTATCTATCTTTAGACTACTTTAAACTATCTACTTATAGCTTATATTAAGAAAAACTACTAATATAGTATTTCTATTATTTATAATAAATCTCTAACTATAGTAGCTTTTTTATAAATATCACCCCTCTTCTACTAATTATTCTCTTATTTATATTCTACTTAATAATACTTCTATATATTTTATATATAGTAGTAAATATAACAGTATATATAATAGGATAAACTATTTATTTAAAATAGTGTAATATAAGTAACTAGCTTAATTATAAGGTCTAGGTATTAAAATAACTTTAAATTAGCCTAGCTATAGATAATACTTAAGATATTACTAACTAATCTAGTTACTTTTCCTCTAGTTTTAGTAGTAATTAACTAATAGTAGTTTTATAGATATACTATAACTTTATTTACTATTACTATATACTAATATAATACATATATTAGAATAAAATACTATATATTATAAACGAATAGCTTTATATTTACCTATATAGATAGCTTACTTTAGTCTACTACTATTTAATAATTCCTCTTATTTTCTCTTTATAATTTTATTTTCTTACTTTTTAATTCTATATATTTTCTCTTTAATTTATTTTTAACTCTACTTACGTTCTATTAGTTAGTTAAGCTTTCTAGTCTAGCTAATATCCCTATTATATAATTAGCTAGTCTATATAGAGCTTAAGACTATATTATAAAAATATTAACTATATTATTTACTGATTTCTAAACTCTTAATACTAAGTATAAAACTGAAAACTAGATTATTATAATTACTTTTATTTAGGCTTTAATTATATCTTATTTTTATTTATTTTATTATGTGAAATCTTAATAGCTTCTATGCTGCTAGAAAATAACAGCTTCTACTTTATATCTATACTAACCTACTTAATATTTAGTGAGGGTTTTAATAGCTTTAACTAGAAGCTATTATTGCTAGTACGTTAGGGTTTTAACAGCTTTAACTAGAAGCTGTTATTATTAGTACGTTAGGGTTTTAATAGCTTTAACTAGAAGCTGTTATTACTAGTATATTAGGGTTTTAACAGCTTTAACTAGAAGCTGTTATTACTAGTACGTTAGGGTTTTAACAGCTTCAACTAGAAGCTGTTATTACTAATACGTTAGGGTTTTAACAGCTTTAACTAGAAGCTGTTATTACTAGTATGTTAGGCTAAGCTTTAGTCTTTTATTAGTAATATAGATTAGCTTATTATAGCTTATCTTTATATATTCTATTTAGACTTTATAGAGATCTTAGATATAATTTATTATTTATTATATTAAGCTTCTATTTAGACTAGTTTCTATAAACGTATTAGCTATCTATCTCTAAGCTACTTTAAACTATCTACTTATAGCTTATATTAAGAAAAACCGCTAATATAGTACCTCTATTATCTATAGTAAATCCCTAACTATAATAGCTTTCTTATAAATATTACCCCCCTTTTACTAATTATTCTCTTATCTATATTCTACTTAATAATACTCTTATATATTTTATATATAGTAATAAATATAATAGTATATATAGTAGTATAAACTATCTATTTAGAGTAGTATAATATAAATAACTAGCTTAACTATAAGGTCTAGGTATTAGAATAACTCTAAATTAACTTAGTTATAAATAATACTTAAGATATTACTAATTAATCTAGCTATTTTTCCCCTAGCTTTAGTAGTAATTAATTAATAGTAGTTTTATAGATATACTATAACTTTATTTACTACTACTATATACTAATATAATATATATATTAGAATAGAATACTACGTATTATAAATAAATAGCTTTATATTTACCTATATAGATAGCTTACTTTAGTCTACTATTATTAAATAATTCCTCCTATTTTCTCTTTATAACCTCACTTTCTTACCCCTTAATTCTATATACTTTTTCTTTAATCTACTTTTAACTTTACTTATATTCTATTAGTTAGTTAGGCTCTCTAGTTTAGCTAATATCCCTATTATATAATTAGCTAGTCTATATAGAGCTTAAAACTATATTATAAAAATATTAACTATATTATTCACTAATTTCTAGACTTTTAATACTAAGTATAAAACTAAAAACTAGATCGTTATAATTACCTTTATTTAAACTTTAATTATATCTTATTTTTATCTATTTTATTATATAAAATCTTAATAGCTTCTATACTACTAGAAAATAACAGCTTCTACTTTATATCTACACCAACCTACTTAATATTTAGTAAGGGTTTTAATAGCTTTAACTAGAAGCTATCGTTACTAGTACGTTAGGGTTTTAACAGCTTTAACTAGAAGCTGTTATTACTAGTACGTTAGGTTATATATAAACCTAAAGATCTACTTAAAGTTAAATAAAGAAATAAAAGAATATATATATAAAATTTAAAGGGTTTCCTCTTTTAAGTAATCCTTAAAAAAGTTTTATAAAAGAATAAATTTTATTTCATTTAGTTCCTATTTAAGTTATAAGAACCTTTAGAAGCTTCTAGCTAAATTAGTTAGATTATTTAGCTTTAATAGTTAAATTTAAAAAGCTTTTAGAAGCTTCTAGTTAATTAAAGTTAAGTTATTTAAATTTTACTATTAAATCCTAAAAACTCTTAAAAACTTATAGCTAACTATAATAAGATATTTAAAATCTATAGTTAAATCTAACTTCTAAAAAACTTTAAAAAACTTCTTACTAAATAAGCTAAGTTATTTAGAAAATTACTATAACTAAAAAGAAATCCTAAAAACCCTAATAGGTTTTTAGCTAAATATAATAAGTTATTTAGATTTAAAAGATTAAGTCTAAAAAGCTTTTAGAAACTTTCTCTTAGCTATATATATTATTTAAACTTTATAATTAAGTCTTAGAACCCCTCTTTATTAATAAGTTTATAAATACTTATAATTAATTAGTCTATTTAGATATAAAATCTTATATATATCGTCGTTTAATATACTTTCCCTTCGCTAGCCTTAGTACCCCCCTTTTATATCACTCTTTTATAGCTCTAAAGAAGCCGCTTTCTAGCCTAGATCCTACCCCTAACCTAGTCTGTATTAAGCGTTAGGACGGTATTATTATCTTAATAAAGCTATCATGGCATGCGCAGCGTTTGTTCAGCTTCTTAATATGCTGAAACCAGCGCAGGGCATCCTGCGCGATGGTTGCGCAGATATCATTCCACAAATAAATCCGGATGATCAGCGCGGCGGGTCTCTGCCGGCCGGCAGGAGCAGCTCCCCGTCTTAAGCTGGATATCCACGAATGACCATGTATTGTTTGACGGTTGATCAAGCCCCGTGCTTCTACGAGACAATGCCTTGGCATACACTATCGAGAGTTTGAATTTTGATATCGCCTCGGCGGCTTGTGAGTAATTCGCACGGCTGACGCAGGCTCGAGAGCAAGAGCACATGTCTGACTCGTTCTGGGCCTAATATCTATAGGACTTGGCGCCTTGCTGTATGCCACCGTTGGGTTCTCGCTCTTGGGCGGATGGATATATTGATACGGGCCCAGTTCTCGAAAGTATGGGAGGGAATATACATTAATCTGTGTTGTCACACTAATCCTGACTTGATCGCACAATATAAAAGTCGTCCAGAGCTCAGCTGACGGCTCTGCGCTTCCGGCGATGATCGCCAATACCATTATCCCCGTTGCAGTCAATAGATAATGACCTCTTCCTACGTAAGGTGGAAGGCTGTGTCTCGCGGGGCAACCTCTCATCGGACGTGACATCCACATTGGCTTTCAACATTGTGGGTGACTCGGGGTGCAGTGATGTTGTCGAGTCGTTCGCTATCCGACCCCCTGCGAAGACGGATGATGTGCGAGGCGTGATTGGGGAGGGAGATTGCGATGATACGGAGCCTGTGCCAGAGAAGGACAGCTCGTTTGATAATGGAGAGCTTGGTATCTGTGCAGGTTGGTCGTCCTGTTGGGGTGTCGAGATGGCAGTTGTTGAGCCCATTCGAGACGGCTCGTCAGCCTGCCTTCTGGCACCTGATACATCTATACCATGGCGTCGGACCCCCTCGTGTACTACTGATATTGCATCGTCGGCATGCGAATATGGCAGGCTTGCGAATGACGGCTCGATTCCTTCCTTGTCTCCTATCTCAACCACTCGTGGACGATCGCAGCCGTGGTACTCTGAGCCACATTCGTCCCCAGCTGCAGCTTCATATATATCATAATCTGATGGAAAGGCATTCTCCAACTCCCAAGGGTCATTCGTGGGCATGTAAGCCTCTTCGTAGTCATCTTCAGGGGTATCATGGGTATCGTGGGTATCGTGGGTGTCTTCATCGGCATCTCCGTCACTATCATTATCGGTATCGTTTTTTCTTTGAGCTTGGGCTTCTGCGCTCGGTGCGCGGTTCTCTCTCGTCTCGATGTTCGCCCTCTCCGCCTTCTGATTCGCATCGTTCCATGAAAATGCAACGCCACAAGCGAGCTGCGCGAAACTGTCCAAGCTGCCGGTCTGGCCGACCTTCAGCGCCGCGGAACGGGCGGTGGGTGTGTCGAAGGGTGTGCGAAGGGAGATGGCGGCGATGGCGATACTCGAGACAATATCGGCGAGTTCGGCCCGTCGTTCGCGTGACTTCTGCTCGAGGATCTCCTCCAGGTGCTGGCGGTTCTCGGCGACTCGTGCGGCGGCCATAGCGTCGGCGAAGAAGGCATCCTCGTCCTGTATCGGGATGCTGATGGTGTTGAAACGGGTCCAGTAGTCCGTCCAGAGCATGGTTGGATCGCAGAAGTCGGCCTTGGCAACTTTACTCCATGCCCTGTTTTTTGCTTGCGTCAAGCCCGGGGGTTCGAAAGGGGCCATTGTGTGTTCGTGAGAGACTCGTCGCGAGCCGGATGGTCGATCAGGTGTGAGAGTTCGTCGGCAGCGGCGAGAGGTATCGAGATATGTCAAATGTAATGATAGACGGGACTTGAAGCCGATGTGCTTTGCGTTGCGCGTTCGGGAGCGGACATTCGCGTGGTAGATGACGAGTGCTGCTGAATGCAAATGAACTTCAATGTCGTTGCAGGAGACGCGGAAATTGCCGGCTAGGCGTCAGCGTGACATGATTGGACAGGGTGGAGTACCAGGCTATTGCCAGCCGCGCAGAGAACCCGAGCTTATCTTATCAGAGCACCTGGTCAAAGTGGAGCAAAGTGCCCAACCACCCAGCCACCCAGCCAACACTTGAAATGTGCGGGCCAGCCTGGATATATGCATATACCCTCCCTGTTAGCCAATTGACCAATCGCCCCATCATGCCCAAGATGCACGCATTCCCACATGCAGGCCCTCGCCTGAACTTCTCTCTCGACTGTACGGATATGGGTGTGTTGAAAGACTTGGAACATGTCCCTTACGAGCGGCGCATCCACGCAGCCATTCAGCGACACTCCCGACCTTCAGCGCCGCCTTGACGAAGCGGCAGCCGACCGGCGCCCGGACGACTCCGCAGACCCCGCGCCGGTGAATAGCGGTCTTCCGGTCGCACCCCGTCACCCCGTTCCCGTCGCTCAAGAAGGGAAAAATGTCGATGCTCCATCTGCGTCGCCTATATCCATCGCTGAGCTCGATGAGGCATTGAGACGAGCATCGCTCACCTCGCTCCCCGACGCGCGTCTCATTGTCGCTCACCATCGCCCTCCAAAGACCACAGACCCCGCCGTCATCCCTCTTCCTCACACCACCAGCCACCGAGACTTGGTCGGGGTGGTGCAGCGCACGGAAGATGTCTGCTTCACTTTATGCATTCCCTTTCACGACAACCCCGCACTGCCGCCCTCACCTCGCTTCATTCAATCACGGCTCACCTGTCACATTTACTATGACCCAGCCAGCGACGACTGCGTCATCGTGAATAAGTCCACGACCCTTTTCCTCCTCACAGGCATCTGCCCAGATCAAGGCCGAAAACCATTGCACAATGGCGAGGCTCGAGTGGTGCAGCCCGGGACGTGGAGGATATCCGTAGCGTATGGCGCAGACTTCGCCGAGCAAGCCCTTGTAGACTTCCTCATCCTGCGGAGACAATTCAGCGTTACAATCCACGAAGCCCCTCTTTCCCTGGCAAGTTCTAGGAAGCGATCCGCTGCTGATGCAGAAGATGTAAGGCTAAAGAAACGAAGACACGAGGGCGACATCACGGAAATCCTGCTTGCCGCAGCCCCAGATGATGATGGGGCCGATGATGATGCCGGGCTTAAGATGACCTCAACCCGCACAGCCAGCAGGCAGCTTGTGCATGCCAAGGGCACACCTCTTTTGGATCTCGGCCGCGGAGAGGTGGCTGTCATTCGCGGCCCACGCAGAAGCCACGGCGATGTCAGCACTGAGGGTTCGGCCATGTACGACCTGCGCCGACTCGAAAAAGTTGCCGACACCCCATCAGCGAGTCTCTTCACCGGCCGTCACTCAGGATTACCTGTTGATGTCGTCGCCAAAGTCATCAGATACACCGGCAAGACGGCCGTCGACCTGGTGAAATGCGCCCGGAGCTGGCAGCAGGAGAAGACTGTCCTGGAGAAGTTGCATCACGCGAACATCATCTCACTCAAAGCATTCGACGGCCGTCTCTTCGCCATGTATGTGGAGCGCCTCCCAGGATCTCTCAACCGCGGCGAATCGTCGCCGTTTGCACCCCACGAGGCGCGGACGATCCTCCGGGACGTTGCATCAGCCCTGTCGTACATCACCGCTCAAAACATTGCCCATAACGATATCAAGCCTGCAAATATCGCCTACTCGCCAGAACGTGGCGCCGTCCTCTTAGATTTCGGGCTTGCCACGGCCTTGAACGTGCCGGCGATGCTCGGGGGCACGCCATGGTACATCCCACCCGACCTCATTACCAGGCAGAGCAGAGGTGCGCCGGGAGATATCTGGGCGTTGGGAGTGACGATGCTTTACGTGCTTGCCAAGGTGATACTGCCGGAGCGGACCATGAGAGGCTGGTTGATTCGAGAGGTGATGACCGAGAACAGCGAAGCGCGGGCGAAGATGATGAAGTGGTTGGATGTTGTGCAGGCAGAAAAGGAGAGCCTGGCGTCCTCAGATGTCGTGGAAAACATTGTTTACAAGATGTTGGATCCTGCGGCGAAGTCGAGAATTGATGCCACGCAGATAGTGGCGGCTCTGGCCGATGCTCGTCCATAAAATAGCGATGGCCTCATTTTTGAAACCGTCCCAGATTGCAGACCGGGCCGGTGGATGCGCCTGAGCTTACATTAGTGACCAGCGTCGAAAATGGGATAAGGAAACTTTCGGTGCACTTAGTTGCGTTGGTCCTCTCAAGCGGTGTTCCAGGCGCACGGTCATATTTTTCACCCCAAAAAGTCTGACGGTGCCACCAACAGCGCTGTAGGCAGCGCCACAAACCTCACGGTACTTTCATTTTAGCGTGCATCCCCACATCTCAGGAAGTACCCTCGCTAAGTCCCAACTGTGAGGCACGTACCTGCTGGAGCTGTGTGCCCTCCACTAACTTCCACACATCTTCCGCTGTAAGTAAGGGCTAGCATGCCATCCAGCTGGACCCCTCTGCCACCGCCGCAGACATCGCCGCGACGAAATTGGAAGGCCCCGTGCGATTCTGGGCGACAGTATTTGCCGAGACCCTCGATTTGCAGGAAGCAGAGGACTGTGAGCTTCCGGCCATAGTCGCGACATCATGCTATCGAATATGCGTTGCCCGTAGTCGTCGGCATTGCTGTGACGCTCGAAGGTTGCCATCGCCCGCCATCCCCCGTCGGCCTCAGCGGGCGTGAAGTCGCCATCGACCCGGGGCGAACGATCGCGACCTTGAAGACGAAGTCATGAAACGCTCAGGACGCAGCTTTGGCAGCATGCTCATCTGCGTGCGCGATTCGACCTGGAAGGTGCTGGGCGTCTCGGCATAGGTCGGCTCGTCCTGATCCATCGACAGCGCGGCGAGGGTGACGCGCTCATCGAAGTGATGCTCCAGGGCCTCGAAACCATGCTCATGCCGGAGTTGAGGATCGGCACGACCTTGTCAATCCGGCCACGGGTCAGAACGAAGCCGTCGACCTGCTGCGGCAGGTATCGCGGGTAGTTGATGAGCTCGTTGTCTGCCCCTCGCGGGCCCTGAGGTCGGTCGACTGGTTGCCCCAGGCCGAGCCGGAGGAGCCGGAGAAAGCCGAGACTGTGTCCTCGGACAGGCCGAGTTCGCCGCCAAGCCGCTGCCCTGGCAGAGGATGCTGGGTTTCTCCCGCGCCGCCTTGACGATGGCATGCACGGTGAGCAATGCGGCCTCCGGTGACCGCGCGCCCTCCGCCACCATGCGGCGCAAGGCCTCAGCATAGGTCTCGCAGAGCCACGAAATCTCATACGGGTCCTCGCACTTCAGGCACTCCAGGTCGAATTCGAGTCCGGCGAGGAGCGCGGGGGCTGGATGCTCGTCAAGGCCGGGCGATCTGTGGACCCGATTGCGTCGGCGCAGAAGCTGGCGCGGCTGTAGCTGCACCGGCCTGACCACGCAACGTGCCAACCAGATATCACAGCTAACGGTGCGACGGCGAGACATGCGCGCTGTCGTGCCACAGCTGGTAGAAGTCCACGGGCGGGTAGTCGATGCGTGACCGCACGACAGCGTGCGGCAGGATGCCCGCGTAGTACTTAGCGAAGCGGTCCGTGGCTGCGAATACCACGGCGGACCTAGCGGTCAGTTATGGGATCATCGCGAGGAAGGCTGTCTCCGGTCGCTTGTCAGAGGCCGACCTGGATCATGGGCGCCACTGCCGCACAGCGCTGCCCAGCAATAAATCATGTCGACAGCAGGGGCTAAATTTGATTGATTGATTCGCTTGTTAGTTTTGATTTTGCTTGGCTAAAGGCGCAGATGTACTCAAGGCCGTCACGCGGTATCTTTTCTTTTTTGCCGGGGCGAGTGGGTCTTCGTGCCCGGCTCCGCGCGGCGTTCAAAACCGCACTGTGGGGCTGTAACCACAAGTCGGCGGGCTCGGCTCCGGTAGTTGTCCTGCCGCCGCATCCCGGTGGGCGGCCATCACGTCGGCACTGGTGCTGTCCGCATTGCACATTCGCCAAGCGTGGGGATATGCGACGGCCATGGCGAGCTGGTCGGCACCCGGGGAGTGCAATGTCGCAGGGGCGGCCGCATTCAGAACCTCCAGCTTCAATATCCCACGCTGACGATTGTTCCCATTGGCTCAAAGATCGATGCGAAGTAATTTCGCACGGCAACAGTCGAGTCACGTGCGGCCTGTAACGGTATTGGGAACGTGCAAACTGTTCCCTGCAGCTCGTTTGAGGATGGTGGCGGTGGTTGTGGCTGATGCGCTGAACGTGCAGCAGATTTGCCAGATCCAGTAGTGCAACGGCTCTGCACTGGGGCCTGAGACCAAGTGGACAGTAAGACACAAGCATCGTCGCCGGGGCGAAACGCAGGGGCGAAAGGCCTTACTTATCTTGCCACGTCGTTAATCCTTTGGACATGCCGAACAGCTTGAGACCCCCAGTTTGTAAGAACGAACATTAAACCCCACCTTACTCTTCGAGCTCTTCCTTCAAATACCAATCCAGTTTTTGTGCACCTGCCATGCCTCAAACGCGAGCCGCTGCCTCTTCAGCCTTCACCGCACCCGCAAACTCAATATCCGCCTTCTCCCTCACCTCATACGCGGATGTCAATCTTGCCACCGCGTCGGCACTATATGCGGCCTTGACCACGTCCGCCTCCTTGATCGCATTCTCGGCCGCTGCAAGCCTATGCTCGCTCCACCTGGCGATTTCGCTGCGACGCATTCCTCTCCGCGTGCAGACACTGTACGTAGATCTCGGTGTAGCGGGCCTGCTGGTTTGCGTATTCAGCTCTTAGCTTGGCCTTTTCCTCTTCGGTGAGGTCGTACTGTGGCTTAATATGAGGGGGGTCTGCCGCCGTGGTGGTGTTGGCATCGGGTTCGTGCGGCGGCTGCCGTGAGGCAAGTCGCTGGGAGCTGCTGGTGGCAGGGGTGGGAGCCGCGACAGGGAGATGGATGGAAGCAGTGGCCGGACGGGTCGGGAGACGTGGTCCTGTCGAGATAGGCCGGGAGGGGATGGTAAAGGTGGACAGGGGCGCCGCGGCAGGCTGTGTGTGTGTGGAAAACAGCGTCTTGGTAGCGGCGATAGCGCCCGTTATGAGGGGCTTCCGTCCGTCCGGCGTGGTCGGCCAACGAGAGCATCTGGACTCGACGGCGGCGGCGGTGTTCGGAGCGACAGGGCGGAAGGTTTCGGTGACAACTCCGGGTACCTTGTCGCTGGGGCCGGCCGGCGGAACGTCGGGCGTGAGAGGAGGCCGAGTGGGGTGGGTGGTCAGCATGCAGTTCCTCAGGTCGGGTCGAGGATTCCTCCTGCCTTCGAGTCTCTTCTCCCGCTCCCTCCTCCGCCCTCATTTCGGTACACCACTTCTTCACATAAGCCAGCTGACGCGTCAGCGAGCGCACCGTCTTCTCCCAATTGGGCTGGAAGACAGCTTCTTCCGAGCCGATCGGGTACTGGGTGATGGGGCTGAGCCTCTTCTTGAAGATGGCCAGGTTTGCAGCTTCGACATCGAAGTCTTCTTCTTCGCGCAGGGTGGAAGCTGTTTATCTTTGCGCCACTGCTTCTTCCCTCGCGCGGCAACACTTCCCAAGAATCCTCGCTCTTCTCGTTACGCGTGGGAGCATGCGTGTATTGACATGTTGTCGCCATGCTTGACCCTGGGGCTTTCCTCAGGCTACCACTGACCACTTGCTGATTCAAGCGCATGAATCGGTAGTTGCTTAATTGATGCAGTGGGTTGCTGGCATAAACATGATGCAGGTCGAAACTTTTAGTGGTGGTTTTTCGACCTTTGATCTGCACTCCTTCCCAGGAAGGTGCCTTGTCATAGGTGCGGGACGGGGCAACCAAACAGCACCACGACCAGGCAGTCGTTGGGTGTAATGGGGCAGGTGCAGATGCAGGTCGAAACTTTTGGTGCTGGTTCTTCGACCTGCACCTGTGACTCCTTCCCAGTAAGGTGCCAACAGCCACGACTAGGCAGCTGTTAGGTGTATGTGGTGGGGCGGGTGCACATGCAAGTGACACACAAGTCCAGTGCAAGGATCAAGATCGACGCTAGTGCAACATGGACCTTGAGAGATGTGGAAGGTGCTGTGCTGAGGTCCGTCACATGACACCAACGGCTTCCATTCCCGTGGAAATGGATCAGACGGGCAGGTACCAACACCAGATCGGGAGCTTGACACTACAGGACCCACAACAACCACAGCCTCCCGTCAGTATACAGCGTTCACGTCTGGCAGGTTGGGCAAGAACAACTGACTGGACTTCACTTTTTTAGGTGGGCAGAAGCTGACATGGGTAGCCGTGGAAGGTCTTTCCACTCCACTCCTTCCGGAAAGTCTCGGATGGCCATCGCTATCGCCATCGCCATTGTGGTTGCTCGGTCAGTCATGTCCCCAATTGATTGCCACATGAGCAGCTGCAGAGGTCTGGCCCAATTTCAGAAAGGCGCGTTGGAGCTCACCTTCCTCGCTGCCTTGCGCTGCCTGCCGGTCAATCATGTGGTTCAAGAGGAGTCGGGCGTCATTCATATCATGGAAACCAACACGCACACAGATTCCCATCTCCAACAGTCGGATGCTAACATCAACTACAACGCCACCAATCGGTTCTCCCAAGACAATGCCCACTCCAACACCAATATCAACACCAGCGTTTTCACCAACCGCTTGGCCCTTTCGTGCCCGGCCCCCTGGTCTTCCTACAGCGTCGGCATCCCCCCACTCCCACCTCTACGGACATGTCACTTGAGAATGGCGCCAGTCAGCAACCTGCTTGCGCAAGGGGCCTCCTCAACGCCTGTTACAACCTTACGAGAGACTTGCTCCTGTCCATTGCCAGAGTCGTCCGAGCAATCGCTCCCAACAGAACACCCGCATTGCCAATCACACACGTCCACCGCCATCATCCTTAGAGTCCTTTGACGACCTCAACAAGCAACACGATCAGGCCATGTCTGAACGGAGAGAGCTTAAGAAGGAGGAACGGCGGTTGGACCGTTGTACCCAAGACCTGGAGCACCAAATGTTTCGCTGCACTGTCCGCCTCCGGCTCATGAACTCTTCACCATCGGCGTAGGGTAGAACTGCACAACCTGCACAATGCCATGAGGAGGACATGCGTGCACGCCATGTTCGCTCCTGCTTACTCTCATCGTCGGCGAAGTCATGCAGCCGATCGTGTCTATGCCGTCAGCTGCGATGGAGACGTGGACTAGCAGCTGTTTGAGTGGGTGGAATAAATCGGTCCAAGTGATATGTGCGATAAGATTATCCAATAAGAAGGCCATGCCTCACCATATTCTTTTCGCTCTAACCTCATTTCCATCTCTTCCATCCATCAGGGCCTTTCTACCTCTGCCTCCATCTGAAGACGCATTGAGCCTATCTCTGCTCTAAGCCACACTGCTCCACTCCATCTGAACTATTACCGTCTCAACAACATCATCCCTGAGTCCCTCATCATAACTAAAAACAACTTCTATAAGCGCGCGAACGCAAGGGCGAGTGCCTGTACTAACCTTTATTGCTGCCGTTTGCTAACATAATTCGGAAGGCCACAAACCTTCCACGGCGCCCAGATCCACGAAAATATGCAAATTTGCTACTCTGCGTATAAGAACCGCATTATTCATGCCTATGTTATCTACGACTAGCTCAAGAGTAATTCTAAGACCCCCCACAAGCCGGACAAGGTCGAGGAGGAGCACCTCAAGATCCATCGGAGCTCCCGGTCCCGCCCAGACCACCCGCGCCGCCTCCGCGTCAGGATCCAGTCTCACCGCCGCGCAATCCACCTCCGAAACCACCACTATCGCCGGACGATACAGTGATGCTGGACCTACCTCCAGTCTCTTCATCTCTAAAGGGAATCCAGGCGTTACTAACCTGAAGTCTTGATCCACCCTCGCCATGTCAATCTCCCCTGCAGAGGCAACCTCTACAACCTATTGGCTAGCACTATCAACAACCTCATCAGCAATCTTATGCTTCCTCCAATCTTTTGGCTTAACCACGCTAACACCCGCCTACCCAGCCACCTCTTCAACCAGATGCGCACTCGCACCAGCACCTTTCCGGCCAGCCGCCTCGCCAACCTTCCGTTCAACTAGATGCTCAGCCGCACCAATACCATTCTTCCCAGAAGCCTCTCCAACCTTCTACTCAGCTGTAGGAATATGTTCCCGTTCAGCTGCGTCGAGAACCAGATGGTCAGGTGCACAAACAGCCCCTAGCCAACAAGCAGCACCATCAACTTCACCAACAGCAGCCACAGTCTCCCGTCCATCTGAGTCAACAACAACCCGCTCAGTCACATCCCGTGAAGGAGGAACAGTCTCCACGCTTCGACATTTCAGCCAGCCGGCTTCCGGCTAAGCTTCGATCTTCCCAACAGCAACAATATTTACACCTGTCTTCTGTGCCACAGAGCGAGCTCCTGCTCAAAGGCTTATGGTCCAAGAGGCGCGCTTGACAGCAAGGGTCGACAATCCGGGCGGTGAAGCATGATGTCCGCTTGTGTCTGGGCCCGCGCCTCCGAGCCGCACCCCCTCATTCCCCTTCTTTCCGCCATCTCCATCCCACTTATCATCTGCCGTCTCACGCTCCCCTACTCCTCACTCGAACCGCCCTTCCGCCTCCTTCACAGACCATCGATCACCTGTGGCAAGTCCAAGTCGTCACATCGAATTTGAAGAGCTCCTCGCGCGGTAGTCTGCCTTCGAGAGAGAGACTTCAGACTTAATTGGAGTACCGTAGCGTTTGGTGGAAGCGGCTCGCAGGCGGACATGCATATTCCGTCTCCGCAAGTCAACTGCGACGATCCGACCGCTTTAGGGCATTAGCGAGATCTGTCATGCTCAGGGTCTCTGGCTGTCTGCATCGCAAGCTCATTGCGTGGCAGCTTTGAGGAACAGATAGAACAGCAGCAACCGTTCTATTAGTCAATCACCCAAAGAGAGCGCCTGGCGGCTTGCTGGAGAATCTGCATGCAGAGGTTCTGGAATTTTTAGCGAAATTTGAATTTCACCACGATGCAAGCCTATCACAGCCTCCTTGAAGGACAGAGCGAACTCTACCTCGTCTGTTCGACATACCGTTTCATCTTAGACCATGTTGGCTGTAGCTAAACACCATCCTCGCTCATTCTTTTGGAGAATGGACCACAACAGTGCCGTGAATTCTGTTCGTCTTGTTGTAGGATCCAACGCAGTCCTCCTTTCCGCATCGCGCCGGGCATATGGATTGCACGGCGTTAGCGGATGAGAACATTCCGGAAGGCCCCCTAAGTACCTACGCAGCTGGAAAGAACATTTCGACAGTAACTGCAGTGGACATGTCTTGCAGAACGTGAATTAGAATCAAACTAAGTCAAGTAAGTTGGTCTCTAGTAACTGCTGCCTTCAACCAACTGCTGACGACCTGGTGCGAACTTCATGTTCAAAACTCCTGTGTCTCAGTAAATTGCGCTCCACCAACGCACTTAATTGCTTTGAAGTATTAGCAGCTGCGTTATCAGATGGCCGCTTTTCAAATTTTAATGTAGCAAACATAAAGCTGTGCCTTTCCAGCTCTCTTTCCGACTGGGCCCACGCCACTCACTATTGGTCACCCCCAATCAGAGGAGACTGGTGACAGGCCAGGAACAATTCCTTCGCTCCTAACGAGTTGAATGCCCATTACCCTAAGCATCTCCAACTTCTTCCCAGAACCATTGTGTTAGCACGCTGCCTTCCTTCTCAAGCGTTGGCCACGCATCACACCACACCAATGCCTGCAAAGTCGAAGTAAAGTGGTCAACCCATGAAACCACACATACCGTCCATATTGGCTTTTGAGGCACAATGCCTCAGCATTGCAATAATGTATATAATGGTTTAGATAAAATCCTCGAGATACGCCCGCCCCTGCTGGAGAGGCTGGCACAGTACCTCTTCCACGTTTCTGAAAGTTACCCCTCGGTACACGATGGCTACTTCTAGCGCTTTTTTGCAGTTCCTTGCTCTCGCTTCGGACGTAGCAATAGGTCAATTTCAACATTATCACCGTCCCCGTGCACCCAGAAGCACACCAACGACGACACGCCCTGCCTACAACCATCTGCAACATCAGACCAGCCGCTTTCGTCTTTGTTTTGAACGTGAACTCTGAACTTGATGGCGCGTTGGCGCCGGCTGCCTTGAATTACCACTAGACAATTGCAGCTACTGTTGAGCAACCGCGATTTGAAGGAACGACATTATCTAAGCATCGCCCTTGATTTGGTGATCGAATGCTTCCAGCAATACTCTCGAGGAAATTGGCTACCACTTCCACTTGGGAAATGCGACTTGGCGGTTTGGCTGCTTCTGCTGTTTTCTCTTTATGCTAAGGTCATTTGTCTTCAAAAGGGCATGCCAGTGTGAGAGTTTCGACCTTGCTTTCTAGCTGCATTAGTGTCGTCTGACGTCCTGACGTTGAGGCCATCGCCAGTCCCTGCATCCCACAACTTCACGAACTTGGTCCACTTCTAAGCCACTTCCATGCCAAAAACTCCATATGTGTGTTGAGGGAATAAAGGACTGTGATCCAACTCGGCGTTTGCGATGGCTTCAGCGCTTGCCACCAGCGAGGCGTTGGTAATTGCCTACATGTGTTAAGGCTTCCAATTGTGCTACCTACATGGACATAGGATATTTAAAAAGCCAGAAAGCTACGGATAAGATGCCTAGAGAGTACCTTTTAGGGTCAAATGCCAATCGCCATATTTGTTCCATTTCAGGTCTTGCTCCCAGCTGGTGTGGGAAGGCGACCGAGGCTTTTGTGCCAGCATAAGCATATTGAACCCTTCGGGGAAACGGTGCCACGCCAGCCTATGAACAACTTAGCCACAGTGTGTTGAGGACTTCCTGCGCAGAAATAACTACTGAATTTGCTGTCCAGTATAAAACTTGTTGTGGGCTTTTGTGTTTTCACGATCCTTTCCTCTTCGTGTACCTAGCGTACGTCACAACTAATATGACTCACTGGTAGCCCTCCATGGGGCATAAGGCTGCAGACGCAATTACAAACGCACCTATAGTCGCGTTCAGGCGCCTGATTTTATCAGCATGTCATCTTCTAGAAGTTCTTCACTCCATCCATAACTCCTTGTTGTCGAACTTTCATTTCCGGTGTTCTGGTCTACTCCACAAAACAGGCTTCCGGCTTTGAATTCTCCGCTAAGCATGCAGCCTGCAAGTCGCATGACGTGGGCTTAGACACCGTCAACTTGTTTTGGGCTGCACTGAGATGTAGAAACAACTCTCCTCCAGTCTCAGAACTTTTTCGGGGCTTCGTAGTGCTTAACTAACCTAAGACTCAGTACCTCACTAACAGCAGTCTCTAAGATTTGCCATCGGCGAAAACAATCGGTCGATTATCAGTTTCTAAATTTTTTGATTTTAATTTTGCCTAGATGCTAGAGTTCTATTTTCAATCTTTTAAGCTATGCTGGAGCTGGCATTGCTGACTGTTGAATGGACCTTAGTGATCCTCTTGGCTTGTTTTGCCCTTAATGGCCTGTTCTCCCTGATAACTTGCAGACTTCCAGCTGTTGACATAGAAACTTTACTTGATGAGCTCCCTAGTATTACGTCCCCCTTGCTTGGTACTTAGCGGCAGCTCTGCAATGCATAACGAGGATAATTACTGACTACGACCGACTATCTCTGCCCCTAACCTAGTTGGGAGACAAAAAAAAAAGAAACGTTAGAATTTTTAGATAAGTTTGCCTTCGCTCTACTTCTAGGTGGCTACTAGCTTCAGCTAGTAGATTGTTATGTTGAAGTTCATTTCTTTTGCTAAATATCTTTTGCTGAATATAACACGCTTTATGCTAGTAAGCCTTTAATGCAATAGGTGGACAGGTAAATAGATTTCGTCGCTTTCTCTGCAGTCTAGTAGATGCTGCTTAATCTCTGTTGAAATTCACCTTCTTAACTCAGATAGTACTACTTAGACAGCTCTAAAGATAGCTATTTTGACCTATCAGTGCGCTTGGAATTAATACCAGCCTTGCTGAAAGCCTATTTTATGAGTCTTGAGCTTTTCAGCTCTACTGTCATACACTCACCTCTACAGGAGCTAGTAGGCTATTAGATATCATACCTCATGGTTTTCTCCAGGAGATTCAGTAGGCTATTGACGTTGTTGTGTGCCTTAACCAGCTGCTGATTCTCAGCATAGCCTCTAGGTGTAGTATAAAGCTTACTCTAGATAATACTAGCTAGAACACAGTTCTGCTTAGGCAAAAAGCGTTTCAGCGCAAGTAAATCGGCCTTAGCAATTTGGAATCCCTTAAAGCACCTTTTCTATTAATCTATATATAAAAAGCCTTAAAGTTGCTATAAATTAATTAACCAGACTTTTATGAATAGGAACGTTAGTAGGTACTTTGTACTGGGAAGGAATCATTCTTCTGCGCTATTCTTCCCTCTAACAACTATGCAAATAGCGCAATTCGTTGACAACCTGCACTAACACTATTTGATCTGCTCACAGTCGCTCTCACGCTGTGTTAGGAGCTCTAGGTCAGAGCACTACATCTATCTCAACAGCGTTACAACACAGTCTATATCAATAACGCTTAGTTCCCTTACTAGTGCTCCCTAGTTATAAGGCTGGGGCCACGCGTGCTGTTAAAGGTCGGTCGCTAATTATTCCACTTCTTGAACGCTAATACCACTGCTACACATCACTATAGCAGATATATCTCCTTATGTGGGGGCTAACAGATGTTTTCTTCTGTTGCGACACTATAGTTTGTCCTAAAGCCTGTTAGCATGTGATAATTGTCTTCAGCATTAAGAAACCAACCTTAGTTAGAAGCTGAGAGGGTTGAGCCAACAGGCCTACTCTAAGAAAGACAGAAGCTATCCAGAAGATTGTCACAGCACTGCACTTAGCAAGGGCCAAACCCTCTAATGCACCACGATTTGTAAAGCGGGCTAGTGGTTGCGCTACTAGAGGTTGAGGGTTACGTGAGGAGATTTGAGTGTAAACACTGGAAATTTGATGCAATTAAGAAGTCCCTACTGAGACTAGGGACGTGCTATTGTAAAGCAGCTGACAACCTTTATCTAGCTAAAGTCCATAAGGGAAGAGCTGCAGACTGCGCACTTGCAATCGCTTAAAGACACCTGAAAACTTTCTTTATTCCCAGCAATGAGACACCTAGACCTTACCTCTGAACTATTTTGGGCGCAAATTCTCCACGACACTGATCCTCAGAACCGTCGTACCGTTCCTCCTTGCAGAGCTAAGTATGCAACTAACTGCTGGTATAGATGCCGGCTTTTTCTCGGATCGCCCGGCGCAAATCTTGGGTTAAGCAGCCATCCACCCCCAGACAACCTACCCTTAGTCCTCCACTACGACAGAAGAATGGACGATCAAATTGGGATTCCTCTTGAAAGATAGCAACATCGCCCTGGCTACCGCCCTAGCTTTATCCCCCTCTAACCGTATCGCTGATTTGCCAGTCATATCATAACAACGATTCACGCTCCCCGAAGCCCCTTTTGCAGTCGCTGTGAGATTCCTAAGTTCCAGATGCCACCTGACGGGAGATTCTGGTCGCCAACAAATGTGTCGCTGTTAAGATTCATATCACAAACTAACTAAAGGTTGACTGGCCTAGGCTAAAATCTGGTATCAAGCAGTTACATAGCTGTGAGTACCCGGGAACATATGGAGCTGTTTTGAATCTCCACTATGAGGTATGGTGTCTTACTACACAAGGCCTCAGCTCTCAGCGCGTCCGAGGTCAACTCTATCTTTTCTTCTAACAACCTTCTTACGCGAAATACTGCTATTGCCAACGGGCATATTTCGTATATGTCTGCTGCTACCAGGCTTTCTGGTATGTGTTTTCAGAGGAGTAGTGCTGGTATATAGGCGTGCACTCTAGCAAGGCTCGTTCGGCAGCTGTGGTTAGTCATATCAGAACGACACACTCCTTGGGCGTTGGTAACGGGGAACGAACTTATATGCGAATTTTGTGCACCATGCCTCTGTGTCCACATGCCCTATGAAGCTTGCGGCAGCAGACCTTGATTTCACTATCGAGTGCGCGGGACCCAGGGACGTGGTGATCATCAGACCTCAACAATACTACGCGGTCATCAACTGTTTGGCCTGCACTGCCGTCAACCTTGACATGGCCCACTCAGAGAACCGTCCCGCCTTCGGCTCTGACCTTCTGTGAACAACCGGCCAAGAAACGAGATATTGGCAGGCCTCGAGCGGAGCTACGGTAAATTGTCAGAGAAGCCCAGAAGGTAGACAGCTTAAGTATGCAAGATCCCTCGCATTGACTGGAACAAGCCGTCACACCTAAAAACTACTAAGCCTTGCACTAAGCATTGGAAGCCGCATAGCCATTCAGCAGTGTTGCGGTCTTGTATGTAGTCGGAGGGAACCCAACAATGACAGAACTCGGATGCGGTTTGGGGGAGATCTTCATTCTCGCATTAGACAGCACCTCAATGCTCTCTCAATATCGGGCCTCAGGTCCAACATCGAGGAACTCATCATGCGTTTTCACGAGTACTCACTTTCCTGCGAGATTGACCAGTCCAAGCTCGTCGGTATCGGGTCCAATTTTGCGGTTATCAACGCGGTTGCTCAGAAAGCACAGTGCTCCAAGGCCGACCTGTCCACCATACGAAGTCGGGCAACAAGTGGATGCGACTCTGTCGAGATGGCAAAGAGCTATTATGCTCCGTTCTTTCAGACGGCAAAAATCCGTTTGGCGTGCCCTCAAATGCGGTTCGTTATCTCCTCGAAACGGAGATAGATCCCCTAAAGTATCTTCTCAATACTGACTACACCGCATCTCTATGCTCGCCAGCAAGAGCATTTGTCAACTCACTAGACGCCACCTCATGATTCATAAGATGTTGAATTTGCTTGGGAGGTCTACAACAAACCCCCCGACAGGTTGGTAGCCAAGGAGATGCTGGCGCTGCTTCGACCACTTCTGCCCATCAAGGGGAACGTCTGCAATCCAGACCGATACCCGACTTGGTCACCCCCGTAAGGCTGGCCGTAAGTACCATGCTGGCCAGTCGACCCGACCACAGTCTCACATACTGATAACAAGTACGACTTGCGGCAAAGACACCTGCTTGCGGATCGAAGACTACGGGCAGCTCGGACGTGGCTTACAGGGTGTTTCCGATGAGACCGGACGAGTCGCACACCAAGCGGGAAAGCCCATAGCCGTTTTCAGGTTGCTTAATCATTCCTGTCATTCATCGACCTAGTCTGCCTGAAGGGAAGTAAGCGGATGAGACGTGTTTGCTGCCAAGGCAACTCGTGATATCGCCGACGGTGCACAGATTACGGTTCTCTATGGCAGCGGATGGAGAACTAGGTCATATCTTTGCGAGACTTGTCAATGACTAGATATTTGATTTGAAAGTACCAGGTACAGGAACATGAACAGATCTCGGATTAGCTCTTGAAGTGGAATGCATCTGGCGCATGATCGGACAATTACTGAGCCTGGTTTATAGCATTGCTTGAGGTTTGCTCAAAGATGACCGACTTTCGTTAATGAACTACTCAAACCCATTTGATGTTGACTATTCGAACTAGGCCGGACGGCGCAAAATGCTCTGTGCGGCACTGATTTAGCTGAGGACGTCCCACGCCAGACCAAATCATGCTCTTGCTATTCATCAGCCTTATTCAACGCGCAGCGGACACCCAGCTTCATATCGCCCGCTTCAGAGCCATGCCCCGTGATGTGTCGTTTCCCGCCGTAGGGGCCGTTACCATACTCATAGGCTCCAACCCCAATTGATCCCAGGTTCATAAAATCCCAGACTGCGGTTATATAGGACAGCATCAAAAGCAACACGCGATTCATTCTTCTAAGAGCAGTGACCAGAAGTCGATAGTTTGGTGCCAAGTAGAACTCATTAGAGAAGGTTGGCACAGATCAGCATTAGACAACCCCCAAATGCTCAGGAGTCAGATCATCATCTACCCTATCCTTACCATATCACCAATATCAACTGCCTGCCGCCATAGACTTTCTTTTAGATCGGTCGCCCGCTATAACATCTTAAGACTTGCAATTATCATCTTTAGGTGTTTCACTTTTTTATTAAATAGCTATATTAAAAGCAAGGAATAGACCCCTCTTATTAACTTGTTAAAACAGTTTAAACTGATATATACTAGAGTTAAACTTACTTTTGCTGAGCGCTTATAAACAATTTACTAAAGGTACTCTGACTAGCAGGCTATTCTAACTACTAGTAAATAATAGTGAGCACACTATACTTCTAAGTAGGTTTGCACGTAAGCTTAAGGCTGACCTTTAGTAGGATATTTACAGCCGCTACTCACTACCTCTGCTTCTGCAGCGCCTTAATATATTCCTTTGCTTGCGTAAACTTTCAGTTTTACCCTCTATTTGTCGCTATATATAGCTAAAGCTTTGCGAGGGGAAGCAGAGTAAGTAGTATATCGACACAGCTAGTTAAAGTTCTCCCTAGCTGAAATGTATCTCGTTAAGGCAGTTGTAAAAGAGATATGTTACGGTCAGCTATCTAATAGTAGGGTCTGCTAATAGAAGCTGGGGATTAACGCGTTATAACAGTATATAGAAATCCTAGTCTAGGTTATAGGTTATAAGCTTTATTATAGATCGGTCTTTAGAGGCTAAAGTAATCAGTTTTAGGCTTAATACGTTATTTATAATAAACGTAAGCTGAAAATATCTTAGAGATATTTATAAGTTAATTACTAAAAAGCTATAGAAGTTTAACTATAAGTTAAGCTTAAAATTATACTATATTTTAATCTTTATCTAATTAATCCTACTACTTATAAGTACTATTCTTCTTACTATATAAGCGCTTATTTTAGAGTAAGATAAGTGTTTATTTTAATATCTATTAAGTATCTATTATAGATCTGTTATTTATACTTATTTCTTATCGTTATATAACTTATACTATAGTTCTTCTATTTCTAAGTAGATCTTTATTATTTCTATAATCTTATAGTATAAATATTTATTTTAGCTACTTAAAGCTTAAGTAGGTTAGTTATCTATTATCCTTATTTATAGGTTATAATATTAGATCCCCTCTCTAAACGTTTTATTCTTAAAACCTAATATAAATAAGTTATTAATCTTAGGTTAGAGATCTATTAATTATATTTTTTAATTTACTTATAATACTAACACTATATTAAGTCACGTCTAAAAATCAAAATCTTTGGGTGTTTTACCTTATTATTATTTCTTCTAAATTTCTTAGTTTATTAATAAAGGTATTAAAAACGAAATACTTTACTTAAATTGTTATTTACATAGTATATATTGTTTACTTCTTTTAGATTTTAATATCTATAGGATTTGCTATTATTTAGGTATTCCTTATAATACTTTAGAGGATATGATTTATATTTATAGGTTGTTTTAGGTTACGTTATATAGTTTATTTATTAACTATAATAGGTAGTAAATCGTTTAGTAGTAAAATCTAATTATTTAGATAAAGCTGAAGTAGTAGAGGAAGTAAAGTTCTGTGAAAAGGCTACTATTTTATAGTAAAAGGCTGAGGCTTATTAAAAGGCTTAGTTAGAATTAAATAAATTATTAACTAAATTAAAGTAATTATAAAAGCAGACGTAAATAGTATTTAGGAAGAGTAAGATAGTTATTACTAAATCTCTAGTAGATATATTAGATTCTATATTAGAGGTATAGTTAATAGATACTTAAGATACTTTAAATATAGATACTTTATTTAACTAGAATTCTATTACTCTAAATTTCTTATTAGGGGAATTTTAGTTATATTCTAGTATTCCTAATTAAATAAGTAGTCTTTTTTATTAGGGTTTATCTATTTCTATTAGTAGTCTAATATATTTATAAGGGTACTTAATTTATAGGTAGCTAGAGGTATTTATTAAAGTAGTTAGTTTAGCTAGCGTAAGTATTATTTTTTGTTCTTAATGTTATTATTAGTAGATTATAAGTTTTTCTATTATATTAGTAATATTTTTATAAGCTTCTATATATTATTTTTATATTTATATCTTTTCTACTTAATAAGATACTAATAACTTCTTAGTTTTTTAAAATAGTTAATAATCTATTTAACCTCATATTCTAGTTTATTAGTTTTTATAAGAATAATATTATTTATCTATGATCTATATAGTACTAGTTTTAAAAGCGAGATATAGAATACTAAGTAATATTTTATAGTTTCTAGAAGTTTAAGTTTATAGTTAACTAGTGAAATTATTTATATAATTTTAAAAGGTTTAAGTTTTTTATAATTAAGTTTATTATTTAGTTATTTTATTTTAATATTTTGCTATATAAAATAAGCTTTATCCCTCTCTCTTAAGGTTATTCTTTTAATGTTTTATTAATTACTACGAGGGGCTAGCTTTTAGTTTATTTAACTTAAGGGTGCCTTAATTATAGTAATCTAAGCTAAAGGAGAGAAGTTTCTAGAATACTCCTTATATAGAGGAAAAATAGGTATAGGGCGCCTACTAAATAATCGCAGTTACTAAAGGTAGAATTTCTATAGGTCTATAGTAATACTTAGACGTAATAAATAAGCGTAGTTTATAATATATACCCCCCCCCCCTTTAGCCTTTACATAAATATAAATTAAATATAAGCTAAAAGTAGTTAATATAGGCTAAAAATAAACCTAAAGCTTTATTAATTTAAACTACTAACTACACTATACTCTATAAGTAAATAATATAATAATATAATTCTTTACGCCTAATTTGCTTTTAGTTTTTCTTTCTCTTATTAATCTATATAGTAGTAAATTACTTAACTTTTCTATACTATTATTTAATTAACTTATTATTATTATAGCTATATTTTTAGTATATTTTTAGTTTATTCGCTTTATAAATTAGTTAAACCTAAATCCCTATTAATTACTAATTTATATAAATTTAGCTACTACTTATTTAGCCTCTATAGATAACGCTATTTCTTATATATTATTACTTATCTTTTCTCTACTATTTTACTATAATTAACCTTATATAGCCTACTCTTTCTAACTTTAATAAAGAGATAGAGTTTTCTCCTCTTATTAATTTTAAAAGCTTATTCTCTAATTATTCTAAATCTACTAGTTTTTTAGTACTAAAGAGCTTATTTTCAAGAACTTAATTTTAAAAATAACCCCCTCTATAACCTCTTCTAGTTCCTCTCTACTTATTCTACTATATAGAAGCTTATTATTATATATTTTCTAGTTATTTATCTATTACTCTTCTAATAATCTACTAAAACTTTTATAAGTACTAGTTTATATTTAGTAATATTTTTTTAGATAAAACCTAAGAACTTATTTACTAGATCTTCTACTTAAAATATATATCTACTATAACTAAAATTAAAATATTTAGTAATATTATAGTTTATTATAATATCTTTATATAAAATATATTAGTTAGCTACTTTCTAATTATTATAGAACTAATTATTTTTTAAATAATATTACTTACTATATTTACTATTCTAATAAATCTATTAAATCTACTTATATTAATATATATACTACTCTTTTACTATTTTAACTCTATAAAGCTAATATTTTATTAAAGTAATAAAAATATTATCTATTACTATAAAAAGTTTATTTCTCTTAGTTATAACTATTTTATTTACTATAGCGTGAATAAATAGATTTTAGTAAATCTCTATTATTTTATTATTCTAATATAAATATTAACTTTTCTATTAACTCCCTCTATAAGTTAAAGTTTATATAAAGTTTTTTTATACTATCTCTATCTAGAATTATAAAATCTATATTAAAATTAAAGAGAAATATATTATTAAAATTACTACTAAAGCTACTACTAATACTAACGTTTTCCCTATACTCTTTACTAGTTCTTTAGCTACTCCTATCCTTAACGCTCTTATTACTACTACTACTTTAATATCCCTCTTAGTTAAGCTTAATAAAGCTTAGTTATACTATTTTACTTAAATTTATTTAAATATAGCTAAAGTTTTCTATAAAGTTTATTATACCTCTATTCTACTTCTATTTATAGATTCTAACTACTTTTTAGTTTATTAATACTACTATTACTATTTATACTAAATAAGAGAAATAAAAAAATCGCTTCTAAAGCTTTTATTCTATCTATTATTTACTTATTTTAAGCCTATTTTAGCTTTATTATATCTTTCTATAACTTTACGTTATAATAGAGTTTTTTTATTTCTCTTTAATTTTTTAATTATAACTTACCCTATTATTATCCCTATATCCTACCCCTATTTACTTATTAATATATTTTTATAATACTATATATTAGAGGTTATTATTATTTTTATCTATAAAGCTATACTTCTCTTTAAACTCATTAACTACTTAGTTATTTTATAAAGATTATAGAAGTTCCTAAATAAACTAACTATACTTTATCTATTTAACTAATACTTTATAATACTTTTCCCTACTTATATACTTCTACTATACTACTAAAATAGATTTAACCTCTTATTTATCTTCTCTATTTTTAAAGATAGATAGTAATTAGAAGTTATTAATTTTCTAGCCTAAAAGTAAGTTATTTATAGTATAATATAATAAGCTAATATAAAAATAGTTATAAATTTTATTTAAAACGTTTAACTTAACTATAGTTAGTAAGATTACTCTAATTACTTTATACTTTAAATATAATTAATCTAACTTCTTATAAAGCTATTCTATATAGAAATTTACTAATAATAACTAAACTTTATTATCTATTTTATAGTGTTTAGCTAGCGTTCTTTTAGCGTTCACTAATTACTTTATTATCTATTAAGTTACTATAATAATAGTTTATATTAGCTCTATAGTTAACTTAAATTTATTAATAAACTTATTAGTAACTAATTTATAAAAGTTTACTAGTTTTCATATAAGCTAAATTATAAATACTAAGTTAATATAATACTTATAAGTAAAATAAAAGAAGTTTACTCTAATTATAGCTATATTATAGCTATTAATCGCTAATTAAATAGAAAATAAATAAACTTCTTAGTTATTTTAAGTAAAGTTAATTATTATCTATAAAACTATTTAAATTTCCTAGTTAAAGCGTTTAGTTACTTTATCTATCTATAGGTAGAAAGTAATACTTAAACGCTATTTAATCTTTATAAACGTATAAAACTATTACTAAAACTAGCTTATTTAGTTATTATTTTTATTACTAATAATAAACTTTAGTACTTTATAGAACTAGTAATAATAGTTAATAAAGTATTCTACGTATATTTCTATATCTATAAATATTATCCCCTCTAAAGTTATTATTTTTAAAAGTTTATCTACTATTATTTAGAAATATTAAAACTTTATATTTACTATTTATAAAAAATCTATTATAAAATCTATAGTAAAATTATAATATAGTTATTCTACTACTAATAATAGCTAGAGAAGTCTATATTTCACTTATTACTATATTATTCCCTTACTATAGCTATTATAGTTCCTTATAAATTAATAAATAGCTAATAACTACTCTAGCTAAAAATACTACTAAACTAAAATAGCTAGTATATTATTCCCACTAAAATAGCTTATTATTACTAAGTTATAGTACTTCTAAATTAACTATATTTAAAAGGTATTCTAAAAATAGTCTTTATTTATTAATCCTAATACTTAGATCTAATCTCTAGATATTAATTAGTTAAAAATATCTATATTATATTTAGTAAGCTATAGTTTTAAGTTTAATTAAAAAGAGAAGCTTTAATCTCTTTATTTTACTACTAAATAGACGCCTTAATATTAAGCGTTATCTACTTATACTTTATCTTAAGCGTACTATAAAGCTAGGTCTTTTAATACTATTATAATAAAAGCTTCTACTATAGTTAATTTATATACTCTTCTAAAAGTAAAATTAGGAATTATCTATATTACCCTTCTTTTTTCTTATTTATTTTCTTAACCTTTTAAAGCGTTTTATTTATAGTATAAAAGTATATTAAGTATAGCTATAAAGTAGCCTAATTAGTATTCTAAATAGAAATTATACTTTAATAACTATTCTACTTAATAACTTTAACGCTCTATTAAACGCTACTTTTACGTGAAATATTTAAAGCCTTTATAGTTAGTTAAAACTTTAAACTTAAAGTAGTTTTTTAGTTTAATATCCTATACGCTTAAATAAGTAATTACTGCTAATAATTCCTTATTATAGATTAAGTAGTTATATTAAATAGAGGTAAGCTTCTATAAATAGAAAATAATAAGATAACGTTATCTTTATACGTCTTTTTAGGTTAATACACCTCTTAAAGTAAACCTTAAATAGTCTATCTTAATAGTTATTAAAACTTATAAATTAAAATAATATAGTACTAATATAGTTTAAAAATAATACTTAAGTGTTTAGAACGCTTCTTCTTATTCTTTACTCTAGATAAATAATACTCCCTTTTTTATAAGAAAAGTGAGAGGCTCTATAACTTCAAAATACTCTAATATAAATATTTAGTAATAATTAGCAAACCTTAAAAAGCTCTATAACCTTTTTACTAAAATAAACGCTTCCTACTTAATAATCACCTATACTTTCTCTATATTATAGGTAATACTTTCACCTACTTTTAGAATAAATCCTATATACTTCACTATTTTCACTAAAAGCTTACACTTTATAAAATTAAAATTAAAACTAACCTCTCTAAAAGCTTAGAAAACTTTATAAACCTTCTATTTATAGTCTACTTAAAAGCTACTATAGACTAATATATTATTAATATATACTATCGCAAAGTTATTAAAAAACTCTTAAAATATACTATTAATATACTACTAAAACATCACTAAGGCCCTATTTAGTCTAAATAGGTAGACTAACTACTTAAAAAGCCTATATTATATATAAAAAGTAGTCTTCTCTTAATACCTTTCTACTATATAAATCTTATAGAAAGTAGCTATAATATCTAACTTTATATACTATATTACTAAACTAACCCTCTAAATAGTCTCTTACATTAGAGGTAAAAAATAATAATCCTATTTAGTAATAGCGTTTAACGCTCAGTAGTTATAGTAGAACTATAATCCTCCGCCTAGTTTTCTAATAAAAAGTATTAATATACTAGTAAGAGATTTACTAGCTTAAATAAAGCCCTTATTAAGTAGGTTAGTAAATATCTTTTTAAATACTAAAAGCTTTTCTCTTAATATACTATAGAGGAGGCCTTAAAGTAAAAACGCTTTTTAACTAAAAGTATTATACTTAAAGTGGATTTTATAATCTATACTAAAGTAACTTAAAAGTAAAAGATATAATCTAGTAAACTTAAAAAGCTCTATAAACTTATTATAAATATACTATAATAGTTTCCCTAAATAGTTTTCTAGTTTCTTTATTTTAAATACTTTCTTAATATCTTTTAAACTTACTATTTATATTTTTATAGCTACTTTAAACACTTAACTTCTAATAACTTTCTAGTAAATCGCTATAAAAAAAATAATATTTAGTTAGTAAGTTTCTTAGATTTCCCTCACTTTTTAAAGCTTATTTTATCTTTATAAGGTGATAATAACTTTTATTTTTTTATAGAATACTTATTTCTCTACTACGTTATATATAATATTATTCTATTCTATCTATAGCTTCTTTAAAAATAAGTTAGTATCTAACCTTTTCACTATATAAGTGAAGAACTACTATATATAGCTTCTAATTTTAAAATATAATATAACTATACCTTTTATTTCAGTTTAAGCTAAATTATTAGTAAAGCTATATAGTTATTACGCTTAGTAGTTAATATATAGTAAATAGAAATAATAAGTATACTAATAGTTTATTATTATATAAATATTATAACTATAATCTATTAAAATATTAATAAAAATACTTTTATTAACTCTAATTATTAATATTATAGAAAACCTATTTATACTATATTCTAACTAAAATTACTCCTATTTAACTTACTCTTCCTCTATTATTCCTAATACTTAATTTTATACTAAAGTTATTTATTTCTTAAATTAAAAATATCTTTATCTTTCTTATCCTCTTCTAAATTTTAATATAACACTTCTTTAATAGCTTTTACTACTCTAAAACTATCTTTTAATTTCTTTAACTTCTAATAATCTTTTTATAAATAGCTAATCTAGTTATACTTATAAATAATAGTATATTTTCTTATTAAAATTTTTATTTATTTTATTATATAAAGCGTATATTAAGTTTATTATCCTAATATCTCTATTTATATTTACTTTAGTAAATAATAATCTTATTCTAAAAGTTATAAACTAATATATAACGTTATAGATATAATATAATCTTTTTAGTTTCTATATAATATCCTATATAAAACTTATATATTTAGTATATTTATAAGAAGTTAAGTAGTTAACTAAATAGTTAAAAAGCTTATAAAATAATACCTTTTATAAATAATTAATCTAAACTCTATCTAGCTATACTACGCTATTTATTTCTACTATAGTGTATTTAAAGTAGAGTAAAAATAAAATAAAAGATTTATTATACTTTATTTTAAGCTCTAATAGCTTTCTAAAAACCTTACTCTTAATATTTAGATTACTATAAATATAATCTAAATATACTAAAAAAATATCTAGCTTAAATAAACTATTATTACTATTAAATTTATAGAAAGCTATAACTACTAGCTATACTTTTAGTTCTAAATAAAAGTTAATTAAATATTAAACTTTTTAGTTATTTAAATAGAAAACCTAATCTATCCTAATTTTATTATATATTTATTATACTTAAATAGTATACTTATTATAATTACTTCTAAACTTTAAGAAGTTAAAAAGAGGTTTTAAATATTAAATACTACTTATATCTTAAGTAATATCTAGTTCTAAGAGTAATAATATTAATAATACTAATAATAGAGGTATTATAAAATATAATACTAATAACGCTAAAATATTACTACTTATTACTATTTATATTAATTTTATAACTAGTTTATTAATAGTTTATAATAAGGTTAATATATTATTAAATTAATTATTTAGCTTAGTAATTATAATATAGATTAATTTAAATACTTATATACTTCTTAATACTATTTTTAGTTTAGCTACTTTAAGCTTAGTTAGCTCTATTTCCTATTTACTATTTATCGCGCTATATAACTAGTAAAATA
Organism: Colletotrichum viniferum; assembly: GCA_020226115.1. Taxonomy (NCBI): domain Eukaryota; kingdom Fungi; phylum Ascomycota; class Sordariomycetes; order Glomerellales; family Glomerellaceae; genus Colletotrichum; species Colletotrichum viniferum. The sequence goes on along the minus strand of JAGFBE010000036.1, from coordinate 494,620 downwards.
GGTATTTAATATAAACTTAGATATATAAAAAGCTAGTTTTTAATTTATTTAATTTAGAAGTACCTTAATTATAATAATCTAAGCTAAAAGAGAGAAGTTTTTAAAATACTCCTTATATAGAGAGAAAATAGATATAAAGTACTTACTAAGCGAACGTAGTCGCTAAGGGCAGAATTTCCGTAGGTCTATAGTAACGCTTAGACGTAATAAGTAAGCATAGCCTGTAATAATTACTAAATTATACTATTTATTATTATATAAACTTAAGTGTTTTATATATATCATTTTAAATGTTTTTTATTTAGTATATTAAGGTGATAGCTTTAAGTATAGCTAGGCTTAATAGTGTGTTTTTATAAGTAGTTAGTTTAAATCTATAGTTAAAGTAGAAGGGGGATTCTTTAGTATTTTTTCTAATTATATTATTATAAGCGAACTAAGTAATTAATAATAATATAAGTTAATTATCTTTATTATAATTAATATAAACGTAGAGATATATTTTGAGGATTTAGTTAACTTTTTCTATTTATCTGTTAGTCTATAGGTGAAATATAGTAGATATTATTTACTTAATACTAAATTATAATATAATTAATTTCTAGAATTTAGATATAAAGATCCTATCTCTATCTAATATAATTTCTTTTAGTGTTTTATAGTTAGTAATAATATATTCAAGGAATATATAGGTGAATTGTTTAGTATTAGTAAATTCTCTATATAGGATAAAATAAGTATATTTTATAAATTAGTCTATAATAATAAGAATACTTTTAAAATATACTCTTATAAAGGGTTTCTAAACCTTTAGTAATTTAATAATACAGTTAAGAGATATAAAATGCTGAGTAGTTTGCAGTATAGGTAAAATTTATAATATACTATTAAGTTAATATTAAATAGGTTTACTTTTAAGGTGTATTTTATAATCTTTAATTACTTTTACTATATATTCTCTAGTGACTTTCTCTTTATATTATTATTATAGTTATTTCTAGGTTTTTATAATTTCTTAGTAATTCTATATAAAGTGAGTATAAAATTCTATAATAGCTTTGTTATCTAGTTCGCTAAGCTAGTATAAGATTATTTAGTTATTATTAAGAATTTAGTTACTAATATTAAGTCTCTATTATTATAATATTTAAGAATTACTTAGGTTTCTTTTAGTATTAAGATGTTATAATTTAGTTATTAGCTAAAGGTATTAGCTCTACTATTCTCTAATCTTTATAGATAGATAATTTAGAAGTTAAATTCTAAGAGAAACTCTAACTATTATACTTATTATTTATTTAATACTTTTAAAGTTATAAAATATAAAAGATTTTTATAGTTAGAGTAGATAAATATTTTATGAATTACTTTTAAGAGCTTTAGTCTCTATTTTTTAAATATTTTAATAATTATTATTAATTTTTTATTATAGATTAGGTAATTAAGCTTTAGTCTATAGAGTTTATAAGAGAAGAAAGTATAGAGATATAAGTATTTATTTAGGTTTTATTAGGATAATTATACTTTAAAAGTGAAATCTGAGGTATCTATTTTAAATTTAAATTTCTCTTATAGATTTAAGATTATTAGGATTAGTTTACTAGATATATAATCTTTAACTTTCTAGAAAGCTATATTTTAAGCTTTGTTTTATTTAAATAGTTAATTCTTATAGCTAAGATTTATAAGAGGTGTGTTAATTTTACTATAATATTTAATAAATTCTTAGTAGAAGTTAATTAGTTTAAGAAAACTTTATATTTCTTTAAAGTTTATTAGTATTAGCTATTTTCTAATAGTTTTAATTTTCTTTTTTAATATATTAATATATGTAGAGGTAATAGTAAATCTAAGATATTCTACTTCTTAAGTATAGAATATATTTTCCTCTAGTTTAATTAGAAGCTTAATATTCTAAAAAGCTTATATTATAAGATATATATATTCTTTATATTATTTTATTATAAGGGAGAAAATAAAGATATTATAAAGGTAGATAACTATAAAGATATTTATAAACTTCTTAAGAATTTAGTTAATTATATTTTAGAGGGTAGCTAGGGTATTAGTAAAACTAAAAAGTATAATAAAGTATTTAAAATATCCTCTATATATTCTAAAAGTAGTTTTCTATTCTTCTCTTTTTTTTATTCTAATTAGATTATAAGCTTTTTTAAGGTTTAATATAATAAAATAGTTAGCTTTATAGAGGAGTTACTATAATTTACTAATTAGTAGTAGTAGATATTAGCTTTTAATTATTATTTTATCAAATATTTAGTAGTTAATATATAGTTATAGTTTACTATTTTTCTTAGGTATAAATAAGATTAGACTTTATACTAGTAAAATTAATTCTCTAATATAGCTTTTTTAAAGGTTTTTATCAAAGTATTTATTAAAAGCTTCTATTTCTATTTAGTTAAATCTATAGATTTTATTAAATTTAAGCTCTTTTCCCTCTTTAATAAGGATTTTATATTTAAAATCTATATATTTAAGTAGTCTTATAAGTTATATGCGCGCAGGCTATAGGGAATAAAGGTGTATTATAGAAGAAACTACTTAGAAAGGTGGTCCACATTGTAGGTTAATATCTACACGCGCAGCTTATATAATACTATATATTACGTAGTAAGTAGTAAGACTATAGCTTAGATTAAAGGTATTATAACACACCTCTTTAGACGTTATAGACGGCTAAAAAACCTATTCTTTACTACTATATACCTAAACCTTATCTAAATTTATTATATAAAACGTATAAAAATAGCTTTTAAAGTAATAAAGTAAATAGATAAATGAAATTAGCGTTTATAGTTATATTTATAGAACGTGAGAGCGCTTAATAAAGTTACTTAGTTATTAAAATAAGTTGTGAATATATTTAGAATTAACGAAATTTCTTAATATAGTTAGTATAAGTTATTAAGTATAAGTAGTAGAGGTAAATAAAACCTCTTACACCCTCTTATAATTAAATTTTTCTTTTTTAGACTACTTATAATTTATAAAAATAAGTTTTTAAAAATCCTTAGTTACTTACTATAATACTTATATATTATTAAAATAATTACTAAAGCTTTTAGTATAATTATTAAAACCCTTACTAACTATTTAATAGATAGAATTTATAATACCTATCTCTAAGAAGAAAGCTACTACCTGCGCGCGTGAGGTATATAAACGTGCGAAAGCTGCTACTAACGCTATTACTACTAGTAGCCCCCCCCTTATCTCTAATAATAATAATAATAACGATAAAGATCCTATTATATCCTCTAGCCCCTCTATATCCCCCTCCCTCTATCCCCCTAGCTTTATTATTAAAGAGGTTAAAGATAAAAGTGAGTATAACTACCTATATATATATTATCCTAAGCGTCTTAAATATTAGAAGTGTTATATTAATTATCTAAAATAGCTCTCTAAAGACCTTTCTTTTATAAAGTCCTTTATAAAGAGTACTTTAGATCTACTTTTATAAATAAAACCTAAGGTTATTATTATAACCTCTCGCTTATAGCTATTAACGCCTCTAGTATAAAGCGTTATAAGAAAAATTAATATATATTATACGCTTCTACTTCTTATAGCTATTTGTATCTCCCTCTAGTGTTTATTATAATACTTTTTACTTATTACTTCTAGGAGGTTATAAAGTCTAACTTCACTACTTAAGCTATAAATATAATATCTTTTTAGAAATATCTTTTAATTTTAGAGGCGTTTTTTAATTTTATTCTAACTTTAAATATAGGATCTTAATTACTAGAGAGCTAATATTTAGTACGCTTTTACTCTTACTTAGAGTAGTATTACTAAAACCTCTACCTCTACTATACTTATTTTTATACTTCTAGCTACTCCTCCTCTAGCTTCTACTATATTTATTATACTTATTACTTTTTCTACTATACTTACTATTCTTAATATTATACTTACTATTTTCTCTCTACTTAATAATAAATAGAGAGTTTCTCTTAGTTTTATTATAGTTAGTAGGCTTTTTATAGCTACTTTAGCTTAATATTAGTAGAGCTAGCTAGATATATTTATTACTACCTCTTATACTTATTAAAGCTAAGCTTTATTATTAGGTTTAGAGGGTTTTTATATATATTTAAAGCTTTAGCCTAAAATAACGTTTACTTTTAGGTATTTTAAACTTATTTTTAAGCTTTTATAAGCTAAATTAAACTTTCTAGTTATAAGGCTAAATATAGACTTTTTTAGTTATTATACTGCTTTATTTCTAACTATTCTTACTCTATATCCTTTATAATAAGTATATATATATCTACTAGGTTAAGTAGCGCGTAGAAGTGTTTAAACTTACCTCTAGAAAGGTTCTTTATAAAACTATCAGTAGGTATTAAGTTTATAAGCATATAAGCTATATTAAAACTACCTTTTTAAAACTCTTATTATAACTACGCGTTCTAAATATCTATATAGCAGAAATATATTATAATACGTTCTCTATTACTAACTATAAGTTAAATTATTTATTAATTATTATAGTTAATCTTCTAGGTATCTTTTCTTATATTTAATGCTATATCTCAGAAGAGTTTTTTAAGTACTATTACTTCTTTTATAGTATTCTTTAGGCTTAGAAGTTCTACTTCTATTATAGACGTTATAATAATATTTTAATATATAGCTTTCTAATATATTATATCTCTAAAAAAGAATATAATATATCTTTAAGCTAATCTCTATATTTCTTTATTATTTATAAATAAAGTGTTACCTATAATCTAAAGAGCATATACACCTCTTATATCTCTATAGTAAAAATTAAAAGAATATATTATATAGAGATATTAGATTATTTAGTTAACTACTACTATATAGGCTAATAAAAAATTTATAAGAAAACGCAAGAGATATATAGCTATAAACGCTATATTTAGACGCACTATTATTACTAAATAAAATATAGAACTAATTTTCTCTTAGTATTTCTTTATATATATAGGAGAAGCCTGTTCCTCATTCTTTTTAAGTTCTTTAAAAAGTAATAAAGTTATTAAATATATTCCCTCTTAAAAATTAAAACGCTTAGTAACCTTTTTAATATATAAGTTATATACTAAATAAACTTTTTAAGCTATATAATCTCTAATAACTTAGATCTTAAAGTAATATTTAATAGTATTTTAGTTTTTAAGTTTATATTTAGCTTTTAGCCTATTAATAATCTATTTTACTTTAGAAGAGTGATCTTAGTAATATAGAATAAGAATATTATCTATATAAAATAAAGCTAAAACCTAACGTTTAGAATCCTAGAAAAGATATATCCTTTTTAAGCTTAATATAAATCTTAGTTTTTTTAGAGTTATTAAGAAATACTTATACTAAAGGAGTAGCGCATCTTTAAAGCTATATAAAGCTTTATTAAGTTTTATATATTTTTCTTTATATTTAAAACCTTCTAAGAGTTAATAGTAGATTAGAGGTTTATTTAGATCTCTCTCTACGTTTAGGAAAGCGTTATCTATATTAAATTATTATATTTTAAAGTTAAATTAAATAACTAAAGCTATTATAATATAAAACGTTTTTATAGTAAAAGTCGCTATATATATATTCTCTAAAGTACTCTTTTATTAGAGGTCTCCTTATATATAAATCTTAGCTTTAAAACGCTTTAGATTATTATTTATATTAACTTTATATATAAATACCTACTTTAGAGGTAGAGGTTTTAAGTGTGTAGATTATTAGTTAATTTCTCACTATATTCCTTTTTTTTATAGCTTTTTAATCTTAAGTTTTACTACCTCTATAAAACGCTTATATAAACGTTTTAGAAGTATTAGAAGTTTTTTCTAGCTTTAGAGAGGTAATTAGAGCTTAGATATATATATATCTTATTCTAAATCCTCTTTATTATGTTTTTATTTCTAACTTCTAATATAATTATATATATATAAATAAAGCGTTATATATTTAAAAAACCCTCTTCTACTACTTTTTTTATATCTAGTATAAGTATTATAAAGAAGGCCTCTTAGGTATATTAGTCTTTAATAAAGATAACTTTTTCTTAATATTTAATCTCAGTAAATAACTGTTCTAACTTATTTCTCTTATATATTATATTAGATTAGATTCTTAAGATGTTATTAATAAATAAAATAACTTCTCTAAATTACTCTAGAAGCTATTAATTATATTAATTTAACTAGCTTACTTTTTTATAATCTTTCTAATTATAGGCCTTTTTTAGAGCCTCTTCTAAGTTCTTTACTTTATACATCTAGTTTATAACTTTAGGCGTTTTATTTTTTAATTTAAAAAAGTCTTTAAGGAGTATTAATATTTTTATCTCCTTATCTCTATTCAGTATTAATATTCTAAGTTAAACTTAAGGTTTATTATCTTCACTCTAACTTTTATTAGAAGTAGTATAAATACTATTATCCCTTTTTAAAATATCTATAATTTCCTTAGTTTATTTATAAGAATTATTATTAGATATATTTAGCGCTTTAGCTTTTTTTCTCTAGCCTCTAATTATAATTTAGAGTTCTAAAGTTCTTTTAGAAATAAAAAAACCTTTTAGATATCTTTTTTAGGTTTTCTTATACGTTATAATATCTTATAACTATATAATTAAGGTCTCTTACTTTTTAAAAGTATTTTCTACTATATTATTAGCCTATTCTTATATACTTAGAAGCTTAAATACTAAATTTAAAAATAATTTAAGCTTTAGTTTTTTTTAATAATATATTATATAATTTCTATTAGTATTACGATACGTTTATCCTCTTTTAAATAGAATTTTAACTTATTAAACTATATATTATATATAATAACTACTCTTTTAAGCGTAGATGCTTAGATCTTATATAAATTATATACGTTATTAATATATCTAACTAGATATCTAATATATCTCTATAGAAATACTTTATAATACGTCTTTTTTTACCCTTTTCTATATTCTTTTTTAAACGTATATATACTTAATAACTATAGGTATATATATATCCTTAGTATAGCTAAAGGTCTCTTCTAATTATAGATATATAAAAAGAGGCTTACTAATAGAAGTATTAAATATACTATTTTTCTTTAATTTAATTTAGTAACTTCTAATTAGTCTTTTACTATAAGGATTAGTTAGATAGATAAATCCCTATAAGAGTTAATTCTAGCTATATTTTTAGGGGAAAACTAGTACTTTTTTATATCTTAATACCTCTTAGGATTACTTTCTAGCTAGTACGCTCTAAACTATTTATAAGCTTCTTTATATCTATAAGAGGTATTTTAATTATAATTCTATTATTCTTTACTTAGTATTAATATTATATACTACTATTAATAGTAATTATAGTAATTATAGCTATTTTATTATTTTAGTAGATAATATAAATAGCTAATCTATGTTACTTTCTAACCTACTATTTAAAATAGAAAAATATTATAAAGACTTCCTTAAGTATATATTATATTAGAGGAAAACTCTATAGCTTACCTAAGTATTTATCCTTACTAATTAAGATATAGAGAGCTTCTAAGATTACTTTAAAAAGGTAATAGAAAATATCCTAAAAGATATAATAGTATAAGTAAATCGCTTTATTTTCTAACTTTAAACATAAGATAATTTTCTTTATATAGGTTTTAGTATATATTTCGCATTATATCTATATTAAGCTTTATATCTTCACCCCTTAAACGTTTTTAACTATACATTTAAAAGCATTAAAGCTTAAATAGCTAGAATAAAAATACTAAAGATATATATTATCTAACTAATTGCTATAATAGTTATATATATCTTATCTATAAAAGGCTTTTACTAGCTAAGTTATAGTAATAATATATATAAAGCTCACTAGTATACTTTTAAAAAGGTATGAAAAAAAAAGTTATATTTAAAAAAAACTAAATTATATTTTTAGATTAAAATTGTAATAACTACGCTTTAGATAAGATTTCTTATATGTAAAATATAGTTAAGTCTATAAAACTAGATCTTCTATACGTTAAGGTAACTTTTAGATATAATATTAATATAAAATCTTTTAATATAAATAATGTTTTTAAGTATAAGGTTATTTAATACTTATCTATCTTAACTTTTAAAGATCTTTTTAAAGATATAAGTTCTTTAGCTTAAAACTAAGATTTAGGTTATACCTACTTCTATAACATTTTTTAGGCTAGACTTTATATAGAAGTTATTTAGTAGTAGTAGTTTATTATTAACTAAATATATAGTACTATAGTTATTATAAACTATACTATATAAGAAGATATATAGTAGGGTAGAGGTATTAAATAAATATATCTCTAATATAATTATTTTAAGAAAGTTCTATAGATTAATTAATATAGCTATAATATTAGATAGAACTCTAGTATTTAACTTATAGCTAGATCTACTATTCTAACTACTCTTTCTACTATAGTTTCTACGCTATTAGCCTCTTCTATTATATAAGTTACCTCTTCTATAATTAGAATTATTTATCTAATTTAAGATATATCTTTTATATATAATAGTAGTTTTAGTGTTCACTTACTTACTTTAACTAAACTTAAAAAGGATTTCCTAAGCTTTATTATCTTCTATAAAGATTTATTAGAACTTATAAAACCTTTTATAAGTATATTTTAGGCGTTTATATACTTTAGAGGTTTAGAAGTGTTTTTCTCTATATAAATAGTTATTAAAATATATATTAGAGAAACTATTAAATCTTCTTTTTAAAGTAGTAAAAAGCATATTTAATCTCTAAAAACCTTATTAAGTAAGTTTTCTTAAATAAAAGCTAAGAAGATAATTCTATACTATTCTAAAATATATATAGGAAACCTTAAATTAGTGTTTATTATAAGCTAGGTTAGTTTAGTATAAGCTTAGTCTAGAGCGAGTTAATATCTAACTATTTTAAAGAAGTTTTATAAAATAAATTTTTTTAGATTTTTAAAATATTAAGTTTTTTTATTTCTATATGGTAGTAGTATTACTTTATATATTAAATAGAAAGGTTAATATTAGAATTAGCTTTTTTAAGTAAATATAAATAGTTCTTATAAACTATATTAGTAATTATAAGTGTAATAAGTATAAGCTGTTTTTTAATCTTATATATAAAGGCTTATAGCGTCACCTCTAATTATATTTTATTATTTAGAATAGCTAATTTAGCGTTAGTTAGAATAAAGTTTAAAACTATTTTATTAACCTATATCTAGAGGTTAAAGTAATATATTAAGAGGGTTTATTAATCTAAAGAGGTTATTATATAATCTTTAACTACTATATTATAGTCTAACTTAATATCTTTATAAATAGTAGTTTATAGTATTTATAGAGATTTTAGGAGGGAGGATAATTCTATTACTCTATTAAGAATAATACTTATTTTTTCTTTATTTTTTTAGGTTTTTATAGTTAGATAAACGTTTTTTAATACGCTTTTAGTAGCTTCTATTAGACTTTTAGCTTCTTCTAAGTATATTTAGACCTATTTATTAAGTTCTTTTTAGTATTCTTTAGTATTTTACGTTTAAGAGGGCTTAGTATTTAGTAATAAACTTAGCGATCTTTAAAACTTTAGGTATTTAAAAAGGGTTAGCGCGATTATCTATATTTAAGTTAATATAGTTCTAGAAGTTTTATAAATATATATAAAACTTAAAATAGGTATATTACGCTAGCTAGTTACTTTTAAATATAAGAATATCTCTTATAAGAGGAATTTTATTATTAGTAGAGGATATAATTAAAAATAATAGTAAAAGAATTAATAAAAAGGATTAGAATAGGTTTCCTATATATAACTTATAGTAGAGGGGTGAAATAAACTATTAATAGAGCTAGGCTTATAACTCTTATAAGTTATATATACGTAGGTTATAGGGAATAAAGGTGTATTATAGAAGGAACTACTTAGAAAAGTAGTCTGTATTATAGGTTAATATCTATATATGTAGCTTACGTAATACTGCACGTTATGTAGTAGGTGGTGAGGCTACAGCTCAGATTAAAGGTATTACAATACGTAGTGTAATTTCTAATTTAGTTATAAAAAGTTTTTTATAAACTTTATATTCTTCTAAGATAGATAGAAAGGATTATTCTTTTAATTAAGATCTATTATTATTAGTAGTTATAATATAGCTTCTTTTATTTTAAAATAATAGAAATATCTTTTTACTACTCTATAATATATTAATCTATTTAAGGTCTAATCTTTATAATACTACTTAGAGATTAAATTATTATAGTTCTAATAGAATTAGCTTTTACTCTAATCTATTTATAGGTTATTTATTTATAACTAAAGTAATCTTAATACTATATTATATATTCTTCTATTAGTAATATTAAATTAGATTCCTTTTTTCTAATTTAAGTAGCTTATTCTAAAAAGTATAGTTTTATTATAGATAATACCTCTTTTATATTTAAATTCTTCTCTTTTTACTATTTATAATTAGTATAATTATTTCTTTCCTCTTTATTATACTTCTAGCTTATTAATAACTTAAGGGGTAATATAATTAGCTTTAGCTCTACTATTAATTAGTATAAATATTATTTACTTATTAATAGTAACTTTAAGTTCTATATTATTTTTATATTCTCAAAATATCTAGTAAATAGATCTTATATTTATTATTTATTATAATCTTTTTTTAGTAAATAGATTTAGTTTTATAACTACTATAGTTATTTAGAGTAGTAGATCTATTTCCTTTTTTATTATACTTTAGTTAAGCTGTTCTTATAGATTCTAATTTATAGAAGCTTAGGTCTATTAATAGCGATTCTCTAGGTATATACTTCTTCTTAGTAATATACTTAGTATTTATTTTATTAGTATTTATTCTATTTTATATTATAGTTATATTAGTATTTTATAAGGAACTATAAGCTTAATTAAAAGATTATAATATTATTTTTAAATAATATTATTATCTATCCAGTTATAGTAGATATTAAATAGATTTCCTAAAGAGGTTTATTATTATATCTTCTAAAGTAGAATTAATAGTTATATTTTTCTCCTATATACTCTTTATATTTATTATAAAAATATTAAAGCTATAAAAGGGTTTAATAGAGTTAGTAGTTATTTTTTAGTATAGAGTAGTTCCCTATATATAGCTATAAAGTATAATCTTATTCTTACTGAATTACTAAAATACTAAAATACTATAGAAGTACTATTATTATTTACTTTATAGCGTATTAACCTCTTAGAATTCTAAAGGTTATTTAGTTCTATTCTAATTATTAGATTCCTCTTTAGGGCTAGAGTTATCTATATTAGAAGTAAGTCTATAGGTAATTTCTATCTAAATATATTAATAAATAATATTATAAAGTTTATTTAAGTTATAATATAAGCTTTCTCCTTCTTTAAAAGCCTAATTCTTAGTTATATTAAGGAGTTATTATTCTATTAGAGGGTTATATTAATATCTTAGTTCCTTATTAGTTATTATAGAGGTATTAATAAGTTCTAATTATTAGATTTATAACTTCTTATTAAGTTATTCTTTTAGATTTTTTATAACTTCATTATTACTAACGTATAGTATTAATATAGTTTTAATCCTAAGTTTTAGAGTAGTTATATTATAATTAGATCTCTTAAAGTTATTATTCCTAAAATAATATCTTAATATTTCTTTATTTTTAAAGTAGATTTAATAGTTATTATTATAATATCTAGTCTATAATAGAGATATATAAGAGGTTTTTAAAATTATATTAACTTATTAAAGCTATTTAGTTACTAATTTCTAAGAGAGCTTCTTAAGCTACTTATAATCTTTAGCGATATATCTTTATTAGTTATACTTATAATATTTAGAGTTCTAAAGCTTTTTATTAGCTAATTTAACTATTATATTAAGGTTTATAGGTCTACTATACTATCTATATATAATATTTTAATAAATATTATTATTCTAGTTATTATAAAGTTAATTATTATTATATTAATTCTTAAATCTTAGTTCAAGCTACTACTAATATTTATATTTTATATTAGGTTTTTATTACTTTCTACTTTTCTTTCTATAATATTTAAATAGTTAATTATTAATTTTAATAATAAAACTAATATATTATAAGAAGTTATTAAAGTAATTAACTTTAATAATCTTATTTTTTATATTATCTTTAAGCTTTTAGTAAAATATAAAGATCTTGGTTTCTTTAGTAAAGTTAAATTAAACGTTAGATTATTAGAATATAGTAATAAAATCCTTAGTAGATTTAGTCTATTTAAGCTATAATAATTTATCTTTAGTTTATTATTTCTTATTAAAGTTCTAAAAGAGAGAGTAGAAAGTGTTTTTAAAACCCTAGAAACTACTATAGATATTATAGGTTTCTATAGAGTATTTATCTAGTATATTATATTTAAAGAATTCTTTTTAAATAAGTTTAAAGTATTTAAAAGTTTAGTTTTAGAGGTAAGTAGCTATATAAACTATTCTTTCTATTTAATTAGTAAAATTACTATAATAGAAGTTCTAGTAGTTCTTAACTTAAATTAAAAATCTTTTAAAATATTCTAAGGTATTATTATAGATTATTAGAGGGTTAAGCTGAAGTTTCTACTATTCTCTTATAAGTATTAAAATAATATTAGTAGTAATTTAGAGGTTATTAATTTCTTTTTAGAGTTTCTAAACTTTTTTAAAGTTAGTATCTCCTTTAATATTCTTTTCTAGTTTTTTATAAGCTTATTTAGCGTTCTAGAGTTATTTATTAAAGCTATTTATAACCTACTTACTTTTATTAATAAAAGTCTATATCTCCTTAGATTTATTCTCTTATTTTTAGATAATATATTATAGCTTTTTATATTCTTCTTTAGTAAAGGATCTCTCTCTATTAGAGTTATACTTAAGGTTTAATATATTATAGTCTTTAATACTAGTAAGCTTTTATACTAAGCTCTAAAGCTAGTTACGTAAAGAAGATAAAGATCTTAAAGTAGGGGATTTAGCTAAGGTATAAAAAGATATATTATCTTTTACTATTAGTAAGCGTTAATAGTTAATTTACTAAATAGAAGTAACTAAAATATTATAATTAACTATCTAATAGTAGGGTTTACTAATAGAAGCTAGGGATTAACATATTATAATAGTATATAGGAGTTACAATCTAAGTTATAAGTTATAGGCTTTATTTTAGATTAGTCTTTAGAGGCTAAAGTAATTAGTCTTAGTTTTAATAAGTATTTATAGTAAGAATAAGCTAAAAATATCTTTAGAGATAATTATAAATTAATTACTAAAAAGCTATAGAAGTCTAACTATAAACTAGGCTGGAGGTTATACTATATATAAGTCCTAAATAGTTCTTTTATCCTAGGATTAATAAGATCTAAATAGTCCCTAAAAATAGACTACTATCTCTATACTAGTCCTCTTATTAAACTACTTATTTTTTATTAGTTCTTCTTATTGTTATATAACTTATATTATAATTCTTTTATTCTAAGTGAGTTCCTATTATTCCTATAATTCTATAGTATAAATATCCTATCCTAGCTGCCTAACGCTTAAATATATTAGTTATCTACTATTCTTACTTATAAGTTATAATAAGAGGGTCTATTAATCTAAAGAGGTTACTATATAATCTTTAACTACTATATTATAGTTTAACTTAATATCCTTATAAATAATAGTCTAAGGTATTTATAGAGATTTTAAGAGGGAGGATAATCCTATTACTTTATTAAGAATAACGCTTACTTCCTCCTCACTTTTTTAGGTCTCTATAATTAGATATATATTCTCTAGTATCTTTTTAGTAACTTCTACTAGACTTTTAGCCTCTTCTAGGTATATTTTTACTTATTTATTAAGTTCTTCTTAGTATCTTATATTTAAAAAAGCTTAATACTTAGTAATAAATTTAGTAATCTTTAAAACTTTAAGTATTTAAGAAAAGTTAGTATAATTATCTATATCTAAGTTAATATAGTTTTAGAAGTTTTATAAGTATATATAAAGTTTAAAATAAATATATTATACTAACTAGTTATTTCTAAACGTAAGAATATCTCTTATAAGAGGAATTTTATTATTAGTAGAAGATATAATTAAAAATAATAATAAAAGAATTAATAAAAAGGATTAGAATAAGTTTCCTATATATACTTTATAGTAGGAAAGTGAAATAAGTTATTAATAAAGCTAAGCTTATAACTTTTATAAGTTATATATATATAGGTTATAGAGAATAAAAGGTATATTATAGAAAGAACTACTTAGAAAAGCGGTCTATATTATAGGTTAATATCCACACGCGCAGCTTACGAAATACTGCACATTATATAGTAAGTAGTGAGACTACAGCTTAAATTGAGGGTATTATAACACTAATCTTAATAATTTTAAACTTATAAGAGTAATTTAAACGTAAAATAGATATTTTAGACTTTACCTTTAGAGTATAGTTATCTTAATAAAACTTAAAAAGATATTTATATCTCTATATCTTTTTATTTTATAAACCCTATAAACTAAAACTTTATTACTACATTTATAATAAAGAACTTATAGTAATTATTAAAGCTTTTAGAAAATAGAGATTAGAACTTTTAGAAATGATTCATAAAGTATTTATCTATTCTAACTATAATAACTTTCTATATTTTATAACTTTAAAAGTATTAAATAAACGATAAGTCTAATAGTTAGAGTTTCTCTTAGAATTTAACTTCTAAATTATCTATTAAAAAGATTAGAAAATAGTATAGCTAACGCTTTTAGCTAATAACTAGACTATAATATGTTAATATTAAAAGAAACCTAAGTAATTCTTAAGTATTATAATAATAGAGATTTAATACTAATTAGTAAAATATTAATAATACCTAGATAGTTTAAAACTAATTTACTTAGTAAAGTAAATAATTAAGCTGTTATAGAATTTTATACTTATTTTATATATAATTACTAAAGATTTATAAAAGCTTAGAAATAACTATAATAATAATATAGAGAAAGGGTTATTAGAGAATATATAGTAAAAGCGATTAGAGATTATAAAGTATACCTAAATAATAAACCTATTTAATACTAACTTTATAGTATATTATAACTTTAATTTATACTATAAACTACTTAATACTCTATATTCTTTAATTTTACTATTAAACTACTAAAGTTTTAAAAGCCTTTTATAGAAGTATATTTTAATAGTATTCTTATTATTATAGACTAACTAATAAAGTATACTTATTCCATCCCATATAAAGAATTAAGTAATACTAAAGAATGTATCTATATATTTCTTAAATATATTATTTCTCACTATAGAACACCTAAGGAAATCATATTAAATAGAGATAAAATCTTTATTTCTAAATTCTAGAAACTAGTTATATTATAATTTAGTATTACATAAATAATATTTACTCTATTTTTACTTATAAACTAAGAGGTAAATAGAAGAAATTAACTACATCTTTAAAATATACCTCTATACTTATATTAATTATAATTAAAATAATTAGGTTATATTATTACTAATTATTTAGTTTGTTTATAATAATATAATTAGAGAAAGTATTATGAAATCTCTTTTCTATTTTAACTATAGATTTAAACTAAGTGCTTATAGAGATACATAACTAGGCTTAGCTATAGCTAAAGCTATCGCTTTAGTATAATAGATTAAAGATATTTAAAATAATATATATAAGAAACTTAGATTTATATAATAATAAATAGTATAATTTAGTAATTGATAAAGAATTAAGAGATTAACTTTAAAAGAGGCAGATAGTATCTATTTTATATAGCGATATATTAAAATAAAACAACTAAATAATAAATATAACTTTAAAAAGCTTAAACGTTTTAGAATTATATAAATAATTTCACTAGTTAACAATAAATTTAAATTTCTAAAAACTATAACATATTACCTAATATTCTATATCTTACTTTTTAACCTAATATTATATAAATTATAGATTAATGATATTATTATTATAGAAAATAATAAGCTAAAATATAAAGTTTAACAAATTATTAACTACTTTAAAAACCTAAACCGTTATTAATACCTTATTGAATAGAAAAGATATAGACATAAAGATAATATATAGGAACCTACTAAAAATATCACTAATAAAATAGAAAAACTTATAATCTATTATTAATAATACTAAGGAGGAGAAATAATATTCATATTCATTAAACTAACTATTTTAATAAATACCTCTAGCTACTTATAAATTAAATATCTCTATAGATATATCTAACTAATAATAGAAGTAGATTAATCTAAATAAAAAGGAATATTTATTTAGTTATAAATACTAAAATATAACTAGAACTCTCTTAATAAAAGGTTTAATATATTAAGATTCTAATTAAAAATAGAATCTAGATCTAAGATCCTAAAAGCACTTATTAACTACACTCTTAGAACTAAAAAAGATTTAACTATAAGATTCTTTACTATTTTATCTTCCTCTACTATTATTAATATCTCTTTATAACTTTTCTTAAAAACTATCTATTTTACTTTATAAATATAATCTGATTTAGTAAAAGATTTATTTACTTTAGCTTATACTTTTTATAGTACCTCTATCCTTTTCTAAAACAGTCTTTTAGTCTTTTTCTCTTTATTATCTAAATAATAAAATTCTACTATTAACTATTTTATTATAATAAGTTAGTAAAGATATTAAAAACTATATAAAAAATAAGTTTACGTTAATAGATCATATTATTAGAAGTATTATAAGAACGATAAATACTACTAATAGTAATATACTTTCTATATACTAAGAAGCTTAGCAGTATTTTATAATATAACCCCTTAGAATAAGAATAATAACAAAATATAACTTTATATCTATTCTCAGCAATATTAAGAGAGTAATACTAATAATAAAGCGTAGAGATCATAAAGTTATTAACAATATAACCTAATATAATATCAGTATTATAGATAAATTAAGAAATATAATTAATAGCTTCCTAACTTAGGACTAATAACTTACTTATATTAAGCTTTAAAGATAAGACTTTTATAGAGAGAACTTAATATTATTACCTATAAATAAAGGTAATAGATAACTAACTAATTTAGATAATAAGTAGCTAAAATAGGATATTTATACTATAGAATTATAAGGATAATAAGGACTTATTTAGAATATAAAAACTATAGTATAAGTTATATTATAATGATTAAAAATAAATAGATAGTATAAATTACTAAGTACTTAGTAAAAGTTACTAAACGTTTATTAGTAATTACTAAATACTTATTAATACTTAAAAAAGAATTAGTAATAAGATAAGAAAACTACTTAAGACTTATATATAGTATAACTAAAGCTTTATTTAAGATTAGACTTCTATAGTTCTTTAGTAATTAACTTATAAATATCTCTAAGATAGTTTTAGTTTACTTTTACTATAAATAACTTATTAAGCTTAAAACTAATCACTTTAGCTTCTAAAGACTAATCTATAATAAAGCTTATAACTTATAGCTTTAACTACAACCTTAATATACTATTACTACGCATTAATCCCTAGCTTCTATTAGTAGACTTTATTATTAAATAGCTAACTATAACACTTTTTAAGATAAATACTATTAAACTGCTTTAAGCTTGTTTTACTAGCAGCTATAAAAGTAAATTAATTATAAGTAGTAGCTTAAATTGATAAGTGCTAATAATATTATTCAAACCTATTAGTAAATATTAATATAACTTAAATCATACTATAAATAATATATATATATATTTATTATCTAATACTAAATAGTCACTAATAATCTAACCTATATTAATATATCACGTATAATATTTAATTCTTTAAAAGTCAGTCTGTTAGCCTTTTCTATATATCTTCTTATATATAACATATATCTTATTGAGGGTCAGTCTGTTCTCCCTATAGATATATTTAATATATTATTCAACTTAGAAGCAATAGTCTTAGTTTATAATTTAAGTTACTTAAAATCTAGAACATTCCACTTATGCTCTCAATAATAAGCATACCTTATGCAATAGGCAACCTCTTATCTGCCGTCTTATATTTCTAAAAATATAGAACTAATAGTACTCTTCTTCACCACTAGACCTATAATATCATCTAAGCTTTAAGGTTCTCTTTATATTTATTAGCTTACTACTTATAATAGATCAGCTTAGTTTAAGTGTCCTCCTCTTCATACTAAGTATAAAGTCTTTTCAGCAGTAGCACTACTAGAGGAGCGTTATAGATGCTTCTAATTTAATGCCTAAAGATATAGACAGCAAAAAGCGCTATATGCAGGAAGTTAGTATAGTCTATATAAAGTAACAGCAGCTAGTTGATATCATAGTAGTAATTTAAGGAACATATGTGGCGATAGCCTTCTGTCTTAATGCTATACTAGGCGACAGCATTTAGTAGCACTTATAACCTGAGGGCTTGCGTTGCTGCTGTCTATAGGGCAGAGATTTAAAATACACTAACTCAATCTATTATCTGTGCAGTTTTAATATATCTCCTAGCTTAAAAGAACAAAATGGCTTGCAAGGGAGTATTTTAACCTGCAAAGGTAGAGAGTACTTAAGTTCTTAGCGGGGCATAAAGTGCTGTCTATAATATTTCTTCTTCAATAGAGAAGAGGTATTAAAGCTCACCTTGCTGTCCATCCTAGGTATAAACATTAAGAGCATTAGTAATGCTAGAATTAGTGGAGGATAATTTTGCTATAAGTGATCTTCTTTTACTTCTTAAAGTTGATGTGAAAGCATAAGCGTTATGTTAAGCAAACAGCCTTTTTTATAACTTATATCCCTACTCTCTCAACCTTAGAGTATAGGTTCCTTGATTATCTTTCTGCTACCTGCCTTACAGCTAGCCTAAAATCGTATATTAATTGATGCTTTACTTTCTTTTACTTTCCATATTACCTGTGGGCATAATATCTACGTCTAAGTCAAATTGAAATCATGTGGAGGCAGAGAGATTTCATGCCTAAGAATATCTTGGTTTGATTCCAACTGGGAACTATTGATATTGAAAAAGATTCTTTGACTTAAGTTGATAGGGCTGCAATCGCCAGTATGAAGGTTGTTTCTAAAGCTTTTCGCAGCTCTAACCTCAACTGCTGCTGCATTTTGAGCCTTCTGGCGAGCTTATACACAGCCTATTTGAGCGTTGTGGTAGTAGACTTGTGTATGGCTGTAAGAACTATTATGATGTGATTGATTATGTGGCTCTCTGTAAATGCGCTACTGGCTAGAGCAACTGTGGTGATTTCATTTCCTGCCCTATTCTGAGAATCAGTAAATTTTCAGTTTCTCTTGCGGATTAACTTGCTATAGGCTGTATGAGGTAATTCTTTGACTCTTTTATCTTGCAAAGTTTCTTAGTTTGCATTTTGAGGAGTAGATGTAGGTCTAAGTAGCGGCTGAAAGTTCCAACCTAGTTAAATAATTTGGTTGGTTTAGGTAGTCTCAGACTCTTTGAGACCTTAGAAGTTATGGTCTACGCTAGTGAGCCTGATGTTATCTAATGTGGCCTGGGAGGCGTACTAGTAACGCTTAATCAACATATTAGGGCTGTTCTCTAGCTCTTGCTTGATAGAGTTAACTATTTCAATAGCCTTAGCCTAAGACCTCTGATATGGATGATAGTGAATGCTGGCAACATCTTCAACTGGTGTACCTGATGATGAATGGTCAGCGAAATGACAGTTAAGTGCCTGAGAAGTGGCTCACCCTGAAGTCTGCAGTGCTCAGAAGAACTATGCTACTTCCTGTGAAGCGCTTTATAGTAAGGCGTACCAGCTATTAAAGAGAGAAGTCGAACAGTTTAGCGACAAAAACGTCTTAGGTTGCGCTTGGCTTTGTAATGAGAACCTCTTCGCTTAAAGCCCCTTATAATCTCGGAAGCTCGTCTTATGGACTTGTCTCTGCGATTTCTCGGATGATTTCCTAACGCTGATCTGGGAACGGTATGGGAGAATTTGCTCTCAGAGGTTCTCTTCTATGCAGCTCTTAGCACCAGGTGTCACTGCAACCAAAAGGTTCCTCCTTATCCTAGGAGTCATGAAATCACAATATTGTGTGATTTATTGAGGGTATAA
The DNA here is from genome assembly GCA_020226115.1 of Colletotrichum viniferum. Taxonomy (NCBI): domain Eukaryota; kingdom Fungi; phylum Ascomycota; class Sordariomycetes; order Glomerellales; family Glomerellaceae; genus Colletotrichum; species Colletotrichum viniferum. The sequence continues at coordinate 474,489 of JAGFBE010000036.1, read as the reverse complement.
ATTGTCCAGTATGTAGCCTAAGTTAATGTCCTAACTTCTAGGGCGAAAAGTTTCAGAAGCGTCGTTGCATAAGGTCTTTTAGTACTGAGCGTGACCGGACTTAGTGAAAATGCTGACAGCTAAGGCGGCAAAACCGTGGTTGTGGGCGGATTTATGTATGTGTTAGTGATGTTGAAACAGTAGATAACATAGCGATGAGAAAACAGTAGCTTTAAATGACTTTAACTATTTGATTAATAAAGAAATAATCGGCTAGAGAGTAAAATGAGAAGATAATTACAGCGTAGGAGACTGTTGTTTGTCTATGCAAATTTTAATAGGCTTGTGGGCGAGCATTTAAAAATATTTTTCTTTTTAGTCTGTAATTATTAACAGCATCATATATATAAGCTAGTAACCTTTTAGCCTTTCGCTAGTAGCCTGGTGACTTATTTTAGCGATTCTAATACTCCTATCGATCTTAAAGATATCTTACTGGTATATATGCTGTAGATAGAAGTCTAAACCTTTTACTTATTGCCTATTCCCTAGTCCTAGCTTTTCTGTATTTTACCTACTACGTCTGACCACTGCGACGCATAGATATATTACATGTTATTGATCTGTCGCCTCTGAAGCAAAGTGCAATCACTGCTCTTGGCGATGGAAGCCTGGGGATGAATCATAATGCTGGCGTCCTAGAACTAGGGGCTGAAATGATTTTAGTCTGAAATTCTATCATCGCACTGAGTCCAATTAATACGAAGATGGTAGAATCAGTTGCAACTTCGTGGGCAATTGCTGGCATGGATTCTGCTGCTGAATTTGTGGCAGTTGAATCCAACATCTGGATAGCAATGTTAATTAAGGCTGGAGACTGCATTTCTGGTGCTGTTCCAGGGATGCGCTCGCTTACACCTGAGTTTGGGGGTTTTGCTGAGCTTGTTGGCGCCATGAGGCTTGTCACATTGAAAATCTCCAGCTATACGCCGCTTGAGCAAGGCGCATCTTTGGGAGTGGCGTTGAAACCATTGGCGTTGCCTTATTCAAGTCACTGGATGTCCCTGGATCTCCTGCATCGCCCGCCGCTAAACCTGTGGATGTGCTTAACAGACTCTGAAAAACGCAGACGCTATGCGAACTAGTGACTTAAACACCCTGAGGGCTTATCTAACAACTATGTCTGCACACATGAATGAAGCCATTGATTGCCATTGTAACTATGAATTGTTGGATCCGGACGATGTATCTCAACAAGTCCTAGGATCCCAATTCAATATTGATCGTGCTCTCATAAAGCCGCCGCTCTTCATGGAACCATGAATATCAGATGAGACTATTGAAGATGGTGTCTGAAAGTTCATCTCTGTCTCTCGCTGTGAAGCTGAAATTATCCACCCCTAGCAACAGCCTTTTTAGAGGTCGTCTATAGTGCCTTAGAGTCTTCAGGGGAGACTATCAGCGGCATAGTGGGGTCTGACATCAGCGTCTACATCGGACTTATATTTTAAGACTACTTCGCTCTTCTAAGCTAAGACGTTAACACGATCCTAACGTATAGTGCCTCTACTACGGCTGCTAGTAATGCTTCTAGTTATATCTTGTACTTCTTTGATTGACATCGCCCGTTAATGATAATCGATATGGTCTTTTCCTCGAGCATGGTTCAGATAGATGAAGCGGTCCACAACCTCTAAAACGGTCCCAGCTGAGTTGCATTTGAGTCACTTTGTGGACGGATTGGAGCAGCTTGAGATGTAATACTAGGTCAAAAGCATAAAAAAGCCTGTGTTGTTCTAGGACGTTATCAAAACGAGCCTTACTGCTGCCTACTCATCTTTTAGCTGTGTTATTAGGAATAGGCTGCACTCTGCTTTTAAAGGCTAACTAGCGACATAATTGCTGCTGAGGTTGGGAGGGAGCTGCTTTATAAGGAGGTATAATGAGAGGCGTAAGTGATATTAAAGAGATTTCTGCTAGTTTTAGCTTCCTCTAGTGTCTTTCCAGCCTAGAAACCATCAATTTAGTAGGCTTTCAGAAGATATACTATCTAAGCAGCTGATTGCATATAATTAAAGACTTAGCGACCTACTTATTAGATTATTAGAAGACCTTCTATGCTATTCTAAGCTTAGCAAAGTCTTAAGGTTATTGCTTGGTAAATTCTATATTCTATTAAGTCTTTAGACTTTATATAGCATAGCAGAGAATATAGCGGAATATGCTTAAGATACTTAAGCTGATGTGGCTACTAATATATATATTATAAGGCTAATTAGTCTTTCTGCAACTGCTTATATTTGCTTAGCAGTAGAAGTAATAGTATAATTAGTCTATAGCAAGTAGGTTAACTTAATTAATATTTTCAATTTTAAATTTATGAAGGCTATTGCACTTTATAAGGCGGTAGGTACTGAAATGCTTAGCTTTATAACTAAGACTAGCCTCCTTGCATTAAATATTAAGGAGATAATGCAACAGGGTAAGGGAGAAAACTCATTAATTGTGCTAGGCACTCCACTCTAGGCAGAAAACCCCTAAAAATGCCCTAAATACTTATATATCGATTTTCTAGATAACTACAAGAGATATAAAAGTGAATATATAAATATAAGCCTAACTAACTTATACTTTATTTATATTTTCTACTCTTTTTATATCTTAGGTTATATAATCTCTTAAGAGAAAATAGGCTACTAAGAAGAAGTTTAGCGATATTATTTTTATAGTATTTTACTTTATTGTTATTTTAAATAATTAAGGAGGTATAATAGGGATTAAGAGAGGGGATAAAAATAGAGCTAGCTAAGGCTAGAGGAGCCTAAAAACACCTATTTTTATTTAATTTTTAAAGGGTAAGAATTAATAAGTTTTTTCTATAGACTAGGCTAAAGAACCTTAAAAGCTTTTCTAAGAGGATAGTTACTAAAGTTATTAAGGGAAAATAGGAAATTATATAAAAATAAGTGTGTTTTTTGCTTATTTGCTTAGTCTTTTTTATTATAAGTTAACTAAACCTCTATCTATTTATATAAGCCTTTTCTTTTTATAATAATACTTAATACTTATGAAAACGCTTATCTAACCTCTTGCTTTTTAAGTTAGATTTACTAAAAATTCTAAAAACTTTACCTCTTTCTATATATCCCCTAAGTCTTTTATATACTAAAAAGAAGAAGACTTAAATACTCTTACTTTATATATTTAATGTTCTATTTAGCCTTTAACCTATATCTTCTATTATTCTAGTTAGTAGTTAGTCTTTCTACTAATTCTTTTTTAATATAAACTTAATTATAGTCTTTTCTCTAGATCTTTTTAGCTTGCTGTATACTAAGTGCTATCTTGTTTTTTAGTATAGTTAGAACTAAAAAGCTATCTTAAGGTTATATAGCTTAAGCTATATTTTCAATTAGGTTATCTTAAGTAATAAGAAATTACTTTAAGGTTAAGTCGCTAGGCTTATTTACTATAAGTAGCTTAAGCTTTCTAACTCTTCTCTTAATTTTTATATAGTAAAGCTTTCTTTGCTTATTCTCTATTTAAACCTATATATCTTTAACTTTATTTAATACTTTTCTAAGGTAGTCTTTTCTTTTCATATTAATAATAAAGGTTATAGGATTAGAGTTATTATTATAGACTATATTTTCTATCCTATTAGTTTCTCTTAGAAGAGCTAAGTTTTTAGCTTTAATTTTAATTAACTCTTAAGTAACTAATATCTAGTTAAGTATAGTTTTTCTAAAGCTTATATTTATTTTATCTTTTTATTATTCTTTTTACTTCTTTCCTTTTAAAGTTTTTAGCTAGTTTTTAAACCTAGTTTTAGGTTTTAGTTTTAAACCTTTAAGTGAGATATAGAGGCTAAACTTCTTAGTAATAAGCCTAACTTAGTAGTTAAAAAGGTTCTTATAAAGATTTAGATTAGCTTTTTAGGCTTTAGTAGTAGTTTCTAAATATAAAGTCTTAATACTGATGATACTTTATTAAATAATATATCTAATAAAGTTTATAGTATAGAGGCTGTATTTTTATAAGTTTTCTTTTGATTTAATTTAGAGTTATAGAATAATAAAGAAAGTATAATTAATAAGCTTTTAAGTTTCTATTAGTATTTTATAGATCTTATACTAATTATAAACTAATTTAACTATAGTTCTAAAAGAGGTTTCTAACTTATTTAGGCTACTACTATTAGTAATATCTTATATATTATCTAAGTAGAGGTATAGGCTATTTCTTTAATTAATAATTAAGCTTATATATTTTCCTCTACTATTATATTATAAAAAGATAATAAAATTATATAAAGTAAGCTTATTAGCTAGAACTCTATAATAATTTATTATAAGGTTATTATAAAAGAAGACTTAAATAATAAAAACTTTTATATATCATTCTTTAATAATATCTCTAATAGTTAGGTTATAAGCTACTTTAATATAGCTTTCTAAGAGGGGATTACCTTAATATAAAAACTTTAATATATTATAGAAGTTAGAAAGAACCTTTACTTAAATACTTTATCTCTAGATTCTTTAAGTTAGGTTTTTACTATTATTATAAGAGAATCTATTTTACTAATGTCTAGTTAGAGTTATATTAGTGAGGTTATTATTAGTATTTATCTATTTAAGTATTAGAAAGGATCTATTTTAACTAAGCTTTAGTACTATATAAGGTTTTTAAGATATAATAGGGGATTTAATAAACTTTATAGTTTTAAAGATAATTTTAGGGAGTTTTTTATTAGATTATATAGGCTAGATATATTTAGTCTTACTTAGTTTAGTGTTCACTTTACTAGAGTAGTTAAGATAGAAATTAAGAGGATATAGAGGTAGTTCTCTTTATAGGAGTAGAGTAAATATATTTACTACTTATAGAGTTTTACTTTAAGAAACTAATTAGTTTTTATAAAAATATATAATATAGATTATAAGTTTTTGCTTAATTTTATTAATTTAGTTAATATCCTATATAGTTTTATAAGCTTTCTAGGATTTAGAATTATAGTCTCTAGAAAATAGAGATTAAGAAGTAGTAAAAGTAGTTTAGTGAGATATTATATAATATTCTATAGTAGTTTAGAAGAACTATTAAGTTATAAATATATAAAATATGCTAAATAAGCTTATATTACTATTTATTTAGGTTATAGTGATTAGATGTTTTAGAAAGAAGGAAAAAGTTAAAAAAGTAAATTTATAGAAAGTGAGGAGGTATTAATTATAATATTAATAGTTTTTACTAAGAGTTAGTAAGAGTAAGTAAGAAGAGAAAATATATAATTTTAAGATATAGAAGTGATAGTTAGTCTTATTTAAAATATTATAGTTAAATATAAAAATATCTATTAAAGAAGGGTTGTTATTATATATATAGATATATGAAGATATTTAGTAGAGGGTTAGTAGTTTAAAGTGCTTCTTTTTGTAAACGTTATAAAGGTGAATTTAGCGTTAGTAGTTAATATTCCTTCTAATTATATGATTTTTAAACAAAGAAGAAGCTGGTTAGACTATAAAGTAGTTGTTTTTAAGGCTATAATTTATAAGATATAGATAGTAATTAAATAAAGGTGAAGTTTAGTAGTGAGAGTAGTAAGTAGAGGAAAAAAGAGTAACTAGTATAATTTAGTAGTAGGGAAAGTAAGATATAGCTATAAACTGCTTAGTTAGGCTTATAATTTTATGTTTTTAAAGGGGAATTAATGCTTATAGCTATAAAAGAAATAAGGTTTTTTTTTGTGATTTAATTATAAGATATATAGGGTTAAAGGCTTTTTTTTTATAGATAGCGATATTTTAATTAATATGTTTATTTCACTCTTACTATTAAAACCTAAATAAATATGTTCTTTTTAGTTTAGTTAATTTTAGATTTATAGTGAAAAGCTCTTTAAATTGTTTTTTTTTTATTCTATTAATAGGTTACTATAGTAAATAAGTTTTTAAGCTTTTATAGTTACTGTTTTTAGTATTAACTAACCTCTTAGTTAGATATAAAAAGGCGTATTTCTTCTACTTAGCTATATCTCTCTTTTCTTCTTCTTAATATATTATTTTTTATAATTTTTAGCTTAATTAATGCTTTATAATAATAACTAAATAACTTCTAAGTAGTATAATTATAGATATTAAAATTAACTTAAGTTACTTTTATATTACTACTCTAAACTAAGTATATAAGCTTTTTTCCTTCTCTTTTATACTAGCTTCTATAAATCGTAAAGATAAAGAAAAAACTATTTATTTATTTAGACTTATTATATTACTATTAGTTATAGTAAGTTGTCTTTTTAAAACTATTTAAGCTACTACTAATCTATATATAAGCTTCTCTTTCTCTTTCTTAGACTTCTATTAAAGGTTCTATTAGTTAGGTTTAGTATAAAATGAGTTTTATTTATAAAATTACTATTAATAAAAAAGTTAAAGGAGTTACTTTGAGGTTTTAGTATTTACTTATTAAGTTCTTAATAATATATATAGAGTTAATTAATAAGGGAGAAGTACTAAAAAGGTTTTTATTTTTTATAAGAGAGGTTTATATTATAGAAAGTTATATTAGTCTTTAAGGATAGTTATACTAGAAGATAGATAGGTTAGAAGTAGTTAAAGCTTTATTAATTTATATATATAGCACTTAGAATCTTTTTTTATATAATAGATACTTTAAACGCTAAGTAAAGATATCTTTTAAAGCTAAGTAGAGTAGCTACTAAGTTATTATATCTATTTCTTTCTAGGAGTATATTTCTTATTAAACTAAATAAAAAGAGGCTTATTCTAACTATATTTACTATAAGAAGAGCTTTTTATATTTATATAGGCTTAACTATAATTAAGAAACTACTAGTTAGATTAAGTATATTAAGAAGGGTAATAAGAAAAAAGGTATTCTTAATAGCACTTTTTGTGAAAAAAGTAGAGGTGTTAATATAATACTTTATTCTAAGTATAAATATCTTAGAGGTAAAACTATTATATTAGTATATAGACTGTTAATTAACTAATTTACTAAATTAGCTCTAGAGTATAAATTTAAATTATAGTAGTATTTTTAAGTAGTTTTTTATGAGATCTTTAGTAAGGACTTTTATAAGTAAGTTAGTCTTTTAACAGTAGAAGTGAGGTTGAGGCGTAAAGATAAGAAGAAAAAGAAAGAAGCTACTATTTATTATACTTAGAAAAGTAATTAGTCTATCTTAAGTTTAAATTTTTCAGAAGTAGTATTAGTTTCTTTTGAGTTTTTTAGCATTTTTTTTAGTCTTTTTAGTGTTTATTAGTTTTTATTATTATATATCTCCTCTTCTTTTGTAATAATATATATTAAAAGCAAAAGAAGTAATATAAATATATAGTTAATATAAATTATAGTATAAAGGTGACTAAATATAAATAGATAAAATGTTGCTTTTCTTACTAAAAATAGATAAAATTTAATAATTATTATAGACTTAGCTGTTTTCTAGTTCTTCTATATCTCTATACTAGCTATTAAATCTTTTGTTTTTTGTAGAAATGCTTATTATGATTTCATTCTTTTTCTACTAAGTATTAACTTTAGCTTATAGTGTTTTATTTTGTTTTTATAATTACTTAATTTGCATTTTTATAGTATTAAAGTTATTAGTTTCTATTTCTTCTAGTGTAGATAACTTATTAAGGTTTAGGATTTCTACTAAACTAGGCGTATTAGGATTAAGTTAATTTATAGTAGGAAAAACCTTATTAAAGGCTTACTTAAGGTCTAGTTAGACTTCTATTTCAGAGATATCATCTAGATAGCTATTTTTATTTACTATAAATTTCTTTAAGTAATCGCTAGCTATAGTCTACTTAATAGGAATTTTAGTAAGGGTTTTAAGTAAATAGGATGAAGTTTAGAGAGATATCTACTAGATGTAAAAAGAGCTTAACTAGTATATACTAAGCTTACTAGAAAAGCTTTTATTAATAGATAGCTTTACATTATAGATAAGAATAATATCTTTAATTTATAGCTTTTTATATTATATTCTATACTTATTTCTTTAGTTATAATCTTTAATAACTTAATAGTACTACTTTATAATATATTTAAAAGCTATCTACTAGTTAGAATTAAGTTATTTAAAGGTTTATATATATAAAAGGAGTTTAATCTCAGTATCTCTAACTTTTAACTAGTTTAATACTTACTAAGTAATACTTTTAGTTTTAATTAGAGTAATTAGGTTATAACTATAAATAAAGTAAAAAGGAGAGTATTTTATAGAGGATCTAACTAATATTTAGTTAGTAAATAGAGCTATATAAAGGTCTAAAGTTTAGTTCTTTCTACTAAAGTCTAACTAAGTTATAAAGGTATAAATAAGAGGTTAATATTCTTTTTTAATAAGTCTATTAGCTTTTAAATTATATACTGAGATAATAAGACGTTATCCCCTATAGACTTAATTAAGCTTTTTAATAAACCTCTTATTTTCTAGTTCTCTATTAACTATAAGAAGCCTATAGATCTTATAGTAGTAGATTATATCTTCTTAAATAAACTTAGCTATTATTCTTAAGTTAATATTCTTAAGAAGTTAATAAGCTTCTATATAACTAGTAAGTATATCTTAAGCTTTAGCTAGAAAGTAATTACTAATCTTTTAGATATTAATATAAATATACTAAAATAGGATTACTAGAGGTATAGAAAAGGTGTGAAGGTCTTTAAATTATCTTAGTTAGGCTTGCGCGTAAGGTAGATAGCTTTTTATTTTGTTACTTATTATTTAATATATGTTTTTTTAGGTATATTACTCTTAGAGTTTAGTATATGTTATATTATAGCCTCTATACCTTCCTTTAATATATATATATTAGATTAACTTTTTTTGTTCTTTTTTATTATTAACTATTTATCTTAGCGTTAGGTTTAACTTTGTTTTTTTTTAAAAGAGAAAACTATCTTAGAGTATATATTTATCACAAAGCGTAGCGCTTACTACTAAGTAGCGCTGCCCTAGCTAATAGCTAGAGAAACTACAGCTGTTTTAAGAAGAAGGGCCTACTTCTAGCTACTGTTTAGCTACTAAAAGGTAGGCTAAAATTCAGTCCTTATTTAATACTACCTCTAACTGTGTTATTATTTCAATTCTAACTACTTCTTATGATAATTCTAAATCTTCTACTTTAGTTACTATTGAGATAATAATATAATATGTTAATAATTAGATGTCTATTAGTAAAAGATTAATTATAAATAATGCTACCCCTCTAGGACTATTAAATATTAAATAAGAGGTCTTAAGTTAAGCCCTTAAAGAGTCTAACCTATTAAATCCTAGTAATAAAACTATAGATATAAATTCAGCTTTATATTATTAAATTAGTAAATTAGAGGTGTAAATAGAAGTAGAACGCTATATTACTATAAAAGTAGCTAAAGTAGTAGGGAAACATTAATCTTCTCATAGTAACTCCTTAGATAATAGCCCTAAGCTAAAGATTAAAAATATTACTAAGCTTACTAATAAGTGTTTATTTTGTTACTAAAATAATTAGATTGCTAATTTATATTAAGTATATTTAGACGCCCCTAAAAAGTTCAAAAAAGACTAGACATAGATCTTTTATGTATTAAAATATATAGATATAGATTACTATACTTAATAGAACTAATTTATTACTAATTTCCTAGTAGAACTTACTAGAAATAATAAAGATTACTTTAAGTTCTTAAAATAGACTAAATACCTTTTAAAGAATGCAGTTTTCTATAAGCTAAAGATTATATAAAACATTATTAACGCTAAATAGAGAGATAATTAAAACCTTATTAATTTTAATAATTACTTTTAATTATTAGAATATAAGTTTACGCTTTAACTAGAAAAAGAGTAAGTATATTTATATTATACTAAACTTCTTAAAGAACTCTAGAGTAATATAAGAAAGATCTCTATTACTCTACTAATTACTTATACTAAAATAGTTATATTAGCTAATTAGATATAGTAAGCTATAAGGAAAGGGAGAAAGTATAAAAGTAAACCTTAAAACTATTATAAATCCTCCTTAAAATGCTACTATTTAAATAGCTAATTATATAATTAGAGTAAATTCTCTAACTCTTTAGTACTACTTAAGACTAGAAATAAGATTAGTAAAGATAGCTAGCCTCTTAAGTGTTATACTTATAGAAGCTTTAACTATTTATCTCTAAAATATTCTAAAAAGGGGAAGGAATTAGAGAGTAAAAGTAAAAGATCTTTTTTAGTTTAATCTATAGAAAACCTTTCTACTTTAGAGCTAAGAAAAGTTAAAGCTTTAAAGTAAATCTTTATACTTCTCTTTAGTTACTATTAAAGACTACTTATTATTTCTATATTTTAATCTAAATAAAAAGATACTAAAAGTTATTATAAATATTTATAGATTTAGATATTACTACTAAATATGATTTTATTTCTTTTAAATTTATAAAATCTTATAAGTTAAATTAAGTAAAAGTTTCTGCTCCTCTTTTAGAAGTAGTAAATTATTTTTAAATTTCTATTTATAAGGTGTATTAAGTTCTTATTACTATTACTGATTTTTAAGAAGCTATTTATACTTTTATATAATCTTATATTACTATTAATAGAGACCTCTATCTAGAAAGTAGTTCTATTCTTCTTTTAATAATTATAATAAGAGATCTAAATATCTATCTAAAAAGTACTAAATACTACTAGTAGTTTCAAACTCTCTTATAGAAAACCTAAAAAGTTCTATAAGGGTTTTAATTTACTAAAAAGGCTTAATCTACTATATATATTTATGTAGTAGTTACTCTATTAGAATTTATTTCTTTTCTAGATAAAGAAGATAAAAGGGAAAATAAACTTTTACTTAAAGTTTCTATTCCTCTTAAGTTATTATCTGCTACTAATATATTAGAATTATTAAAAGTAATTATTCTTCTTTTTTAAAGATTATGTAATTATAAGATTGATATTATAGAAGGAAAAAAGCCCTTTTAGAGCTTAATTTATCCCCTTTCTCCTAAAGAATTAGAGATGCTAAAAATATATATTAATAAAAACTTATAAAGTAGTTATATCTGTTTATTATAGAGCTCTACTAGTTCTCTAGTGATTTTTATTCTTAAAAAGAATAGAAGTTTGCATTTATATATTAATTACTAAAGTCTTAATAGAGTTATAGTAAAGAATTATTACTCTTTACTTTTAATCTCTAAGATCTTTAACTGTATTACTAATATTTAATAGTTCTCTAAGATTAATATAAAAGAAGTATATTATTAAATTTATATTACTAAGAGATATAAATAGAAGATAGTTTTTTATACCTAATATAAGCTATATAAGTATTTAGTTATACTTTTTAGCCTAATTAATACTCTAGTAACTTTCTAGAATTATATTAACTTAATTTTTAAGAGGATTACTAATATTTTCTATATTATCTATTTAGATAATATTTTTATCTTTTCTAAAGATTAGGAGACTTATACTTAATATATTCTTTAAGTATTAGATTAAATATAGAAAGCTTAGCTTTATACTAACCTCTCTAAATGTTTGTTTTACTAAAAGAGTATAGATTTCTTAAGGTTTATTTTATTTTCTAAAGGAGTCTCTATAGCTTCTAGCTAAATAGTAGCTATTACTTTATAGCTAATTCTTAAAACTTATCATAATATTTAAGTCTTTTTAGGATTCTATAATTTTTATTACTAGTTTATCTTAGAATACCCTTAAATTGCTAAACTTTTAATAGAGCTACTAAAAAGTAGTAAAGAGGGCTAAAAACTTAGCTTTATGAAATTTAGCTAGGTAGAGTTAATTATATTTTAATTACTCTATTTTGTGTTCTAATATATTTTAGTTCTATAGTATTTTAATAGCGAAAAGCTTATTAGAATTAAAATAGATATATTATAATTTACTACTTCTAGTATTTTATTTTAAAAATATAAGGATAGCTATTAATACTTTATAGTGTTTTAGTTTTAAAAGTTTAAGGGAGCTAAACTTAACTAGTATATATTAGATCAAAAGATATATACTATTATTAAGTCTTTTAAAACCTAGTAATACTATATAGAAAGATCTAAGTATTCTATAGAAGTTCTAATTAATTATTAAAACTTAAGCTTATTTATGTTTTAAACCTATATTATAAGAAAATAAGCTTAATAGTGTATCTATTTTATACCTTATAACTTTATTATTTAATATTAATAAAGTAAAAGTAACCTTACTAATAAGCTATCTAGACGCTTTAATTACTATAATAAAGAGGTCTTAGATTTAAATCTTTTATTAAGTATTACTAAAAAAGTTAAACTACTATAGAAATCCTAGTTAGACTGGACTAAAGTAGAAAAAGTATAATAAGTTTAAGTAGTAACCTAAGTGAAAGCTTAGCGTATTATAAAAGATAAGTAAATTTATAACCTTAAAATAACTCTAAGTTTAGAAGAATCAATCTATAACTTATAGGCTACTAATTCCTAATACTAAAGGTAATACCTCTAACTTAAAAGAGAAAAACTACTTTAATATTAGAGTTTTAATACTAATCTACTAAGATATAAAAATAGAGTGTTTATTCTAGATAAGATATTAATTTAAATAGAAATCTTATTCTTCTATTATGATAATCCTTTAGCTAGTCATTTTAGTAGAAATAAAACTATTAAACTTATCTAAAGAAAGTTTTAGTAAATAAATCTTAACTAAGATGTTAAGGAATATATTAATAGTTATAAAGTATATAATATAACTAAGACTAAATAGCATTATCTTTATAGCTAATTATAACTATTATTATTACTTAAAAGACCTTTTGAAGAGATTTTAATAAATATAATAACTAGACTTTTATAACTATAGAATAGTTAAAAATTATATAACTCTATTTTAGTAATTATAGATTAATTCACTAAGTTCTACTTATTCTTTACTATTAGTATAACTATAACTATAATAGAACTAGCTGAGCTTTTTTTAAAAAAGTTAAATTACTTTATAGATTTCTAAAGAGTATTATTAATAATAGAGAACCTCTATTTACTAGCTAAATTTAAGTAGATCTTTACTATTATAGTAAGATAAAATAAAGACTTTCTATAGCTTTTTATTTATAAATAGATAGTTAAACTGAAGTAATAAATAAAACTTTAGAATAGTATTTACGTTATTTTACTAATAAGTCTTAATCTAATTAGATTAAACTGCTTCTAACTATAATATTTGCTTATAATAATGTGAGAAACTTAATAACTAAAGAAGTATCTATTAAAGCTCTCCTTAGATATTATCTAGAGTTTTAAAGGGATCTTAAGGATAAGATCTAAAAGGGGGAGATATAAGGAATAAGAGATTATTTATAAAAACTTAATAAACTCTAAGATAATATATAGAAGTTATAGTAAGATTTAGTTAAATCCTATTAGAAAAGGTATAATAAACGCTATAAAATATAGAAGTTTAACTAAGAATAGTTAGTTCTACTCTCTATAAAGAACTTATATTTTAAAGTAGGAGAAAAGAAGTTATCTCTCTACTTTATTAGGCCTTTTTAAATTCTAGATTAAGTAAGGAAATAAGCTTATTACTTAGCTCTCTCTAATAAATACTTATAGCTATATAATATTTTTTTAGTTAGTTTTTTTAAACTTTAGAAGAGTAATACTAGAAGTAATTCTTTATTTATTTTAAACCTTAAAGAAGATAATATCTAATAAGAAATAGATTAAGTTATAAGCTATTAGGATATAGAAAATAGATATTTCTACTTAATTAAATAGACTGAATAGCTATTAGAATATAATTTATAGGTTAGTAAAGATAAGATAGGTAATACTTAAAAAACGCTATAATAATATGAAAAAGTATAAAAGAAACTAAAGTTATAAAGTAAAGACTAAGAAGAGAAAAGAATTACTACTAAACTAGAGCTAAAACTAGTTAAAAGAAGAATTAAAGAGTTATAAACCTATTACTTTTTTTTTACTCTAAAGGACTAAAGGTGTGAATAACCTTTTTAAGTAGACTAAAGTTATAAAAAGGGACTAAAAAACAAGCTAAACCTATTTAAAAAACAAAAACCTAAAACTATTAAACTAGGGATTTCTAACTGCTTATTAAGCTAGAGTAAATATAAGAGGTAGGGGAGGACCTCTTAAAAAAGCTTTATAATAGTTAAAGATCTACTTTAAGAACTCTATAATATACTAGTTAGTAACTATATTAAGTATATGCTTATAGATAGTGCGATAGAAGCTTATATATATAACCTAGCGCTTAAAGATATTCTAAGCGATATATCTTATGTTACTAGCGATTAAGTAGGGGTTTATATAGTATTCTTTAAAGTTTATCAGCTTAATTTTCTAAAAGGTTTTAGTTAATCTATAGAGAATTACTAGAACTTATTATATCTCTTATAGGAGTATAGGAATAGAGACTTTAGATAGAGGTGAAATAATAATAAGTAGAGTAGTAACAATTATTAAAAAATAAAATATACTTTCTTTAGAAGCGCTATATAATAGTTAATAAATAGTATTTAATATATTAATAAAAAGAGGTTATATTTTAGAGATCTTTTTAGATACTAAAAAAGAGAATTCTTAATAATAAGCAATATTAAGTATAAAAAATATATCTTATAGTTTCTCAATAAGGTTATATAATACTACTTTAATGTTATTAAATTCTTCTAAAATAATAAACTTATGAAGTCCTATTATAATATAAAGTGTATTTTAGTAATTACTTAGGATTATAGAAGTATACTTTAAGCTAACTTATTAGCTAATTCCCCTAGAAACACTAAAGATAGTTAAGCTTATTATAATATAAAGAGTACTATATAAATAGTATTATATATATCTCATGCTACTATTTAGAGTATAGTAATACTAAATAATAAGAGGCTTATTAGCTAGAGTGTTACCTTCTTTTTAAGCCTTTATAGTAGTATAGATATAATATAAATAGAGCTAGACGCTAAAATAAGTATTATATTTAAACTTATTAAGAACTACTTCTAGTTCTTTAGGTATAAGGCTGCTATTCTCTAGCTGAACTTTAGCTGAATTATTAGAGTAGAGAGAACTAACTAACTAGTTATTATTAATACTATTATTCTAAGGAGTAGAGCTATTACTATCCTTAGAGAAATTATCTGAAGAACTATCTCTATTCAGCTTATTATTAGCTAGAGTAATATTACTTATAAAGGATACTTAAAGCTTAAAAGCTAGAATATTACTATCCTTAAAAGCTTTTTACTAAAAATAAGTTAGAAACACTATAAAACTCTAAAACAAAGCATTATACTAAGTAATTTTAAAAATCTTACTTAGTAGCTACTTTATTAGCTTCAAAATCGTTAACCTAATTGTTATTTTAAACACCTTAATTATTAGTTAATACCTTAATAAAAACTTAGAAATAAGTAACTTATATTAAACTCTTTAAAAATCTACTGAAAATCCTCTAGATCCTCTTTATACTAGAGATTAAAAGAATTATTAGTAAAGTTAAAGCTATAATTAAGTAACCTATAGATAATAGTAGAATAAATTTTAAGCTTTAGTAAAGGAATATAATCTTAATTATCTTTAACTATAAAGCTTATAGGATCTTTAGGGATAATAGCTTTATACTAGTATTATTAGCTAGAGAAAACAGACCTAATTGTTGCATATACCTCATTTAAAGTTTAATTAATAGGATTAATAAAAGTGTTAACGCTAGTTTAGTTATTATTTACTACACCTTTAATTAAGGGAAGAGGGTAATTAGTAGTAGTATAAGCGTAACATAAAACTTAATCTATCTCTATAGCTAGAACTAAACTATAAGGTCCTATGCGATAATAAAGATATAGTAAAAGACTTATATTTAGTAAATATCTACTAATATACTCTATAAAGCGCTAGTAGTAATAAGCGTTTAAAATAAGTATTATTAGATCGTTAAGAAAACTAGGATCTAATGAATAATACTAGTAGTAAAAGTAGATTATAAAACTATTATAAATGAAAAGTAGAAGAATAGCTATAAAATTTTCAAAAAGGAAAAATCTACTAGATATAATAAATAAAACGTATAAGTAAAAAGTAGTATAGATCTAGTTTTTCTAATTAGATAGTTAGTAAGTAAAGTAAATAGAGGTTTTACTTCACTTTTAAAAAGATACTAAACTAGTTAGAATCAGTTATACTTTATTCTAAAACTAGGGATAGTTTCCTAGAAGGGGAATAGTTATTATAAAGTGTAGCGTTTACTACTAAGTAGCGCCGCCCTAGTTAATAGCTAGGGAAACTACAGCTATTTTAAGAAGAGAGGCGTACTTCTAGCTACTATTTAGCCGCTAAAAGGCAGGCTAAGATTCAGTCCTTGTTTAATACTACCTCTAACTGCGTTATTATCTCAATTCTAACTGCTTCCTATGATAATATTTTGCTGCGTATAACTTAAATTTCTTGAAATTAATTTAAGAAATAGTCTTTAAGTGTAATAATAAAGCTAAGTACTTAGCAATTTGTTGTGATTATTAAGACTAAGTCTGTTTAAAGCTTAGTAGATTATCTGCTTTAGGTTTAAGATCTTCTTCTACTTTAAGTGTATAAATAGAGTTATTAATTATTTCATTTAAATCTTCTTCTTATTTAGCTTTTTAAATATTAGATTCTCTTACTAGTTTGTATAAGAGACTATCTATAGCTCTATTTTTTATACTAGATATATAGTAAATATTAAAATCAAATATTTTAATCTAAGTAATTTATTACATAAGAACTACTTTAAGCAAATCTAAGGTAGTACTACTAATCTAGTCTATAAGGACTTTTGCGTTAGTTTTAAGAGTGAATTATATGCTATATAGGTAGTTTCTAAGCTTCTTAAGAGTAAATAAGACTAATTAAAGCTTAAGCTTTCTTATATTATAGTTAAGGGCTATACTAGTTTAAATTCTACTTTTATATTAAGCAATATATCTTTTGCTTTAATAGTATTATCTAAGTATAGTACTCTACTTTTTAGTGCTTATATTAGTAGATAGATAGATTTTACTAGCTTCCTCTTTATAATTAATAGGTTAAAGTAATAGAGAGCTGATTAGGTAAAGCTTAAAGGTTTCTATAGCTAGCTGCTATTTTAGCTTTTACTTAAAAGGTATTCTTTTTTAAAGAAGTTTTACTAGTAGGGTAGAAATAGTTCTATAATCTTTAATCTATGCTTAATAAAACCTAATAATACTAAGAAGACTTTTAACTACTGTAATATTATTATATTTTTTCTATTTAAGGATTTTAATAACTTTATTCTAGTTAGACTTATATCTCTTACTGCTTACTATATAACTAAAGAGGTTAACAGCAGGCTAGTAAATCTAAGATTTCTTAAGAGAAATTGTAGTACTAGTAAGCTTAAAGTTCTAAAGTACTATATCTAGGTTTATAAAGTATTTAAAGATATATAAATATATCCTTAGAAGTTTAACTATATAGTTACTATTATATATTATTTTTAGCTTTCTAATAGAAATATTATTAAGGAAAGGTTAGTAAACGCTTAGAATGAAGTTATAGAGGATTTGTATTATAACCTTTATAAACTAAGTAACTAAATTTATTACCTCTTAAGGTAAGGTATATATTCTAAATAGCCCTAAAGGTGTAGTAAATATAGTTAGGTTTTAACTTAACTTATTAAGTAAGACTTAGTTATATTTAGAAAATAGGTCTAAAAGGTTTATAATTTTATAGTTAGTAAAATCTTCTGAGAATTTATTAGTTTCTAGAGAAATAAAGGTATTTCTAATACTAATCTTATTAAGTTTTATATATAAGTTAATTAGCCTTATATTGCTATCTTTTTTGGTAATAAGGAACTAGGAGTTCCTATATAATCTATAGGATTCCTCTAAAACTTCTTGCGCGACTTTTAATTTAAGTATATTAATAACTTTCCTCTATAAGGCTTTAGGGATAGGAATCTTTTTCTCTTGCTATATAATATATAGAATAGTTCTAATCTTTTATAGTAGAGCTATGTGAGGGTTAATATACTTATATTCTGTGAAATCTTATACTAACGCCTCTTTTTAATTTATAAAGATATATTTAAGTATTTTAATCTCTCTTAGTAAAAAGTATAGCTAGATAACTTTAAGCTTTAAAAACCTTTTTAAGGTAAGGTAAGTCTCTTAGTTAAACTGCATAAATTATAGATATATATAGCTAGTAAAAAGAGAGTTAGAAAGCTAATAATAGCTTTCTACTTCTTAAGTTAGGATCTTCTTTTAGTTTTTTTAACTATTAGGAATAAAACTATCTAAAGGTAGATTATTAACTAAATAAACCTTTTTGTTTTTATATTTATATATTATATAGATACTAATAAAGCTTTAGTTAGGCTTAAGGTTTTTTCTAATTAATTTAAAGAATACTTAATCTTTTAGGACTTTAGGAAGGTTTTGCTAGCTTTTAGTGTTCCTAAGAAGGTAGGCTTAAATAATTTCTATAATTAAGGTAACTACTACTTTAGTAATAGTTTTTAAGATATTAAGTGTAGCTAAAAGTGAAATTAAAGTAGAGCACTAATTAGTTTTAGAAATAGCTTTTTTTTATTTAAAAAAGTTAGGTTTTTTTCTTTTTTAAATAAAAAAGCACTCTTTTTTATAGTCTATTATAGTATTAATATAGTAAGTTTAAATTTTATTATATATATTACTAAGGTTTTAGTTAGTTTTAGGTTAGCTTTTAGTAGCTTTAGAGGTGTTATAGATGTCTTTTATATAGTTTTCCTATTTAGGGAAATAGCACTAAATCTAATATAAAGAATCTAATTATATAAGACCTACTAGAATACTAATCTTCTAGAATTTATTACTTCTATAGTTTTTTACTTTTATTATAGTAGTAATAAAGCGTTTTAAATACTTAAAAGTAAGTTTAGTAGAGATAGTAAAAAGAAGTCTAAAGAGTAAGTTATAGTTAATAGTTTTAAGGTTTACTACTATTATAGTTATTATAATTTTATAGTTATTAATTTAAATAGGTATATAGTATATTTTAATAAAGTATAGCTTTAGGTTATTTTTAGCTATTATTTGTATTATTAAAGTAGTAGTAGAAATTAGAATATTATAGTCTAAAATATATTAGTAACTTATAAGATTAGATTCTATACTAATATTAATTATACTTTATATAAGTAAGTAGTTATTAAAGCGTTTACTACTAATAAAGATCTTTAGAATAAGTTATAATATAATAATTATTAGAGCTATTTAGTTTATAGTTATTAGGATAATAGCTTTAATTAAAAAGACTTTTAAATAGTTTTAGATTTAAATAGCTTTATTATATTTAGAAACTTAGTTAGTCTATTAAGCTCTTTCTTTTAAAGTTTTAGTGAAATCTATAAAATCTATAGGAATAGATATATAGATAACTCCTTTTAAATTATCTATAAAAATATATATCCTTTTAATAAACTCTTCTTTATATTTTAGCTAAATGTTATAAACTTTTTTAATTAGTAAACTAACTAAACTATAAAGCTTATATAAGATAAGTTTATTAATAAGTTCTTTATTTTTAATAGATTTCTAATTTTTACTATTAAGGAATATAGCTAGCTAGAAGTTACTTTTTAGAAGAGATAGTTTTAAAATAGGTTTTAGAAGAGGAATTTTAATAACTTCACTAGGTATTACTTCTTTTTTTATTTTAAATACTCTTTCTAGTTCTAAGGTATTAATAAGTATAGAAACTAGTTTAAAAAAGCTTTCTTTTTTTATTTTAACGTCTAAGTTTTTATTTTACTTTTTTTAGTTAAGAGGTGAATTTTTCTCTATAACTAACTTTTCTAGTAAGTCTAAATAACTCTTAGAATGAGGTTATAAAGAAGAAGGTCTTTTTAAGATAGTTAGAGTATCTTTAATATTTTATATAGTAAAATAGATCTTTTTAGAAAGAGACTTTAAAGCTTTTTTCTTAACTTTTCTAGGATTTAGTAACTTCAGCTTCTTCTATAAAAATAGGTTAGTTTTATATATTTTTAACTAAGTAATTATAAGCTTAGATACTGTGAAATTAAGTAAATCACTTTTAGTTAAACTATTAAGTTATACTAAGTTATATAGGTAAGAAGGCTAGATTAAATCTTTATATTCTTATTTACTAATAGCTAATATTTAGAAAGCAGAAACCTAACTAAATACTTTATTATCTAATATAACACTTCTTTTTTTTATAAACCTATAGGAAAATTTAATTAAATTAAAGTTATTATAGTCTTATAGAACTTTAATAAGCGTAAACTAAAGTTAGCTAATATTTTACTTAAAAATCTTAGTAGCTTAGGCTTTTATAATCTTATAGCTGTTTTAATTTTTAAGGTAAGTAATAATAGCTTCTCAGTTAAGCTTGCTATTTTGTTATAATAAAGTAATAATTATTTAGGGGATAAAAAACTTATTATTTTAAGGTCTATAGGAATAATATCTTTAGAAGTATTAGATTAAGCTACTTTTTTTATTAGCTATCTTTTGAGGATAATAGCCTTCTTTGAAATTATGATCTATATAGTCTGTATATTAGCACTAACTATATAAGCTATAAGGGAAAAGCTTAGGATTTTCCTCATTAACTTTAACTAAATAAACTAAAGCTAAATAGTAGTTTTCTATAGCTAGAGAAAAATAAGTAATCTTTTTAGTAGAGATTTTCTAGTTATCTATTATTTTTACTAAGTTAGAAAGTTACTAGTTTAAAAACTAGCTCTAGAGGTTCTTAATACTTTAGTTAGATTTAGCTTTACTTCTTTTAGCTTATAGAGGGAGAGAAGCTTCCCTTTTTAGTGCTTTTAGAAGTATAAAAAATAGAGAATAGGTAGGAGTAGTAATCTAAAAGGTTTACCTCTAAGTAGCTTTAAAGCTAAACTAATTTATTAAGTTAACTTTAAACTTATTAAAGTCCCTTTTCCTGAATAATTTATAAATACTAGTCTTTATAAGTAGAGCTATTCTATTTAAAGCTAACTAATTAAATCTTAATATAGCTATATAGATAATTTAAAGGCTAGTTATAATATTAAAGTTATATCTTATAGCTTTAGTTTAGATATTATTAATCTTTTATAGAAACTATATAGCTATTTTATAGTTTAAATCGTCTATTATTAGAGTTATAGAAATAATTTAATTAATTTAGTTATCTAGTAGTTCTTAGCAATCCTTATCTATAGCTTTATAGCGCTAGATAAAGTATATTTTTACTTATAACTAAGTTTTCTTACTAAGTTTTATTTAATTATTAATTTAGAAAGGTATATCTATATAGAAAATAATACTTAATACTTTTAAAGTATTAGTTATTCTTACTACTTCTACTATAGCTTTATAGCTTTTAAGAAAGTCTAAAATATTATTTCTAATAAAGAATAGTACTTTAGCTATTCTAAGTTATAGTATTTTAAATCTTTAAAGTTTTAAACTATACGTTTTAGAGACCTTTTAATAAGATTTAGTAGAGTTTAAATAGCTTTATATACTCTTTTCTCTTAAAAAATTCTCTCTAAGTGTTATATTTACGCTAGGAGTACTACTTTTAGAGACTATTACTTTAAAGATTTTAGTTTCTATAATTACTTTAGAACTTTAATCTAAATCTAAAATTAAAAAAGGTTTCTTTTATTAAAGTTAGTAAAAGGAAAGACCTATAAAAAGACTTATTAAAGTATTACTAATAACTAGGTTAGCTTTATTATCTATTATTTTTAGTTTAAGTTATTTATTTTAAGCTAAAGTTAAAGTTTTTAAAGCTTTAAAGTCTAATAATATTATTCTAAAGAAGATATAGGTAAATTAATAGAAGAAGAAGTAAAAAAAGGCTTTACTAAAGAAAGCTAAAGTAAAAAGATTATATAAAACTTAAATAGAGCTAATAATTTATTAATAGAAAGAGTAATAGAAGAATTCTTATAATATAAGTCTAGAAGAAAAATAGAAAGTGAGGGGAGAAATAAAGAAAAAAGAGAACACTTTTATTATTATTTCTATTTTTATCTTTCTCTTTTATTTAGAAAGCGTATATATATTTATTATCTTTCTTTTTTTTTATTATTCTAATAGTAAAGTTATTTTATACTTTAGGTTTCTTTTTCTTCTCTCTATAAGAGAAGTCTAGCTATATTTAGTAGTATTTTCTATAGCTTCACTTTATAACTCTCCTCTTTTATAAATTAAGCTTAAAATTTAATAAAGTTTATAATAAAACTATAGTATTAATTATAAACTTTAAAAGAAGTATTTCACTTTAGTTACTTATTTACTACTTAAAAATATAGAAGGGGAGAAATCTAAAGAGATATATATATTTTCTTTTTTATAGAGTTAGTATAGAATTATTCTTAGAAGAGAGAAATGCTCTTAGTTAGATTTAGAAAACGTTTCCCTTTTTATTTTTTAAAAAGTTAGTATAGTTATAATATTTTTCTTTTTTAGCTTTTTATACTTTTACGCTTATAGTATTTTATAATTTAAGAAAGTTAGATCTTAGTGTTTCTATATATAAGTATAACTTAGATCTTAAGTTTTTAGGCTTTTTAGTGTTTCTCTTTATTAGTTAATATATTATTAGAAACTTTTTAATAAGTTTAAATAAGGGGAAAGTTTTCTTAGAATAGATTAATTAATTTTATTTTTTTTAAGGTTTATAAGAGGAGTAAAATAAATATTATTATTTTTATAACTTTAGCTTTTAATATAAGAGTAAAATAAGTTTACTTTATTTTAGTTACTTTTAAGTTATTATTATAGTAGCTTATAATAAAGTAGTATATAATAATTTCAAATAAGTAGATAGTAAGTTAATAAGGGGGAATAATTAAGCTTATATAGAACCCTACTTACTCTTTTCTATTTAGCTAGATACTTTTCTTTTTAGAGTTTTTTAAACTTCTATAGGTTTAGTTAATTTTTAATTCTAAATGTTTAGGTTATTACTTTTTACTTTAAGAAAATAGAGGTTAAAAACATATTAGCTAAATTTTCTTCTAATATAATAATACTTAAATTACTTCTTTTTCTAAGCTTTTTCTACTTTAGTTTAGTAAAGTAGTATAGAATAACTATAAAGGGAACTTTTTATAGTAGTTTAGTTTATATTTCCCTTTAGCTAGTTATTAATTTTATAATAGAGTAAGAGAGAAAACTTATTAATTATATTAAATACTCTACTTTAAGTAGAAAACTTCTAAAAATACTTTAAATATTTATATATTGATTTTCTAGATAACTATAAGAGATATAAAAGTGAATATATAAATATAAGCCTAACTAACTTATACTTTATCTATATTTTCTACTCTTTTTATATCTTAAGTTATATAATCTCTTAAGAGAAAATAGACTACTAAGAAGAAGTTTAGTAATATTATCCCTATAGTATTCTACTTTATTATCGTTTTAAATAATTAAAGAGGTATAGTAGGAATTAAGAGAGGGGATAAAAGTAAGGCTAGTTAAGGCTAGAAGAGCCTAAAAACACCTATTTTTATTTAATTTTTAAAGGGTAAGGATTAATAGGTTTTTTCTATAAGCTAGGCTAAAGAACTCTAAAAGCTCTTCTAAGAGGGTAGTTACTAAAGTTATTGAGGGAAAATAGGAAATTATATAAAAATAAGTGTATTTCTTACTTATTTACTTAGTCTTTTTTATTATAGGCTAACTAGGCCTCTATCTACTTATATAAGCTTTTTCCTCTTATAATAACGCCTAATATCTATAAAAACGCTCATCTAACCTTTTGCTTTTTAGGTTAGATTTGCTAAAAATTCTAAGAACTCTGCCCCCTTTTAATAATTACTAACTTTTCTATCTCTTTAATAGTTAGTAAAGACTTAAACTAACTAGCTTTTAACTATAGCAGTTATATATATTCTGATTAGTCTTTAGTAATAAGCTATAAATTTAATTCTCACGCTATTATTCTATAGTTATAAATTACTTAAGGTTAGTGTTAATAGGCTTTATAACTGCTTTAAAATAACTTTAGTTTTAAGTAAGAAGGCCTATCTGTAGTTTGATAAATATAGCTTATAAATTAGGCTTTAGCATGGGAACTATCTGCTGCACTTAGGTTGATAAAGATAATACTTCTCTATTTTTCTATCTTAAAATGCTTAATAGTGTTTTTTAAAGGCTTAACTCTGCTCATAGTGTGCCTAAAGATCGCCACTTTTATTTAATCGTCACCCTAACAGCTTGTTGTTACATTTTGTCACTAGAAATGTAAATTTTTATTTAGATGACTTTAAGATATATATTATCATAATTGTAGGAGTAACCTTCTCCCCCTTTTGCTATTACTACTTCTATAGATAATAAACATCTTTTCTAGGAATTATTTCTCATAGTAGACCAGCCTGATGTGTAGATGATCTTTAGAGGCAAATGTGTAGGTCTATAGGAGGTGCGTAAGCTCTTGATGTAGAGTGTGTGGCTATCTTTTACTTAAAGAATTTCTACGTTAGGCTACTACTGAATAGCGTGAAACCTTGCTAAAGTATAGGTAGGCGTGGGTTAAAAGTGCTGAGCGACTCTATTATATTGTAGATATTGATGAGTATCTATTCGCCCTCCAGTTGTGGAACATTAACATCAGAGAGGAGGTCTTTTAAATGATGAAATTATATAGCTAGCATAATGCTGATTGAAACCAGACTAAGGCTGTTAGGGAGCATCTTCTCATCCTATTGGTTCTCAGCAGAGAGAGAAGCATTCTCTAGTATACGATTAAGGATAATTAACCTGAGTGGTACTACATAGATGTAATTAGGTTTGAGTGACTGAATGTTTTGGTCTATGGAGTGATTGAGCAGCTGGCGACAAAATATTGTCGTATGAAGTTTATTGAGTTTGGCGCTAGTATAGGTGGTGCCACTAATGCTATCCTTGAATGCATTAAGCTAGCGTTTAGCTCCTATGACTACATGCATATTCCTAGGGCTTTCTTTAACTACTCTGCTAATTGTTCTTAGTTACACACTTATAACATAGTATTTATTAAGCTTAATATATGAAGATCCTTCAGCATAGAACTTTAAGCTATGATGTTTCTATAGCCTCTAGTATTTTATATGTAACTGAGTTATTAAAAACAGCCTAGAGAATACTTATAAGCTTTTTAGGCCTAGAGGGTATCTTTTTGTAATTGAAATCATCTGTAATTATGTCAGACGTTACAGTCTTATCATAAGTGGTCTCTAAGGTTAGTAGGTAGTTGAGAACGATGAGATTTATTATAGTCTGAGTCTTACCTTAGAGCTATGAAACAAAATCCTCAAAGAGCCTGGCTAGCACTGAGAGCAGCTCGCTCATGCCAGACTCTGTAGGAGTTTCTAGTTCAATTATTGTTACTAGAGCGTAGACTAAACAGATCGCATGTTCAGTTAAGTTAATTGATGTGAAGTTGAACACTAGTAACACCTCGTCAGTAGTCTTAGGCGGCAAATGCTACTCAGTTTAATTTCTGAAGGAAACTAAGGTATTCAAGCTGCTAAGCTAAGCTTTGACTTTCTGATATCGCCTATATCAACGACTTGTGTATCCTACTAATTCTATACGACAGTTTCTGTATCTTTATTCTCATAGAGGTGTAAGATGGTCTGTTTGAAGACATAGTAGAAGGCATTTTTAATAATTTCAGAGAGCTTCTTCTAAACGCATATAGTGTGCTATAGATGCTAAAGGGGGGCTGCGCAAGCAACCCTACTGCTGGAACCACACTGAGGCTGTTCAGGAAACTCTTTTATGAACTCTCTGGAACCCTGCTGTAAACTCTTGATATTAATAGCACCCTTAATACTGTCAACCCTATTCTTATATCTGTGATGATGCTATAGCTTAGACATCTAGTTCTATATAGCTTAGCAAGGAGACTTAGATAAATTATTGTGAAACTTTAAATTAGAGCTTGTTCTCAAAGGTTAACAGATTCTCATCCTTAGGGCCTGTCCACAAGAATCTCAAAATCTTTAGTAAAACTCCTTAAAGAGATCTATCACTAAGCAGATGGATGCTTTCAAAATATGCTTAACTTTGGAATAGACCGATAGAAACTACATGCTTCATGAATAGCGTGATAACATAACACCTTCTTCTGATGACCTCATCAGTTTTAGGTCTCTTGTTCCTTCTTTCTATTGGTAAAGACGCTTGCTGGTAATGTCTTCGTTAGTCTTAGCAAGAACATGAAGACGGGCAGCAAGGATATTTGCTTCTCAAACCGCAATGCTTCTGTAGTGGATGTGCTAAGGTTTTGGATAGTGATCACGCGATTGACGCTTGCTTCATCTTCTTCGCCCTAGCTAATCTGACAGTCCAGCAGTTGTTACAGCTGCTGCCTCCAACTGGAACTGTAGTCGCGAATGAACGAGATCAGGTCTATCGTCTCTGCTATCTGAGGAGCGAAAGGGGCTTGGTCGAAAAGTCACCTTTATCACTTTGAACCTGGAGAAAGCTGGAAGACACTGGCTGTACTTGCATGACAACAGCGCGAAGCGGGTTATTGACCAGCGCTGCTAACTAATCAATTAAGCTAAATCTGAGGGTTAAATTTGACTAATTAATTCACTTTTAATAGTAAACTTAATTAACTTAACTATTTTAATTTAAATTAGTATATATAGAATTGTAAAGTGAAGAAGTTATATAGTATAGAGGTTCTTTATAAAGGACCCCTTTTTAAAGTCTCTATATTTAAATATAAGCTATAGAGGCCTTTTTTTTACTTTTAGCCCTACTTACCCTAGCCCCTTAAGCCCCCAGGCCCTCTAGGCTAATTCTAATACTCTAATTAGCTTAGATCTTAGATTAATAGATAATCTAAGGCCCTTTAGTTTAATTAAGATAGTTAAACTGAGGGCATTGTGAACTTAGCTAATTAATTCTGAAAAAGGCCTCGTTTTGATTAGCTGATTAATTGACTTATTTGATTAGGCTTGAATGGGTAGTAGCGCTGTCCGCAGCGTAACAGAGACCACCGACACACTCGCTAGGCGCAGCAAGCTGCTCTAGAAAGACATATGGCAGCGGTTTGTAGCCAAATGAAAGTCTTTTGAGCAGCGCTGGGAGGCCATCGTATAGTTCTCACTGGCAGAGGTGAAGATGGCGGGCTTATGGGTATTGCAGAGATTAGCGGATGAGATGGCTGGCGCCTCTGCTGCAATTTAGAGGATCATCTGAACTGACGCTCGCAGGAGATATTCTCTAAGATGTGACTGGTCTTAAGCGTGCTCCCTGAGCTGTGGGCGTGTGCGAACAGACGCCTGTTAAGTCTTGAATGGGACTGCGAGGAATTGGCGGGGCTCTGTAAGTAATGGCTGGATTATGCGCGCGAGTGAGCTATTGGCGACAAGCTCTCGGAAGTTGATTTGTAGGACTGCGTTGTGGCAGACAGCGTTAAAGGTAAGGCAAAGAGATGAGAGCAAAAAGTCCAAAAAATAACGGCCAAGGATAAGACCTCTATGTCGGTGTTTATGTATTCCCTAGGCTACCTACTGAAGATTGGGGCTTCAGGCATGCCAGCTGCCGAACGACGGGTCGATCTGCGTGCGCTCTTTCGAGGACCTCGCGTACACCAGCAACGTTGACACATGTTGCTCTAACTTGAGCGCTAACAGATTCTCGAGGTTGACGATGAGACGTATCGCTTCCCGTCACAAATGCGTTTTATCTTACACGTCGATTGGCCAGGCTGCGATCTGAGGTGTCTTGGGTCGGCTTAGCGGGCTTGTGACCATCTTGACAGCCCTGGAGAGACCCTGTGCGCGGCTGAGAAGAGTCATCTAGTGCGGAGAGATTGTCCAGCAACGTCTCTTGCTGACACAAGATGTGCTCAATGTTGTTTGCGAAGCGAAGGGGCTGAGGCTCGTCACATTGTACTGGTACGCTGTTGATGATCGACGGATTAGCATGTTTACACCTGTGAGAAACGACATTGAGCAATAGAAAGACGGAAACGGGAAAAGAAACAAACCAAGCAGCATTTCCTGCTACTTCCGCTGCAGCAGCTTGGGTCGGACGGCTACCAGCATCTGGGGCAAGCTCGCCAGGTCGCTTGCGAACGACCCCTCTCCGTCTGCCTGCATCGACATCTCATGCATTTGTGGAGAAGATGTTGTCCTGTCGCTGCGTGCCAAGCAATCACCGCTGCAGCAGGCTGATACTTGCGTCGGCCTCCTCTAAACGATTCCCTTGTGCTTTCACCTTGTCCGTCAGGACTTTAGGTCGGTCGAGCAGACCGTGCAAACCGTCCCGAAGTCTCGGATTACGCCGCTGCGACTCCGTTCAGTGTCGTCGCTGATGTCTCTGTCAGAAACGCCCCAGTGTTGTAGGATATGTGCCCCGTCTCTGCTGGATTCGAGGGTTATGGCGGCATTGTTGAGCCAGCCGAGATAATCGCACACGTTGTGCTCCGTCCGTAGCCGCCGCCCTGAGGGAGAGTGATGAAAGATATGGCGACGGCATTTCTGAGGATCGGTTGAATGAATGGGCGATTGTGGTGGTAAGGAATGCGACTAGACCACCGCACCGTCATGCAAACGGCGCTATCAATTGGTTGTGTAGGTGGGTGGTCAAGATGAGGTGCAGCTGCTCCTTCATCCCAGAAACCCTTGCCCGAACTTAGCGCTAGAATCAACAGGGGCTCCCTGGGAAAGGTGGTGACGCCTGGACCGTTGCCTGCAGGCTGCTAGCAGACGCGACTAGACACGAATTTCACGACCTTTATTACATCAGCAGACTGGTGGGTAGCGAGGTCGAAATTTCGACCTGCATCACGTTAGCAGCTATGTGGGCGGCCGAAGTCGAAAAGATGTCGACCTGTATTACGTTAGCAGCTACGTGGGGTGGCTAAGTCGAAAAGGTTTCGACCTGCATTACGTCAGCATCTATGTGGATGGTCGAAGTCGAAAAGGTTTCGACCTGCATTACGTCAGCAGCTACGTGGGGCTAAAGTCGAAAAGGTTTCGACTTGCAGCCCAGCGTCACGCCGCAATGAACGTTAACCCTCCGGGACCTGCGATGCCCAGAAAGTGTTGCGCGCCTTGGGCCAGTAAGGCCTCGGCATAGTATAGCTTGCTTCCTGTGTTGGCTTCGAGGTCTCGCGCATTGCTTCTGTGGTCGTTCCAAACAGCAAGCACAAGCAGCTTGAATCTAGACTCTTCAGCGGCGATAGCTGCTAAGTGGCTCCAAGTTGCGTGCACGACATTTCTCCTCAGCTTGAATGAGGCTGATATCAACAAGTCAACATAATTCTCCCGCCCTGGTCTCCTTTCGGCACGATGCTCTTTCTTTATGTTGTGCTCGCATAGGACGCTCTCCATCGCCGCCTAATTTGTTCGCGTGGTCGACATGGCCCTGCTGTTGCGCGCGCCCGGTGGATCTTTCGCGCCCTGACGGTCTGTTCGTCACCTTCCCCTGAAGGGCACTGTAAGGTAGATACGCACCCACTCTCCCGGTGCGAAGCCACTCTCCGTAGCTGCCGATTGAAGCACGAAAATTGGGCAGTTAGTCTACTGCTTAAGATGAGGCGGGCAGGCCGGCGAGCAGAACTACAACCCTGGAAGCCACTGGCGTGCCGGGCCGTTCCGCCCCCCACCCCTCACCTTTTTCGAGGATGTCAGACAAGCTCTGCCAATGGCCCGACAATTTCTGCCTGTAACCACACCACACCTCACATCTGCGTGCAATTGGCTGTGCAACGGCTGCTGATTGTCAAGTACGAGCCGCACCTGCAAACCACATTCCTACCCTTCCCTTCCCAGCACGTTAGCCACTGCTGTCCATCCCACCCCCTTTGCTATGTTGAACGCCCTCCTGCGGTTTAAAGACATCTTAAGTGAACTCTTGCCTTCCGCGAGCATATCTTGAGCCCACGCGAGGCCGCACGCCAATTGAGGGCCGGTGCTAAGGTTGGCGTTGTTGAGTCGCTGCACTACGTTGGCGACCGCGGAATGGCTTTCTCACAGAAAGTTTCAGTTCCATTGAGGAGGGCTAAAAATGAGGCCGGAAGTTACTTGCGTGGCCTGTGCCGCCGCCGCCGGATGTCGCCTGCATTTCACGACAGCAGCGTACTTGCTGTCTTCAAGTGTCAAGATCTGGAGATAACTGAAGGAAAGTGGTGCTTCCTCCCTCCTCTTGCCCAAGTGTGCTGAAATGGTAAGGTACTGTGAAGAGTGTCAACGTCAGAGCGGAAGGCACTCGGCCTGCCTACTTCCCTACTATTCGTAAATCAGACCATAGGTCCTTGCGGGACTTCTGGCTGCACCGTGCGCCGCCTCCTTCTTCCCTCGTATAACAGCTACCGCCCATCTCCTTTCATCCGACCACGCAACACCACATCAGCACTACATCTCCATCCTCCATGCGACTCCCACATCTTGGAGAAGGCAAATATCAGCACCATTTCCTACCACAACCAATCTTCTGGCATATTTCCCGGTTTTGGACTCGCTTCAAAATGTCTGTCTTTGGGCTTGGCGCGCCGCTGTTCTTCCATAGTCTCGTGGCAGAGCCTGCCGCTGGGCAGGTTATTTTCGGCATGGAGGTAGTAGTTGGCAGTTTGAGGTCCGTCATCTGGAAGTCCACTGGGCTCTACGCATTGCGGAAATGCTCCTAGGAGTCAGACAACCACGCCATCATCGCTAATTCAATATCGACATTGCGAATCTCAACAGAAACAAGTGCGGGCACATATTCGCTGTCGTCCGTCGCAACAATGCCGCCAATGCAGGCCGGCCTGTGGGGGCCCTGACGGTGGAAAGGTCTCTGGAGGAAAGGTTCTCCCAGGACAATCGCGTCCTGTGGCGGTGGGAAGAAGAACACAGGCAGTACACAGGAAACATGGTTGTGCAGACATAGGAAAATTAGGCGGCCTCGCAGGAAAATCTTGAAAGACACAATTTGCGGCATTAGTGCGTGTGCTGGATCGCTCAAGGGCTTACCGATGTGAGGGAACAGTCTGTGCTTGGGGGATTCTGCGGATCCCGACCAGGCGACGCGCTTGCCGGGCTCTAGAGCCTGGTGAGCTGAATTCTCTTGGCTCTGCAACGCGCGAGCTGAAGTTTGCAATTATCTCATCCAGCAGCCACAAACTCACGTGGTCATCTGGTAGCTGGAGACTTTGTTTTCTAACACGCATGGTTAGATAGTTCCTGGTCTCAGAAACAGATCAATACGCCAGCTTCAATTCACATGTCCTCTGCTCTTTGCAATGTGATCTTGATTCGCGGCTCTTTCAGGGAGCCGTGAGCATCTGCCCACCCAGTCTACCCATGATATCCCAGTCTGCAAGGCCACATATACCCGAACCCCGGCCACAGTTATTAAACCAGACATCAATACACATGTCTGTGGGCATAATCGTTGTTCCCTTGGCTTGTTAAGAAAGGGAGGGTGGGCCGGAGGTTCCGAGTCCATTGAGCAGGCCTTAATATAGCTGGTCTTGTTTTCTGGTCGCTCGTTGTGTCGATCAAATTCTTTCCCAAAACGCCCTGCAATTATATTTTCTTGATCTGACATGGTGACTAGTAGACATGCTGGCGGACTGCCCATTGTTTCGTGCTTTGTAACCAGATCTGACTTGTGACACATGGAAAAGATGAGGTATTTGCTTAACGGGTTGTGTCCAAACCACGATCATCGATCAATGATCAAGATCGTCCTTCCAGAAATGGGCCATGGGGTTTTGCCCACGTCTATATGGATCTGACTTGGACCTGATCCTGATCGACTCGTCTCCTACACTACGGGCTTCAATGTTATTTTGACAGGCGGACCATGATGCCCAGTCGCGAAAACGGATGGATGTCTGGTTTCTGAAATGAATCACCATCACTGGGAAGGGAGGGGACTGGAAGATAAAAGTGGCAATCCTTATTTCATGAGTTAAGTGTTATAATTTCTTGTTCCGAGTCAACATGGAGCATCCTCCAATTCGTCCTCGTACCATCCGACACCACCCACACGAAACTGTAGCAACAATCCGGACTTTGTACATGATCGGTAGACCGTGCTCGGGATGAACGCCGACGCATCGGTGATCTCGGGGACTGCGGCAGCGGAGGCATTAACTATTGGCCTGTCGTTCGCTGGGTTCTGTGCGACGTCGGCGGGTTTGTCCATCAGCTTGCATGAAGGCTGGGAGGGCGGCTGCTTGTTCGAAAGGGAAACAAAGGCGGTCGAGAGAGATGTTTCTCGGAATTTCGGCTTCGGCTTGGAGGCTATGTTGCGGTGTAGAATGTCAGCTTCCAACAACACAAGAGACGCGACGCGCTAGAGAAAGAAAGGTTCTCGCCAGCCGGGGGTGTGTTGGTATTCCTATCGAAGCCGCGGCTTCTCGCTTGGCCCTTTTAGCACCCGATTTTCGACGCAATGGTTGGCACGTAGCATGAGCTTCACGCTATCCTCGCATTGAGTATCTAGCTAGACAGCTTCCAGGGAGGATGGCTTCGTTTCTTAACGGACGCGTGCGAGAATCTGGCGACTTCTGCAGTCTCTACAACGCAATCCAGGTATCCTATTGCTAAGTGCAAGAATCGAGGCTCTCCTCCCACGTTCGTCGTCCCAACACGGTCTTGACCGTCTCCTCCACGCATTCTCCACGTCTATTAACGAAGCCAGTGAAGCAGTGGCCCTGTTTAGCCAGCAGGGGCCGAGAGAGGAGTATGTTCCACGCTGTCTAGATGCGGCTCGCATATGATATCAGCTGTCACCGTTGTCCGCACGATGCGCCGGAGTTGCTGCGAAAGCACACGAGCCCTTGGTCGGCCAGTTCGTTGTATGCTATTCAGGCCAGTATCCAGAACTCGTTGATCCGCTTTGGGCATGTCAGAAATTATGTATTTGAAGCCGGATGTCGAGAGGTTCGGCTGCATGGTAGTGGCATACCTGTTTGGTCAAACCTTGAAGACTCTCGACAGCGGCGTTTGGTAACGAGACATTAGAATCTGTGGCTGAAGCAGGATCCGCCTACCATGCTTCTGGACGAGCAGGTCGACCGAGAGCCACAATCGCGTCGGCGCTTGGCCTTTTCTCGTCTGAAGCCATTGGGACTTGTATGTACGGCGTAAACATTCCGTGCAGATGGGATTCGTCGCATTCCGCCTCGTTCTAGCCCTGGGGTGCTGACTGTGCGTTGGCGCCGACAGCAGCAGAAGTTCTTGGGGCGATTGAGGTCAGGAATATGCATGAACCCTCCAAGGTGATCTATGCACGTCATCCCAGCGCCGCTGTCAGTGCCTCATGCGGGTGCCTCAGTTCATGGCTCAGCTGTTGATGGACCCATCTCGGCGTAGGGAGCCTTTGACCCGAAGAGAAGGCACCGTGGGACGGTCGTAGTAGGGCCACTGCACCAAATACTGAACGGACGAACCAGGTGCTGCCAGGCAGCAAGCAGCTATGTGGCAGGTACCTGCCTGTAGATTATAGCACCTATCGTTCCTGCTTAATCTCCTCGCGCGCCTGCTGGCACTCAGCCGTCAAGGTCATGTCGGTGATTAATTATTCGTTCCCGTCGACTTGAACCGCGCATCATCGCATCATCGTGAAGGCGCTGATCAAAAAATGAGACAAGGCACCTCATGTCCCCAGCTTACCATCTGTCTTATTGATGATGCGCGGCATGTGCACTGCATGCGCCCAGTGGTCCCCTGCTATAGTGTAGAATTCGACCTGTATGGTATGAGAAACTTCGACCTTCGACCTGCATGGTATGAGAAACTTCGACCTTCGGCCTGCATGGTATGAGAAATTTCGACCTTCGACCTGCATAGTATGAGAAACTTTGACCTTCGACCTGCATGGTATGAAAAACTTCCACCTGCTGTTAGTACGTCCCTCATCTAGCACCATCTAACCCGCTCTAAGGTAGTGTGGCTATAAACGCGCTGCAGCGGACTATGGCCAACGTATCTGCGCCTGTTCTCACAACTTTTTTGGCAAATGGACTCTATGACTTTGCGAAGTGGGACGGAAGTCTGAGCTTACAAGAAATATTGCTGTGATTACCTCTCTAAAGCCGTATTCAATTCAAATATACATATAGAAACCCGAAATACCGTTGTGCCCCCCAGGTTGTAAGCGCAAGCGTTGCTTGTCACTGACAGCCACTTCATCCAATAAGATAGCATTGCCTTCCTTCACCAGTGCTTTCCCAGCATTGCGGTTGCCTCTTCGCTACAGTGGAATGTCCTTCCTCGTTTCCCTTGCGCAAGCGCATGATGGTATCTGCGGCCATTCTCAGGTGGTACATACTTCTTAATAGGCCGCAAGGCATATGTCTCCAACTGTTCAGAGTCCAATTGATGAGATGCGAATGAGGGGAACCCTTCCTGGATTGTCCTGGCGTGCCGTCCGGTAGGGCCCAGTAGCTCCACCCAGGCTTCACTCAGACCGGACAATGGGCAGGACGCCGGTGGCCGGACCCGCACCAGACCCGCTGGCCTCGTTGCGCACCGCCGCAGATTGCCAACGAACCTACGTAATGTTCACTGCTGAGGCGTCAACGCCCGGCCAATACGGCTAGTGCGCTGAGTCTGGATTGTCGTGAGACAGATACGGACTGCGCTGCCCTATAACCCGTCATGGCCTAGCATTACCCTGACTTCAGCCGGCGGGCAGTTAGAGGTATTAAGCAACTGTAATTGTGGCGGACTGGTCGCTCAGCGTGTCTATGCTGTGGGTACCTTATGGTCGCCAGCTGTGGGTAGCGCATTTTCAGTTACCCGTCCCAGCCAGCCTGCCCACCTCTCTGCTCTCTGGAGTGGTGCGTGCAGTTGAATGGCAAACGCTGATGCAGAAGCTCGCGAAGATGGCGACTTCTAGATTAGGACTGGAATTCCGTGTGACGTAACAATGGGGCCCAGAAGTAGTAGCTGTTACCTGATATCTTAGTCGCCAATCCATCGCCTCCGTCTTGCTCTCTATTAACATGCCTGTGACCTTCTGCTTCCTATCTCCTCGTCCTCATCCTTGGCATCATTGTTGATGGTCTGGCTCTGAGCAACAGGCGGGAATGCCTGCGCTCGCTCTAGGCGAGAAGCTTGCGCCTGTGTTCAGCTGTTGCGCTATGTTGTATATGGTAGGCGCACCTTTTGAGAGAGGATGTCGGCGTGGTTGGTTAATTCGTGGAGTTGCGTTCGGATTCTTGGGAGAAAGAGGGCGTTTTCTGTTGCCGTCGGGAGGTTCTCGGCGGCGGTGTATGTTTATACAGCACGGCAGGGCCGAACAGAATATTCAGTTGCAATGTTAACTCCAGTACGTTGCACGAACCTCGGTCAAGAGCCGTTCCGTTGCTGCTCGTCTGCTTTCTTCTGCACGGCTTTGCGCTGGCGACGGTCTGTCGGATGACTTTCGAGTCGCTGTCGCGCAGCAGGGAGGATCGAGGTGGTGTTGCTGAACCAAGCAAGGTCAGTTAGCTACAGAAGGTGCCATCTTCTTTAGAAGGTACTATCTCCTTGAGATGGTACGAGACCTGAACTGTTCTCGTTACATAGTGGTCTCGCTGTATGTGATAATCTGACGGGGCTGTTTATGCGATTAGGCCATGCAATGCAGCGATCCCGTGGGGTGGTCTTTGAGGAGTGTTTGGTACGCGCTCAGCAGTCAGGTACCTTTATGGGTGGGTGTCTGTACTTGGTGGCTTAAGGTGTCTGTCTGGTGGCTGTAGCTTGTCTGCAAACGTCTGCAGACAAGCTTAAAGATGTGGCGAGGGGTAATCCGTGCTTATCTGACGACGACTGTGATTTGCGGTTGGCCCACGTACCATCATCCAAGGAAGGTACGTCTCTCTGATTAGTCGCATTGCGGTGCCTGCCAAGACACTCAACGCTCAAATGTGACGTATCCGTCAACCGTAAAGACAGCTAGAGTGAAATGGGGCATGGAACGGCCCTTGCGGCATGGCTGATCTTAGCTCCTTGTTTCTCTGTAACAACCAAACATTAGCTTCGCGTCTTTGCCTTTCACGAACCTCCACGGCACATATCCCATTGGCACCTTTTTCTGGCAGCCCGGACTCAGGATCGAGGTGAGCAGCTGCCAGTAAAATGTGCATTAACTTATCAACCAACAGTGCAGCTATCGACGAGACCAAACCCAATCCAACCATGCCGACCTCTTCCTGCCTGCCGCCACCAACGACCCAAGCGACCCAGCCAGCCTTTTCACTCCACGAGTACCAGAGCCCGTCACTCATCCTCACCGTCGCCGCCGTCTCTGCGAGACATACCCTGTCTGCATAGCCTGCCTACTTTCCTCCAAAATCGCCCTCCGCTGCTCAGGGGACAGCGCTTTCCACCATGATCCAAATTGCTCGTACTGAGCGTCCTGTTTATCGACTTCGTTGTTGCGTGTATCGAGATTGAGGGCAGCTGGCTGTCGGCCCACCTGCATCGGCCTTGGTGCAGGTAATACTTGGTCGGCCGGGATCTTCGCACTATCGCTACCGTACCGTCCTGCTGTATCATTGTAGTCCGCGTCTTCCGCCTCCGGACCTATAGTCGCTGCCTTACTGAAGCCGTTGTATATTCGAACTATAGGGTCGTCCCTAGCTGAAGAGGGGTCTATGCCGCAAAGACTCAACGCCTCCTTATAGCTATGGTTCGCGAGCAGGCGCTCCAGCGGCGCATCGTCCTTCTCCAAGCTGTCCGTCCACGGCACCCCATCCTCCCGGGCGTCCCAGTAGACCGGATTGACGAGGTTTCTGGCGTCGGATTTCGCTGGATCGAGGAAGAAGCGCCGGAAAAGTCGCGTGTTGCGCACCGGCGACGGGTGCCAGACAGGCTTGTCTGAAATCGGCGGCAGCGGGTCCTCCGATGGGTTGTGGACGACTTGAGCCTGCGGCTCGTCTTGGTGCGGCGGCTTGACTCTGGGATACAATCGGTACATGGTCGGCAGGTATTGCGGCTGGAGGTAGGGAGTGGAAAGAGAGAAGACGAGAAAGAGAAACGGGCTGGTAGACATAGAGACAAGTGGTTAAAGGAACGAGAGCTGCTCTACTGTTCATGGCCAAAAGAAAAGAAGGTTCGTCACAAAAGGGACGATTATCTCGTACCTGCCCGGACAAAGAAGACCCTGGCGGACACGTCGCAAGCTCTTTCATCACCACCCAACATATTCCAAACCACACACAAAAGATAGCTACCTGCCGTATCGCCCGAGACAATTGCAGACGCCCCAGCAGCTACAGACAGACAGACACTTCCATCGTTGATGCTCTGCCCCTCTTGCGTTCCGACCACAGAGGCCGCTCAGGCCGGGCGCCGCTTTCGCCGCCCGGACCTCCTTGCCGCCCCGGTCGCTGGTCGGCTCTTGAAACGGACAAACAACGACGGGCACACTCTTTGTTTCTCACGCAATCTCTCTGCCATCTTCTTGTGTTCATCAGGACCTCTTGCACGCGACGAGAGGGGCATGTCTCTGGCCAGCTTCCTGCGTTATGTTCGCGGTTGGTATTGATGCGTGCGAGAAGGCACGCTTGTTAGCGTGCGCGGAGGCACCACTCAATGACGAACATGACTGGTTGAAGCTGGCAAAACTCTTGTTGGTATAACTGTTGGAAGTGATTGCTGCTCTGGCTGGCGTTGAGCAAGTGTCCGGTGATGCAGCGGACCGGCGGCAGAGACACGATGAGGCCATGCTGACCTTTGGGATTGGCAAAAGTGAGAGAGTCTTAGTCTATTGTTAGGCGTAACTAGTTAACAGGGAGACGCCCAAAGCCTGTCTCCGTAAAGCTGATACCGACGGTTGAGCTGATGCTTATTCCTAATGGAGAGTGGAGCGGACTCTAGCTGTAGGGCATGGGCCACAGTGACTGCAACCACTACTGTGGCCCGTGCAGTCAGCTTGAGAGTGAGGGAGGAGTACAAAGAGATGGGAGAGACAGAGAGAAGGGGGGGGGGGGGGGGGTGGGGGCACCTTGGGGGCTGCAGCTAACACGTTGTTCACTGAACCATAGTACAGCTCTAATACCCACCCTCTAGATATATCTAACACTGAGAGACCCCTAGAGGTAAGATGACAGTAGCTACTAACGACTGCAGCAGAAAGAAAAGGCCGCTGATTTAAATCTTGGCTGCGAACTCCCCTGTGCTTGGAAATCCTACGGAAAGGTCTGCAGCAGAAACATTGGGTATGTCATCCGGCCCCCTGTTACGCTTTTGATCGTTTCGTCCCCGTTGCATAGAGGCCTCTCCACTCTCCTTAGGTATGGGTTGGAGGTTGAAAAAGCCACACACCTGTCGGAATTCCAGACCCAACCAAAGAGAGAACTCTTCTTGCCCAAGGTGGTAAAAGATCACAAGGCATCATCACCAATTATGCGCCCCCCATGCGTCAATTTTCTTTCCCCTGCCGATGTTTTTATGGCCTAAGTTTCAAATGACGTTCTCAGCGGATCGCCCTGTCCCGTCTTTGCCTGACCTTGACATCCCTTCGCCTGGAGCACTGGTGTATTTTGAAGCTGTTCCCGTCTCCCTCCTGGTCGTCGGACGGCACAACTACCGACGCAAGCAAGTCAAAACTGGCCATTTGCATTCGACCGGAAAATCGCGTTTCGACAAAATAGAATCAGCTCAAATGTTCACATCAATTGCTGTAGAGCGTATCATGGCCCGGAAGCTTGGTCGCAAACGTGTCTTAATGTCTAGAGCTCAATATCTGGGCATCTCTCGGCTCAAAGGGCCTGGCCCCCCTGTCCCTGAGCCTCTGACTGTCCACATTTGGCTGTCGCCCAGTCCAGACGAGCAACCTCGCCGTCCTCCAGAATGAACCCAAAGCAAAACAATATATTTGAAGTTTGACGGCCAATGGCTGCACCGCTTTCCTTACTGCTGGTGAAAAGAGTGGAGATTGAGTGGCCGCGAGAGTCGTCCCCGGCACAAAGTGGGGCCGAGACGGCGCTGCAAAGTCCACCACCACATTCGTACGCGAGTCACACCACAGGCGTAACGCATCCACTGACACAAGCTTTAATTCGCTGACTGTTTCGTGCCATCTGATATACGTTCTCTAGCTGCATCTCACTTTATTTCGACGTCGTGTGCGCTGACATTCCTCCCCACACTGGTGCTGAGCATGGCAGGTCCCCATTGTCATTGGGGACTTTCGGCGCGACCATCCGGTTGGGTTGCTTCTCCTCAGTCACAGGTGTTTGTGCTTAAATCACCCCGCTCGGCCATTCCCCAGCGACGACTGGGTTCCGCCTCGGTAAGGGACGCCACTGCACAGATTTCTGGTGCATCCATTCGCCTGCACTGCATCCGAGTCCACCTCACAACTCTCCTGAAAGCGGCCCGCCTACGAATACCTTACCCTGTCGCGGAGCGAGGACAGGGAAGATAACTTCGGGACCCTACACGAGCAATTGTCACCCTTTTCCACCCTTTTCCAGCCTGTGCTAGGCTGGAGAATTTTTGCCGTCTCTGCCCGGCCCCTGCTCCTGCCTCTGCGACGTCATGGCGGAATTCAGTGATCAAATTCCCGTTAAGTGTTCGGTGTACCTGCTGCCTTCCATTTTCTCAATAACTTAGACAGGTAAGGTAAGAAGGCGGTCGCTTGTGGAGACTGCATGTGGGTCTTCCTTCCCGCAGAACATGAGGTGATGCTGTGGAGGGCCATCCTTCCATCTGTCGACCCAGGATCTAGGAGCCGCACCTCACTTTAAGGTGCTCGAGGCGATCTGGCCAACGATCGAGTCTGAGTTGGATTTCGATTGACGTGGACGTGGGATGCCAGTCACCAAATGTTAGGAGACGAGTCTGGAAGGATTTTCGGCTGTATCAAACCTGAGAGCACATCGCACTAATGCCACCAAGTTTTGGCTGTCATCTTGTTGGGATGGTAATCGCTGGCATGGGATCAGCCGTCACGGACATCCAGCAGAGGCAGGATGCAGCGAGCCGATCTTGAAAACCATGCCGGATGGTGCAGAGGTTTCGCCGATAGTGCCGGCTTGAGGATGCTGGCAAGGAGACAACGGCGATTGTGACTGCTCCGCCTAACATCACTGCTGACATCCTGACAGATGACCTGTGAGGGTTGGAGGGGAAGACGTGGTGATGGTCAAGTCGTCACCACGTCTCCCCGACAGGGATCAACTGCCGATTGCAACGCTCGACACGCGACAGCTTTGATGCACGCCACGACTGCTCATAAGCTATAGAAGAGGAGGCCGTTGCGAACAATCATCCGGATTGATTCTTTCCTTTTCAAGCCTCAACGATATTTCGTTCTGCGTTACGTAAGGTCGAAGAATAGCCCCGCGATCAGCCCTCTCAATTCAATGGATCGAAATCTGTGCACTCTCAGAATTCGACTTGCACGCCTTGACCGACGGGCTGCACTGCAGGCACACGCGATCTTCGCACGTGGTCAGGCTCATCATGCATCAATTGAAATCTCCGCAAAACGGGAAGCCTGCAATTTTCTAGTGTCTTAAGCCGAGATGTCGTCCGTGGGGGCTGCGGGAACGAGGCACGTACCCTGATGGACCGACGTGGCACTAACGTAACATCAAGGTAAGCGCATCTTCCCAAGAATGGTTGCAGGTCGAAAAATCACTAGTGAAAACTTCGACCTGCATTAATTCCTGCCTGATTCGTGCACGCTGTGAACTCTGGACATGACGGTGCGCTAGCCCACGGGATAGAAACAGTGAGTGCACTTTTATACTTCCTAGTGCTGAAAGTCTGACCATGCCCCCTTGAGCTTTTTGGACTCGCGTCGCCACAAAGGCGCACTGCAAGAAGCAACCGCATGGGCAGAAACTCTGCGCAGGTGGGATGCACAAACTCAGGTTCCTGTGCCTGGACCTCGCTGCTACGAACCCTCCTCCACCGGGACACGTACCAGCAGCCCCCGAGTGCCTACCTTAGGGAGAGGCGGTGACGGCCCAGCTGTTGTCAATTCCTTTGGGAGAACTTGATGGGTGCTGGGGAGCTGTGGAGGCATCACAACCTCACCTGCGGGCAAGTGGCTGATTCGCCCAAGTGCCCAGGCATGCCTAACCTTTCCTTCTCCAGGCCTCTGCACCACAATTTCTCAGAAATCAGGTAATCAATACGCACGTCTGACTTCAAGCGCAACCTCCCGCGAGACCTTCAAAGACACCCACGACGCCTACCGCGAGCCATCATCGGTCGATTGCGGAACCAAACAAATCTCGACCCATGACACGCCATGTCCGCCGCCCATCTGCTCTATGGGAGAGTGTAGTGGAGGTGAGTGTCTCTGGTGCAGTGGGCATCCTCCTACTTCGTGCCTATGTGCCGTAAACCCAGTCGTTCTTTACCACGCTGACGACCCTCCTAATTATCAGAAGACCGGAGCGCAGCAAGTTGACATCGGCGAATTACGATCACAAGTTCTGCAAGCCATCCCACAACCCTTCCTCCTCGGAGGCCGCCATTAGCAGCCCGATATCAATCAACAACAAGTTCCCGATCGGCGATTTTCACAAAGGAGAGCTTCGATATGAAAATGGAGGTGGGGGGTGGTGGATGCCGGGGTGTTCAATCCCTACGTGTCAGGGTATTCCGCCTACGCGCCTAAGGGATCTTTCTCGGAGCTTCTCTTGAGCAATGGAATCCCCGATATCCTCGGTTTCTACATCGAGGCTGCTCCACCTGGCAAGAAGCTGTTGATGGCCGACAGGAGGACGACCCCGTTGAGGTGATGCCGTCGACCATCTCAAGTCCGTTGACCACGACTCCTGAGCGCGTCGTGCCATGGGCATCGATGAACAAGACTTCCGCCATGACGGGCAAGCTGTAGGCATTAGACACGAGGGTCTACGGCGCAGCCGCCGGGTAGCTGTTGTCCGCCGTCACCACCCGCAGTGGAAGTCGCGCTTTGAAGCGCGAGCCAATCCCCCAAGCTTCTGGTGCTCTGGGTCACAGAAGCAACCCGCTCTTCTACAATGAGCAGCAAGCCTTGGTCGCGGTCACATATGCTGGAGATACGAACTAATTACGCGCGTGGGCACTGTCACACCCGAAACACACGGCGCGCGGCGACCCGCGCGTTGTAGAAGGGACTTTATACCTGTCAATCCCAGAATCAAAGATGGCAAAGACGTTATCCTTGACTCCTTCATTGCCCACATGGCGAACATCATCGGCTCTCTCAGGAATCTGGGTTCCACGCTCTGTGTAGTGCATTCAAGCTCTTTGACGCGCAATCAGAGAGGTAAGGGGGTGTTGCATACGGAGTTTTGGACGAGCCAGCGGACACTCATCGCACGTGTAAAACATCGAAGAAAGATAGGCGCAGCCTCTTCCTGTTGCTAAACAACCAGATCTTCCAACTATGCGGCTAAACGCCGGTTGGTGACAAGGCTTATTCCAGCGATTCGCGAGCGAGACTCAAGACGCGATTTCCTGCCAAGATTTCACTAGCTGATGACTGAACGAGTCAATATGACAGGATGTGGGTCTTCGAGCAAAATGTTCGAGCTGCAAGACCGAGAGTCTCGGTCAGCCCGAACAGAGGTGTGGCGGGGAAAAGTTCTTGTGGCAGACATGCTAGCGCTCAGGATCGCAGCCAGACTCCATCAGAGAGAAAAGAATGCAGCTTCTCAATGAAAGTAATCGGGTGGAGCCATTGAATTATGATAAGCATTTCGTCCGAGGAGCTACAAGTCGGGTGCAACGTCTCCACTGTCGCTGGCTATCAACGCCTGAAGCAAGTTCGCCCGGAATTCTCAGCCCCGAGTGTGGTTATCGAAAGGGACATTTGGCAGCTTTGATACCGGCGCGGTGAGAGTAATACGTGCGAATCGTTCCAACCAATTCACTCCGTCAAGAAGATCCGGCCATTGGGGTCGACCTATGGGCCAAGATGTGTGCAACCCTGAGTATCAACATCAATGCCAGGTTGAGAAATGTGGTCGTCCTGACAGGAGAGCTGCTCGACAACTTCGCTGGTTGGCACAGTACCACGGTGCGCTTCGTCCACAAGGAGTTGATTAACTTTGGCGCTTGCTTCGTCAAACTCGGAGATTGGAGCAGAACTACACCGTCTACTGTGGACAATACTGCACCCCTGCATCCATCTCGGCGCTACAAATTGATATGCAGCTCGCGCATCATGTACGTGCCCATGCCAAAGGCCACGAAGTAGATCGGGTACGCGACCATCTGCAGGGCGGCGCGCACCTATAGCACGCCCCAAAGCACCCGTTGTCAATCCTCTGCGTGCAGTAACTAAGTGGTTTTGTGCATTGCGTCTTTTGCGGGAGCAGGAAAGCCGATGAGCATGCCGCCAGATGGCAGCGTCTTCGGGAAAAGGGCGAGGTTGCATAAATCTTAACCGACAAAGACTTCGTCTTTGCGGTTGAAAACTTAGATGATCCGAGCGAGAGCTTCACAGTGTGTAATTTTCGGTGTTGGAATGTTTTGAAGATGTGTTGTGAGGAAATGATGCTGGATCCGCTGCCATGGAGGGCCCGGGCAGCGAGTTGGGAGCTTGAGGATCTTCTGATTGCCTGGAGTTGAGAGGATGCAGATGAGGTGTGATGGAGAAGTTTCTGGTCGCATTGGCTGGGAGAGGTGAGTGAGACGGCGATGATGCGTCTAGGTAGTAGCTGTTGGCGATGGTAGCTGTGATGGCAATGGTGGTGGTGGTGGCAGTGTTGGTGGTGGTGGTGATCTGGAGCGGGCTCCCGATGCGCAGAGATTGCTTTTCTCTATAGGGATCAGGAAATTCAACGCACAGATCATTGCGCACTCACGTGTTCTTCGGCGATCTGAACGCAAAGGGTTGAGGGCCGGCGCGGGCTGGAAGGATGCGGGCTGGAGGGAGTGCGCGGGTGCCGAGTGCTCTAAGGGAGTTGCGTTGTTAAGCTAAGGAAGGCATGCGCGAAATTTCAAACAGCAGTTGAGCATCCACTGAGCTTCCTGCTCCTGGAATTCACATTTTGGGGAAAGAAGATGGCCAGGTTCGGGCGGAAGGTGACCTTCCTCAGGACGGCGTAGTTTCAACACCTGCAGTTTTTCATGGCAGTTGCAGTAGCTGCCGATTTCAGAGGTGCACGGTCTAGGAGGGTCGCTGAGTGACGAACGCGCTAATGAGTGGTGTGGGATCCCTGTCTGGGTAGCTGACTTTCAGCTACCCACAGGCTGTACCTAGGTAGTGCACTACCTACTAAACCCCTGAAGAGGCACGTACCTGGCCAGGCGTGGCGGCTGTTATGGCTGCGATGGATTCGACGTCGAATCTCTAGATGAGGTTGCAGAATTCGTCAACAGCAGGGGTGAAGGGCGGGAGGCGTGCTTCTTCTCGTTGAGGCAGCCCTGCAGCGTCAGCGATTTGTGGTGGACTGAGTGGTAGCCGCTGGCTGAGCTTTTGTTTTTTTCAGCGACGTAGGTGGTGCTCATGAGCTCCGCTATGATCTTTGACAGAGCGCAGCGGGAGAGGTACTACCGGGACGGTGACAGAGCGTCGGAGAGGATGGATTCGGGAGGTGTGCGTACGTGAATATCGAGGGAATTTGTGAATACTGCGTAAATATTAACGTCTTTCGCCAAAATGCCAAGCATATCAGAGGACCATTGAAACTCCAAGCCGAAGAGGGTGAGAAGCTGCAACCAGCGCAGGAATGAAGAATCGCATCATCACGGAGGGGCTCGATATCATTAGGGGATGTGTGGTATTCGTCGAGGTAGTTGGCTGCGAGCAAGATGGACAAGGGACAATGATCTTCATGTCGGGAAAAAAAGCCCAAAGGAGGACTGACAATTTGATTGCTGAAGACCAACGGTGGCTCAAATCGTCATGTCAAATCAGCAGTCGCTGAGATGATCGTCTCGAATCGGCAGCTGATCCGTGTATCCAACCATCCCATCCAGGTCACAGTTAATATGACAGGTCCTTTAACAGGAGGCTCAGTGTCCCGT
Source organism: Colletotrichum viniferum (assembly GCA_020226115.1). NCBI lineage: Eukaryota > Fungi > Ascomycota > Sordariomycetes > Glomerellales > Glomerellaceae > Colletotrichum > Colletotrichum viniferum. Next base: position 429,539 of record JAGFBE010000036.1, on the reverse strand, counting down.
ATCCAGTGTTTTCCAGCCTTTCCCTAGCACCGAGCTCGACTTGGATATTTCCCAGCTTAACATGGTCGTCTTTGGCGGGCTTCCCGGGCTGGAATGCAAGGGCTTGGCCTGACTTATGGTGTTTTCTTTAGTCTTCATCATCACCTCCGTCTTGCACTCGGTCTTGGCCGTCATAGTGTGATTGGCCGCGAAGCTCTGCTGGTGGCTCTCCGTAGCGCTGAGAACCCATTCTGTCTGGGCGCTATTCCTATAGAGCCGCGCCAGAGCCGTCCGAGAGAGCGATGCGTGTTCGGGGGCGGAGATTGACGGAGCGCGTAGTAGGTGGCTGGAGAGAGCTTCGTACACAGCGCATCCCAGATCAAGCCTTGTTGCTCTCCTTATAACATTTGCGACAGTCTGTTGTCCTTTGCATGCTAGCTGTCAGGCAACTTTTGAGGTGTTTAGGTCGAATATTTAGTGTCTTAGGATTTCGGTCTGCATTATATAAGCACGCGAACGAGAGGGACCCTTGCGGTGCAAGTCGAAGTTCATCACCCAAAAGTTTCGGCCTGTATTACATAAGCACGCGCACGAGAGGGACCCTTGCGGTGCAAGTCGAAGTTCGTCACCCAAGAGTTTCGACTTGTATTATATAAGCACGCGCACGAGAGGGCAGGTCGAAGTTCGTCACCCAAGACAGCTCCACCTCATTGAATTTGGCAGCGGCTCGGCCCGATCCGTTTCTGCCGAAGCACTACTTAACGCAAGCGCACATAAGAGCAGTAACCAGCAAAATTTTCCGCAGGAGAACATCACATCTCTCAATATGCGCTTGCGGCCCGCCGCCGAAGCTTTCGGGAATGGCACCGCCGTGTGACCGGTTAGGCGTCTGCCTAGAACCACGCCGATTGCCGAAGCATGCGACCGCTCGACCAGCCACGAATCACCGTCTACTCCTATTAGTTGCACACGCCTCGGTGTTTGGCTGCCTATTGCATTTCCGGGACTCTTGCTGCGGCGCTCATGTTCGCTGGGGTGGAGCGGCGTCTTGGGTAGAGCTGCACAGAAAGTCCCACCAACAATCTTGATCATTGCGGCACAGGGCGGCATTCAAAAAGAAACTTGACAATTATCGAGAACCCGGAATGCATCATTTGGAGGGTCGTCTGCTCTGACGGAGTGCCAAGCTGATCGGTGAGTAGACGTTATAGCGATGAAACAAGGTCGCTTGGTTTAATGGGGGATCAAATTGGAAATACCTTACCTGCCGAGCTTCGAGGGCTGGTGCGGGCAGCCCACAGATTACAGCAGTGGTCTTAGTCACTGTGGCCGGCAGGGCGAAGCAGCAGCAGTCGTAGCTGAAAGTCAGCTACCTACCTAAGGTACCTAGGTACCTAAAGTAAGGTACACCAGGATCCCATACTTCTGGTTGGTCTGTTCTTCACACAGCGTCCCCACTGGCGCTGTCCCGCCTCCACAGGGGTTTCCCAGGGGCATGGTCAGACTTTCAGCACTAGAGAGTATGAGCATGCCGCCAAAAGTACTGTTTCTTTCCGCCATACTGTGACTGACCAACCCTCCCCAGTGTCACCACTCCAACCCACTGAAGCCACGCCGTCACCTCTCTGACAACCACCTACCTACGTCAATATTCGGAACGTACACCAGGGCAGCACCACAACTTGCACATGTTTGCTCCTCACAAGGCTGATGCACGTCTGGCTGGGGTATTGAAGGTGTCGCGGCGTGTTCCCAGCTTTCCTCCCGGGAAATGATGCGGAAAATGCACATATCGAACGCGCAAATCAGGGATTAAAAGGATACGCAAACCGAGAGCAAGCCGTGCGCAGAATGTCCGCAGAGTGCAGACGGTGTGCTGTTCTCAGCCACTAGTTTTCATGCCTCATATCGCCGTTGGGGACTGTCGCGTCGTCCAAAGCTGCGAGCAATGATACAGAGCGTGGTGATTGGTGACCCAGAAATGAACTCGATTGATCGACTGAGGTAGTCCTTGGGAGGTGCAGGCCGGAAAGCGAGTTGCACGAGCCACCCTTACGTGGGCTGTCCTTATTTTGTCCAGAAAGCTTTTCGGGCACAGGCCACAGCTTTCACTGACGCATCGCGAGAATAGATAACGGCGGGAGGCATGAGCCGCCACGGGGTAAGAGTTGAGACCGTTCATGGCTGACTCTAGATCTCCAAATGTTGGGCGGGTTCGAGCGCGCATCATTCCGACGCGGAGAAAGAGGGAAAGACGCTGCATGGGTCGGTCAGTGAGCCCTTCGGAATGCAACAGCCACTGAACCCGGCGAGCTTCCCTGCCTCCAACTTGGGCGAATCTTCCCTCGCAAGCATCCACAAATCTTCACGGTGATACTCATATCCCCCAAGACGCACATGTCCGCTATTGCCGCAGAGGCAACAAACAATCTTTCAACACAGCGTCGGTTCATCATCAAATGATGACCCGCAGCCAGTCGCGTTAGGTTCATGCAGGCTTATTCAAAGAGCGGCAGCGACGGCGGCGCGGGTGTCACGGACGCGCGCAGTGGCACTGACCACTGCCCTAACGTCAGGCAGGCATCGCAGATCACCTTCTTTCCTTTCTAGACACTTCAGCAGGAGGCACGTCCGCGATGCTTGCCCGCCCAGTGGTCATGCGACAGCATCTGAGGCGCCAACTACCAATTTGGGCCTTCAGAGGCAAGCGCAGAGTTCGCGTCCCAGGTCGAAGGATTTGGCCCATGTTTTACGACTTACATGACGTAAGGCACGGCCAAACCGTGAGGCCAGCTACGAGCTGCAGGCACCCGACTCTCAGGCTCATGACCTAAAAGGAAGGAGAGCCCATCACGGTAGACAACCCCTTCGACCCAGGTCTGGATCCGCTCTTTCAATCAATTCCGTTCTGCTGCTAAGCCTCGGCACGCGCCCAACCGTCCGCCATCCACAACAGACGTCCGTCCGACACAGCATTTGCGGGTTTTCCCATCGACTCGTTGCACACAGCTCACAGCTCAAACGGATCTCAAAGCGGTTTTTCCTTCCTGTTCCACTCTCCTTCGCCTTGAATGGGATACCGACGGGTGTCCCCATAAGCAACAACCTGGCTTCGACCATCTCCTTCGCTCCACAGCACCTGTTGAGCCCCGCAAACGCCTTCGCTGCCGACAACAAGATCACCTCGGTCATCGAGGAGGTCTACTATGGTGTGTTCGAATCCACCCGGCTTCTTCTCTTTGCGGCCCAGCAGCGTTTCCATTCATTCCGCTGACATTGCTTCAAACGCATTCTAGCTTCACGCCCGGCTGGTTCTACTCCACGCCCGCAGGTGCCACGCATTCTGGCAGGTTCCAACATCGAGACCCGCACTATTCGTCCACGGCACGAGCTCCTCAATTCTCCCCCCAAACGTCGCTAGATGCAAGACACGACTCACAACAGTGACGATCACGGCGAGGAAAGTGATTGGAACGCCTGGACGTGGGGACTAGCGAACAGCGAGCCACACATTCCCCCTCGATGTCAACCGCGACACACCGACGCTCTCTCAGCAGCCCGAAATCGTCCCAAGCCCCCACTGAGAAAACAATAACAGCTGGTGGATGAAACGCAATGGTCGCCAAGTCGGCATGTGCTGTTGCTGTCCAAGGCCTCTGAAGTATTGAGGTTCTGCAGAAGCTAAAAGCAGGAAGAGAGATCCACCTCCACATCACAAGCGACTCTGTCATGTGTTGCAGCGACGTATTGAACTCTGCCATCACTTCACTGCAATTGGAAACAACTCAGGTCATGACTGAGCAAATCGGTCAAGGATGCGTTTCGGTCAGTAAGAAAATTAGGTGCTCCGGTTATTCGAGCGGGGTTGCTGCAGATGTGCGCCGTGTCCATGGAACACCATTCGATGGGGTTCGAGGCAAGCTCACGGCGCCGCTGAGCACTCTCCTGCAGAAGAGCAGGGAGGCTTTCAAGGCTCGACATTCCCCCGGAGACCATTATGCGGCAGCGGGTGCTCGTTGTGAATGATCGGCGTCTTCGGGGCAACACAGTTCGCCAAGCTCCTACGGAGAACAATGTCCCTCCTCGTGCGACAGCGTTTGGCATATTTGTGGCATCCTCATCCTCTTGAACTCTTGGCCAAGCACTTATATGGCCATTGTTGCTGTGAGCAGCAAGCAAATGTCCATGACGATGGACCAAAGATGGGATTATTCGGTTGCTAAAGGTACAAGTTTGCTCTTGAGAGACAGAGCAGCTAATGGGCTCTGCTTATGGCCGCTCATCTAACTCTTGCTTGTCACACTGAGTAACGTTTTCAATCACCTGTGAAGTCATCTTCCTGTTTGTGAGAGTCCTAATGCCAGCACAACATTGCTTCCTTGCCTTCGCTCCGCTCCGGCGGAGGCGGCTAAAATGGAACAGAATTTGACGCAACTACCTCAAGTGATGGAGTCCACATGCTGTCTTCCCATGCCAAGTCCTGCTACAGCCACCGCAGGAGAATTCCTACAGCGGCTGTCATTCATCAAATCATCATCAGGTGTTAATCTTCTGGACAATAGGCATTCGGTGGGCATTCGTTACTTCTTCTGCCGTTACACTATTCAGGCACTTGGCAACACCGCAGCGCAGTGGGCATTATATCTCGCAAGCCTGAATTGATTCAGCACGAGCCAAAACCTAGCATCACATGTTCCGACATCTGATCAAGCCTTCATACTGTCGATGTTGACCTCGAGGCAATATGAACACTTCTTTGAGTCTGAGGCCGACCTCCATTGTTCCCGCCACAACGCTCCAAACGGAGGATTCAGAGACCGCACCTCATGACGCGGTACTAAGTCAAAGCAGAGGGAGAACACGAGACAATCGACGGTGCAGAGGAAGTATGCCAGATTTCAATCAAAATGAGAGCAGGCGAAGATTTAGTGGACGACTGGCTGTTGAAAATGCCACCACGTCTGAGCTATTATGATTAAGCAATCAGCTGCAGGAACTCAATGCGCAGATCTTTTCCCCTGGCGGGTCACGGACATCTCATTCCAAGTCAATCAAGGAGATGACACAATAGCCGAGACATTCGCATCCGAATCCACAAGAAACGCGTTTAGATCAGAAGCTCCCGACATCAGCACAACATCGTTCCGACACGAGACGTTCAGAAATGAGTAGTCCTGCACGGCGCTCTGAAGCGAAACATCAGCCAAGCCACACAATAAAAGCCGGATTCAAGTAATTCGACGTCTTCTTCTCACTTGAAAATAGGCAGTGACCGGTGGCATTGGGCCTGATGACTAGGTTGGCATGGCCTGTCGTGTCCGCGCCGCCATGGATGTCGACTCTTCATCACGTTCCTCCGTGACTACTCACGATCCGAGCTCTGCGGATGAATGGTTTCGCTGCCGATATAGTGGCCCGGTTTGGAAAGGCCTCCGGCACACACTGTGAGGACAAATGATCAGTCAGTGAAACAAGCTTGTCTCCCAGCCTAGGACCCTCAAGTCGACTTGCCTTCGCACATAGGGGACAAGGGGTTGTTGTCCCTCGGCGAGACCCAGGCGCACTTGCGAGAAAGGAACTTTCGGGCCTCGAAGTGTTGTTGAGTATCAATAAGTGGATAACCGTCAGCTCGACAGCGAAATGTCAGACTTTTTCCCACAAGTGTCTGGTCAAACAGCCTCTAAAACCCAGTCCTGTTACTGCGAACAATAAAGAATAAATCAACTTTGACGCCCACGCTAAGCTAGTTGTTAACTTCGCCGTCTTTTTCGAGTCAGTATAAAGCTAACTCTCTAAGAGAGAGACATAAGGTTGTTTCATCGTGCCTTTCACATTGAAAGCATATTTGTAGGATAGTTGGAACGTTGATGATGAGGGTGAATGTTATGGAGACGTGATGATTCCTTCGCTACGCCGGGCGAAACCTGACTGTTAACTAACAACTCCCGCGGTATTCACTTTTCTTGCCGGGTTCCGCTACGTGTCTCGCTGTATCATTTATGGGTCCGATACAGTCTTCTATGCGGCCTTGGAAGTCCGATGTAAAGGGTCTGTCGATACTTCGTCTAGATATTGTTGCGTCAGGCTTATCCTACCTCTTGGGTTTTGTTGCCCTGAACTGAGACGACTCCATTCTTAATAATGTCCCGGTTTGCGTCAACGGTTTTCAAAGAAACATTTCGACTTATCCTGATTGATCACTTGAATCTCATGATGCGACTCGAAGAAACTTCCGTGAGACTCGGTGAGCCAATGCCTCTGGACTTTTCGTGTCTTTTTTGGTTTCATCCCGAATCTTTTGCATGACTCTCGCTAGCTGGCCACATGAGAAAGTCCGCGTTAGTGTGTGAGCAGAATTCTCGGCATCCTGAAGTAGATCTTTGCCTCCTCTGGCCGGGACTGAGATGTGGGATGATCAGAAGGCGGTGGGTAGTGCTCTGCAGCAGGCCGCGGCGATTGCCTCGGCGATCGCGGACGTAGCGGGTTCGAACGGGTTCGCCATCGGACACTAAAACCAGTCGTTGGCATTTAAGAACAGCCTTTTGGACGGGCTGGGGCAGTCCCAAGAAACGAACTTGGAATAACGTGGCAAGACAGAAGCTTAAAGACTCTTAGATGGTGATCGAAGACACAGGAATAGGCGTATGGAGTTGACCCTAGCATGGAGCTAATTGCAGGGAGACTAGATAAGCGGTTGAAATGAGAAGATACCTGACACGGCTTTTCATGATGTTTTCGTAGACCTCGAGTGGCGAACCAGCGGCCCAGACGTCAACCTACGCAGAAACTCAATACTCGCAAAACCTAGATATCATGCCGGACGATGAGTGAAGTCCACCGTCTCTCGTCTTGTGGTCTGGGTTCTGAGGCCACTACATACAACGCTGGGTAGAAAAGCCATTCGCCGACATCCCGTTGATATGTTGAGTCGTCCCAGAGGTAACTTTCAATGCAGGCACTGAGAACCGCATGCTCTGACTGTTCACATCACATGAGATAGACGCTGTAAAAGGAAGGCCTAACGAGGATTGAAGAAGCAGAGATGGCTAAGAGGTTCTGTACGGTGCTTTCTGGTGAATCTTTTCCACTATTACTGGCCCAGCCAGGACTAGATAAGCGGTGTAGTTCCATATTCAAACGCAGAATCGTAGGCGGCATTCTACATGCGTTTGACATGGACTCGTGCTGTCACAGCCTTCTCAATGGCGATCAGTATCGCCGCCAAGTTCGCTGATCTTGGGCGCAGCATGTCCATTCACCGCTGCTGCGTGCGTTTCGCTCAGCTGGAATTTCGGTGACTTTTCTGCGGCTTCAGAAAGACCAAGCAGATACTCTTCACTAAGTTCATGCTAACCGAGTATTCAAGGTAGTTACCGCCCTTTCTTCAGAGTCTTTCCAGGAGTGTTTTCGCACTTCTACGGGTTCTCTGGGCGAAGTTAGTCCTGTCTTCACGACTGTCATCGGCGTAGCATGCAGCCTCCGGCCTCGTCAAGTTTCTAGTCTACCAGGTTTATTATCTCATTACCGACGTGGAAAATAGCAGCTTACGAGCAGCACCCGCGGCTTTTTGAGCTTTGAGTCTTTGCTCCGCCGTCAATGGACGCTCACAGCTGGTTTAGTGACACTATATGACTGCATGCTCCTCGCCTCCTCTAGAGCGAAGAAGTCTCTTTCGTGATCTGTTTCTTTTCTAGATCATGGTAGCAAAATCTCCTATGTCACCTGCCTTCCTATCTTTCTCCCCATCTTTTGAACGCTGGCAACCTCACACACCTCACAATTCAACCGCCACAATATCTAACTTCAAAGCGAGACTTAATAAAAGTCACTGGCAACGCCTCAAAAGTGGCGGAATAGCTAGCATACACATCTTCATCTCACTCTAGTTGTATTATAATGCCTCTGTTAGTGCCTATCTTTGCTTCAGCTCGATCCTGCCTGAGCTTTGCATGTTTGAATTTCACGATCTTCGCTAGCGCTCCGCTGTTGACCGCCTGGACATCGTCTTTGACAAGCACAAGGGTTGTCACTTCACGTAGACAGTGCTCACTGTGCATGGCCTTCCCACTTGTCTCATCCAAGTATACAGACTGTCTTCTGAACTGGCTGGAATCATGTAGATTGGGTGAGTCTCTGTCCCAGCTTGTTGAATGGTGCAGTTGGTGCCTGGGGCTGTTTCTCCGAGAGTCGTGTAATTGCAAAAGGGGCTCGGCTGTTTTTCCTTTCGAGATTGCTATCTCTTCGTTCTTGGCTCGGAGTCTTCGAGTATTACAAAGTGCGCATTGAGACATCCGAATCGCACCGACGCTATCGACATTCGGTTCCTGTTTAGGCTCAACCCAATCTGGCAGTGGCTAGTCTGGCCCATCTCAAGCCCGCTGGACGGTCTATCGAAATTCATGCCCGTCGCGGCGGGCGACATGAACCTGGCATTGCTAGAGCATCGGTGCCTTCAAGCTTCAAGACGGTTTACTCCTTCACACAATCTTTGATAACCTCTTCTAACTTGCTGTCCTGAGGCATAGTTCATTTCATAAATATACTCATAATGATTTCGCCCCTTATAAACACCCGTTGAGTTGTGCGGACAAAAGACTCATTGACTACATCCCCTGAGAAGAGTTCAGTTCTATAAGAAGGGACGATTGGCGATAGAAAGCAGGCGATAGCTACCGCCGCGGTTATCCTTCATACCATTATGAATTCCCATCTCACCTGGCTCGAGGAGCGGTTCGGCAAATGCCTTGGCTTCTTTGTAGCAGAAGCCAGCTATTGACGTTTCTATACTCGACAGGCTTGTGCGTTGTCAATCGGATGTGGCTTTCGTTAGCATAACTTCATTCTGGACGACGCACTGTTTTCTTGCATTCGTCTGGTTGATTTATAAAGCACTTCCCACACATTCTCAAGAGATTTGGTGTATAGCCGATCGAATCTGTGTGCCCGCTCGAGGCCTTTTGTGGCATGACAGAGCTGCCACCTTTCGTGCCACTTTTCGTCCCGTACCACGGCCGACGTTTGTTACAAAACCACTTCAACGTCGCCTCTTTCAGAAACCAACATCATCGCACGCATAAAGCTAGGCTAGTGAGCTCAGCAATAGTGAAGCTGTCCTAATGTCATGATACCGTACTAGAAGCCCAGTGTTTGCCCGATACCAGTTCTGAAATAAATATCTAGCAACACCGTCATCGCCCTTCCTAGTGAGTTCCCGTATTGAATGTCCCTATGCCACATGATTTGCGAGACGAGCAGACCACTGTCCCTCCGGCCAAGCGAACTAGGTTATCGGCAGCCTTAATGAGCCCATTGCACGTGAAGCTTGAGATTTGGTGCCTTTCTAATAGACTTAAAGGCCTAGAGACCGGCTTACAGGTCAAGGCTTTGCTAGATTTATCTGTAAGGTGCGGAACATCAGTAGGAGGTTGAACGCTGCGCAGAAGTCTTCCCAGGTCCGCGACATGTTGCTCCTTTCACTACTTTCACGGAGGTGAAACGCCTAGACCAAGGTTGAGCAACCTGGGATTAGCACGGTGTTGACTGTGCCTATTGGTGTTTTGTTGAAAATCTAAACATCAGAGATACGCAACAAAAACCACAAATGCTTCCCAGTCGTGTTTCCTTGATAACAGTATGGGGTTAGTCGCACAGGATGTGCAAAGCTCTGCAATTTCTTGCACAAGGCTTAAGCCTTGCCCACCTGAGCAGAACTTCTGCCTCAGTGGGTTTTGGGTGGTCCACGTTCATGTTCTTTCTGCGGCAAGGAGGTACAGTGCACAGGCCTCGTTCAAGCCCGAGGTACCTGAAGTGGAGCCTGTGGTTGTGGCTGGCGGGTGCGCCACACAGTGCAGCATGGAACCTCGAAGGTCGCAGGTGCAGCCCCATTGCTCCCACGTGACCATCCACAAACGCGCTGTAAAAGTGGAGACCCAACAAACTTTGACCTCCCCCAACCCGCGCGCCTACGAACAGCCGACTGTGTGACTCTGAAGCACTGATCCTGCCTTAACGTCTGCCGGTGGATGTCGCTCACTAAAAATGACCGCCTTGTCCTATCCATTTGAAGTCAGCGACTACGCCTTTTAGTGTCGCTGATCAACAGGAAATTTTATCGAATTAGGCCTCCTCAGTAAATATCCAGTTAACAAATCGAGAAACCAATCAGAGCCAGAGATCCGTTCACACTAAAAGTCGCCTTGCCGACTTCAAATGGATACCTGACACCACTTCAGATGGACTGTCTGCCTCTTTAGTCATCTTCAATCCCATAAGACCACTGCTCACACTATCCCTGTCTACTGACACCTCTTACTCTTCTTGCAGTTCAACCTGCATTCGCTATGGTTTGAGTCGACCGCCAGCTTCGCTAAGTTGAAGATGCTGAACGAGCTCTATTAATATGTCGACTAAGCCGGCATAGCTTCAAGGCTCTAATACTCTGGTCTATATCTTCGTTATCGCTGAGCGGTGCGGCAATAAGAGACAACATGCTTCTTTCTGTGAGACCGTTGTTAAACTTATTTGCGCTGAGCATCTGTGAGATTCCTCTTAACTATAATCTTTAGCTGCCCGCTCGAATAATAACCTTGCGCTTATTCCTAGCTCTACCCCTAGCTAAGAAATAACCCTTAAGGTCTGTTTATTATAGACTAGACGTTAAGATATAACTAGCTTTAATATTATAACTCTACTTTCAATTTAAACTTAAATTATTTCTCTTAGCTTTATTTAATACTACTTTCTAGCCTTGCTAAATAGTTTTTTACTTATTAGTAGCTATAAAAATACTTATTAATAGAAAAGTTATTAAGCTAGAACTAGATTTTATTATAAAGCTAATAATACTATTAAGGCTAGTTAATTTACTATTATTACTATTAAAGTTAAAAATAAGTAGTTTAAAATAGTATTAATATTAATATTTTACAATTTTTAAAAAGAAATTAAAGCTATCTCTAAAAGATGAGTATAATTATAATAGTTTATTAGTATATAATATAATTATATTGAACCTTAAAATAGCTAAATTAAAAATCTATATTATAATTTATAGTATGATAAAAAGCTTTATTACTTATTAGAGTTATAAGCTAAATAAACCTTAAAAATAATATTAATAAGAGCTTTTTATTTTTAAATAAGTTTTAATATTTAATAGAATAGAATTATAAAGTATTAAAGGATTTGAATGTTTAAAGTAAAAAGTATATTTGTAAACAAAAGATTTAAAGTGAATAATTTAGTTTATAGTTATAATATAGCCTCCTTTTAAAAAAACTATAGTAAAAATCACTTTATATATAGGTATAACTTTAGAAATACTATATAAATAACTTATATATTCTACTAATAGCTTCTATTTAGCTACTATAGTTTTTATTTAAAACCTATATTATAATAACTTCTAACTTCCCTTCATAGCTAACAGGTTATTAGTTATAGAATCTTCTATAGATTGCTATCTCTAGCTTAAATTTCATTTTCTTTATATATACTTAAGTATAATATTATAATTTTATTACTTATAATATTACTTTAATGATAAATTTATAACTTTAACTAAACTTAATTATTATAATAGACTTTCTATAACTTTTTAATCTATTTTCTAACTTTTAGATATACCTCTTCTTAACTTAGCTTTCTTTTCTACTATTTACTATAGTTATATAGTTATTAATGATATATATAATATTATAGTTTAGCTAGATTAGCTTATTAGCTAGACTATTCTACTAAAGATATTATTAAAGTAGGTATAATACTTAAGATTAATAGTATATATAACTAGATCTTTTAGTTAAAGTAGATAGGCGTTTTCTATAGCTATATTACTAATATTAACTTTAAAAGCTATTAAGTATAACTTAGCTATAGTTATTTTATTTTTAAAGCTTTATAAATAAAAAGGTATTATTTTACTAGTTATAATAAGCTTAGCTTTATAGTTGATATTAATTATTATATTTTAAAAGGTGTCTTAAAGAAACCTTATAGTATAAAGCGTGATAAATTAAATAAGATATATTATATCATAAAAGAATCCTAAGTAGTTTATTTTAAATATTAGTACTAATATGAGATTAAAAATAACGAATAAAATTAAGGCTTAATAGATAATATCTTAAGGTAAATAGCTAAAATAAGCTTTTTTGTACCTAAAAACCTTTTAAAGCTAACTTTATATATATTATATAAGTAACGCTATTAGCTATAATAGTATAATAGGTTAAGGTTAATATAAGTAGTTCTTTTAAACCTTTAGGTATATATATTATAAATCTATTAGACTAAGTATTAACTAAAATGCTTTAACTTCTTTTTCTCTTATTCTTAAAACCTCTAAATAAGCTTGAAAACTTTTTAATATACCTTTTACTAATTAAAGAAAATAATATAGAAACTTTATATGTTTTTATTAATAAATAAACCTTTATATAAAGTTGAAAATATACTTTAGCTAAATAAACTAATAGAATAGTTATAGTATTAGCTATCTATATTAAAGCTAATTATATTAAGGCTAAATAAGTTATTAAAGCTATTATAACTTAACAATAGTTTTACTAAACTTTATAATAAAGTTAATACTATTATAAAAGAGATAATTTCTTAATTAAAGAGGTTATTAGAAGAGGTTTTTATAGCTAGAAGTATAAAAGCTCTTTTATTATATATAAAGCGTTATATTTATCTCTTTTCTTTTTATTTACTTTTTAACCTATTTAAAGCAAATAATATATTATTATTACTTCTATATATTATATTAGCTTTAATATAGCTTTTAAAGATATAATCAGCTTATTAATTAAGTTTATAGTTATAATACAGCCCTCTTATAAAAAGACTGTAGCAAAATACACTCTATATATAGATATAATTCTAGAAACATTATGTAAGTATTTTAACTTATACTTTCTACTAATTAAGGAGAATAATATAGAAACCCTATATATTTCTATTAATAAGTAAACTATCTAAAATATTATAAAGTTAAACGCACGATCTAATTAAATAGACTAATAAAATAGTAATAATACTAACTATATAATATAAAACTAGTAATAATAATATAGAAAGATGTTACTAAAGCTTTTATAGCTTAAGAACACTACTAAATAAAGTTAACTCTTTAACTAAAGAAGTTATTATTAGAGGTTTTATAGCTAGAAGTATAAAAGGCTTTCCTATATATAAAGCTTTATACTTATCTCTCTTTTTTTTTCCTCACTTTATAACTTATAAAAAACCTCTATAATGTTAATATTTAACCTTATATATAGATATTTTAAGCTCAGCACGCTTATTAAAATAAATAATATATAAAAGCTTATTATAGAGTTTAATATTAATTAAATTAATAAAATCTACTTTTTCTTTATATAATTTAAGATATATAGAGAGCGAATAGTTAGATTAATACTTAAGAAAGCTCTTATTAGTACCTTTATAAAAGACTTTATAATATATAATGTAATTAATTATAAGTATATAAACTTAGTAGTAGAGGTAGATAGAATATTTATGTACTTTATTAAGTTTATAGTTATAATGCAGCCTCTTTATAAAATAACTCTAGCAAAATTCACTTTATATATAGGTATAATTCTAGAAACACTATATAAGCATTTTAACCTATACTTTCTACTAATTAAGAAAAATAGTATAGAAACCTTATATATTCCTATTAGTAGGTAAACCTTGATATAAAGTTCAACGTACGCTTTAGCTAAATAGACTAATAGAATAATAATAATATTAGCTATATAGCATAAAGCTAGTAATAATAGCGCTATATAGAGTAAAGCTAATTATATTAAAGCTAAATAAGTTATTAAGGCTTTTATAGCTTAGCTAATAGTAGCTTTACTAAACCTTTTAATAAAGTACTATAAATACTACTATATAAAAGATAACTTTTTAACTAAAGAGGTTATTATAAGAGGTTCTTATAGCTAAAAATATCAAAAGCTCTATATATAAAGCTTTACGCCTATCTCTCTTCTTTTTTTTTTTACTTTATAACCTATTAAAAACCTTAACAATATTTATATTTAACTTTATTTATAAATACCTTAAGCTTAACATATTTATTAATATGAATAATATATAAAAGCTTATTATAGAGTTTAATATTAATTAGATTAATAAAACCTACTTTTTCTATATATAATTTAAGATATATAGAGAGCGTATAATTAGAATATTACTTAAAAGAGCTTTTATTAATACCTCTATAGAAGACTTTATAAAATATAATTTAATTAATAATAAGCGTATAGACTTAATAATAGAAGTAAGTAAAATACTTATATACTTTATAAAATAGCCTTTTTTTAAATAAACCCTCTATAATACTAAAGTAGAAATAGCTTTTTAAGGATTAATAAGTATAGCTTATACTAACTATTATATAGAGAGAATATTATTAATAATAATATAGCTATTATAAAGGTATTAGCTAGTCTAATTAAATAAAGAGACTAATAGTAGATAGAAAAGTAGTAATAGAGATAGTATTAGTAGTATAAGTAATATATAAAAGAGAGGATATATTAATAGTTTAGTAGTCTATAGTAATTAAGTAATTATAAACTATATTATTACTAAAGTGAAGTTAAAAATTATGAGGTTATATATATATATAAGTATAGCTAAGGTTAAGAGAGTTATAATTATATCACTAAAGGCTGTATATATTATTAAGAGGTGTAGAGTTAGAAGGTTTATTGCTCTAAATAAGTGAGAATTATAGTGAACAGCTAGAGGCTAAGCTTATTATTTAATTATCATAAAAATATATATAATAAAAGTTATATTATTAAAAATAAGAGTAGTATTTAATATAATAAAAAGAGGATACTTTTTGCTTTATTAGTTATTATAACAAAACTCTTTATAATTAATAAAAACTATTTATAATTAGTATTAATAGTTATAAAAGCTGCTAGCTTTATATTATAGAATCTAACTTATATTAACTATAAAAGCTAAACTAGTCTCTTTGCTGCTTACTAATAACTTTTAGGTTATATAACTATAAATACTTTAGACTTAGATATTATTTTTATTTCTATACTTCTCTATTAGTCTATTAAGACTTTAAAAATTATAATAAGCTTTAACTATATTTCTTTAGTTCCTTCTATTTCTACTCTTCTAAGCTAATCTTACTCTTTATACTATATTTAACTTATATTTATCTTTTTCTCCTCTACTATTTAGACGTTTATACTATAATAAGTAATATTTTTCACCTTATTATATAGTCTTAATATAAAGTCTTATTACTATCAGCTATATTTTCAATATATTTACTTTTTTTAACTTATTAATATTCCTTTTAAGCTGCTTTAGCTATTTTAAAAAGGTCTATAAAATAGTAATAAACGCTAAAATTACTATTAAAAGCTTTAACTATATTTATATTAATCTTAAAGCTATATAGGCGTAATTTATTACACTTATTAGCTATATTAACTCAATATTTCCAAGTAAATTAAAAAAGAATTATCTTATTAATATAGAGAAAGTTACTATATATAGAGCTTTTAATTTATAAATTTTAGTTTTATAAATTAAGTTACTTAGTTTAGCTTTAATTAGCTAATATATAGGTATAATAAAAAGGAAAGATATTATATAAGGTTATGATATATATAAGAAGATATAAGGAATTATTAGGGTTTTCCTACTAGCTAGAAGCTATAGTATAAGTAGCTAAAACTATATATAAACAAAATAAATAATAATAACAAGAATATAAGAATAATTAATCCTTAGGTCTAGTATTATATAGTCTAAAAAGGATACCTTTCTATATTTATAAAGTTTAAACTCTTATATTTAATATATCAAAAGTCCCTATAAGTATATAATTATTTATATATCTAGCTAACCTAAATAGAGAAACTTATAATATATACCTCTTTTTTAGAGATAGTTATTCTAACTATTCTTTTAAACTATAGAAAAATATATTTCTTTTTTATTTATTCCCTCTTTATTATATTCCTCTATAATTATCTTATTATCCTCCTCACTAATTTATTAATTAGTTAAATATAGATAAAATATAACTATACTTAATAAGAGGAGCGTTAATATCTATAATAGTGAGGCGTTTAGTTATCATTTTCTATATCTCTATAGTAAAAGTATAAAAAGTAGTAATCTTAATATAAATAGTAATAACTTTAGTCTATTTAACTTTATCTATAGTAATATAAATCTTATTAGCTATAATTTATTTAGTTATAATATTAATTTTAAACTGAATAATATAAGAGGAGAATTTATTAATAATAGCTATACTAACGCTATTAGCTATAGTAATAGTATTATTAGTAATAATAGTAGTATTATTAGTAACTTTCTTAATATCTTTAATATAAAATAAAATAATAGACTTTAAACTATTAGTGAGAATATTAATATACTAATAAGCTTTTATAGAATCCTTTGGAGTATAAGCGTTAATGATAGCTATAATACTAATATAAATAAATAAAGAAATAGATATAAAATTAAAATAATTAAACTCTATAAAAGAACTAATAATAATACTATGAACCTTATTATACTTCTTAAAAAAATAAGTAGCTAAGATATAAATATAACTAAAAAAGAAATTACTCTATAGCTTCTTAAAATTAATAGTAATATCTTTATTTCAATTTTTAGTAATAATACTATTAACATTATTATACTCTTTAAGAACGTACTTAGGTATATTTTAAATATAATAAATAAAAGTGTTAAATAAAGTATTATTAGCGCTATTAATAGTATTAATAGTAAAATATATCTCTTAGAGAAGAACTATATTAAAGTAGTAAATAATATAAAAGTAGTATAAACTTTCGCTTTATTAATAAACTACTAATAGAAACCTTTTCTAATAGTAATAAGCTTTTTTTTTCTTAAAAGAAGTATAGCTAGCCTTATTATTCTTACTACTAATATCATAAATAATAGTAACTACTTTATTCTTAAAAATAGCTTTTTTAAGTTTAATAGGAATTTTAAAAGCTTTAATATTTATAATAGTAATATTATTATTATCCTTATCGCTATAGTTATTAGTAGTAGCCTTTTTTATAGCTTTCTTAGTAGCTTTTTCAGTAGCTTTTTTAGTAGCTTTATACTCTTTATAGCGCTATTTATAAAACTTCTTAATAATATTAAGCTTAATAGCTATACTAATAATATTAATAATAGGCTTATTAATAGTCTTAATAGTAGTATTATAGGTAGCTTTATTATTAATAAGGTCTATAGTTTAAATAGCTTATTTATTAAGCTTAAAGCTAATAATATATTTTTATAGATATTACTATAAATGTTAATATTAATAAGCATAAAGGTATAGTATAAACTATAGAGATACTTAGTATCCTCTAGAGATATACTATAGTTAATAACGCTAATTAAGCTAAAGCTAGTAGTATTATTAGTTATTTTAATATCTTTACTAGTAGTAATAGTTTTAATAAGGTTACTATTATAGGCTACGCCTATATATTATATCTAGGTAGTGCTAAAGACTTTAAGTAATTCTACTCTTAGTAACTGCGCTTATTTAATAATCGCTTATACCTATTTTTCTTCTATATAAGGAGTATTTTAGAAACTTCCTCTTTTTAGCTTAGATTACTATAATTAAAGTACCTCTAAGTTAAATAAATTAAAGGCTAGCCTTTTATATATTTAAGCTCTCTTAAATACCTATTTTACTAGGTATATAGAGCGATAGATAGTAAATAGAAGATAGAGCTAACTAAGCTAGAAATAACTAGCCTAAAAGTAGTACTAACTAATAAAGAGATATTTAAAGCGATTTATATAGTAATTAAAAAGTTTAGTAAGTAACTTAATAATATATTAACTTTATAGTAGACTAATAATAAGCTAGTTATAAAGCTAATATAAGTATTAATAAGTAACTATATTATAGCGCTATTTATATTAGACTTTATAATACTTCTATTAATATTACTACTCTTTAAACTCAATATTATTTAAGAAATAAATAATATTTAGTATTTAAAGCCCCTCTTTAACTTTTTTAAGTTTAAAGAAAGTTATAATAAGTATATTATATAGGTATAATAGATATATAATAAGATTTCAATAGATTAAGCTTTCTATTTAAGTACCTAAGAAGTATAATACTTAATTAACGCCTATTTAGAGCTTAAGATATAATTAGTAGTTATAGCTTTCTATAGCTTAAGAGGTAGTAATAACTTATTTAAGCTTAATATCTTTTTAGTATATTTAGACTATATATATAGTGATCTTAATATTAAAAATAAAGCTTTTAGAAAACTATTAAAACTTAAGATAAAGTAGAATAAAGCTTTTATTTTATTTCTACTTTGTTTTAGGCGTATTATTATAGAGCTAAGTAGTATAATATAGCTAGATAGTATTTATATTAACTACTTATAAAAAGTATTATTTTATAAACTTTTTAACTACTTAGTCAACTATTTAACTTAACCTCTTATAAATATACTAAATATATAAGTTTTATATAAGATATTATATAAAAACTAGAGGGATTATACTATATTTATAATATTTGATACTAGCTTATAACTTTTAAAATAAAAATATTCCTTATTAAAATAGATATGAATAAAGATACTAAGATAATAAAGTTAATATACGTTTTATATAAGAGAATAGAGGAGAGCTCTATTAAGAAAATATATTACTACCTTAAGTATAACTAAATTAGCTACTTATAAAAGAGTTATTAGAAAGCTAAAAAGCTAAAAAATAGCTTTAGAGTAATAAAAGCTACTAAAGAAATAATATATTTAGATTTAAAAGAAGTTAAAAGAGAAGAAAATATTTCTAACTTAGGAAACAAATAACTTTAGTATAAAATTAAGTATTAAAGATAATAGAGAAAAAGTAAGCTAAATAGGGATAGTTTTAGTTAGAATGTAGTATAAATAAGCTTTCTATAATATTAGTTATTAGAGTTAATAAAAATACTCTTATTAATATTTTAATAGATTATAGTTATAATATCTATATAATAGTAGACTATTAGTATATTTACTACCTCTATTTACTATATATTAACTACTAAGCGTAGTAATTATAAAGCTTTACTAATAACTTAGCTTAAACTATAGTGAAAAGTATAGCTATATTATACCTTAAGATTAAAAGATATATATAGTAACTTTTTATATATATAGTGAAAAGACTAGATATTAACCTCTTTTTAAAGAAACTATAGATAGAATAGAATAATATTATATATAATATAGTAGAGAAATATTTATAGGAAAATAGAGGTTATTATTACTCTATTGAGTTTGTACTTACAACGCAGCCCCCCCCGCAAAAAGACTACGGTAAAATTCACCCTATACGCAGGCACAATTCTGGAAACACTATGTGGGCACTTTGACCTATACCCTCTACTAATTAAGGAAAATAGTACAGAAACCCTGTACGTTCCTACTAGCAGGCAAACCCTCTGAACATCACAAAGTCGAACGCGCGCCCTGGCCGAATAGACCGGCGGAACAGCAACGGCGCCGGCCGCGCGGCGCGGGGCCGGCGGCGCCGCACGTAGCGGGGCCGATCACATCGGGGCCGAACGGGTCACTGAGGCTCTTATGGCCTGGCGACGGCTTCGCTGAACTTTCCAGCGAGGTTCTGCGAACGCCACCACACGAGAGATGACTCCTTAACCAAAGAGGTCTTATTATTACTCTATAAAGATAAGAGAAACTATAGAGAGTGAGGGAAATCTAAAAAGCCTATCAGTTAAATACTACTTTCTTTATAACGATCTACTAAAGAGTTAATAAGAGTTAGTTATTTAAATTAGCTATAGGAATTTAAACTATAAGCTTAAAAGATATTAAGAAAACGTTTTTGTTAAAAACCCTAAAAGATTATTTAGGAAAACTTCTATTATATATTTATAGTAAGTTTATAAAGCTTTTTAACTTAGCTAAATTATACCTTTTATCTCTAAGTTATTTTAATATAGACTTTAAAATCTACTTTAAGTATAATACTTCTAGCTAAAAGTTATTTTTACTTTAAAGCTCTTTCTATAGTATATTAAGAGAGAAATTACTAACATTTAAGAAAATACTTATAGACCTTTTTAATAAAAGTTTTATTTAAGCTAATAAGTCTTCTATAGGTATATCTATACTTTTATAACGAAGCTAAATAGAGGATTATAGTTCTATTATAACTACTAAGCGCTAAATATAATTATAAAATAGGACTATTACTTTTTATTTTTAATCTAAAAAACCTTTTAAGAGGTTAGTTTAATAAAATAGCATACTAAACTAGATATTATAACTACTTTCTATAAAATTAAAATAATAAAAGGATATCAAAAAAAATACTTTTTATATATAATATAAGCTCTTTAAATAGCTAGTTTACTTATTTAAGTTAAACAAAGCTTCTATAATATTTTAGTAATATATTAAGAATATATTTTAGGAGTTTCTAAATAACTTTATAACAGTATATATTAATAATATATTAGTTTATAGTAGTACCTTCTAAGTAGATTATAATTAGAAGGTTTATAAGGTTTTTTAAGCTTTTGAAGAGGCTAGTTTAAATTTTAACCTTATAAAGTATAGGCTTTTTATAAAAATAGTAAAATATATAAGATTTATCTTAAAAATAGGTGAAGATATTATTTATAATATAGAGAAGGTATAAGTAAGTATAAAGTAGGAAATATCTATTTTAGTAAAAATATTATAAATTTTCTTAAGGTTTTATAATTATTACTAAATATTTATATTAGAGTATTTAGGGATTATAAAGCCTCTTACTCTCCTTATAAAAAAAGGAATATTATTTATCTAAAGTTAAAAATAAGAGAATGCGTTCTAAATATTTAAGCGTTATTTTTAGACTACGCTAATATTATATTATTTTAATTTATAACCTTTAATAATAATTAAGATAATATTTACTTAAGATAACTATTTAGTTTATAATAAGGAGTTATTAGTAGTAATTACCTATTTAAGCATATAAGATATTAAATTAAGAAGTTACTTTAGATTTAAGGTTTTAACTAACTATAAAAGCTTTAAATATTTCATATAAAAGTAGCGCTTAATAGAACGTTAAAGCTATTATGCTAAACAGCTATTAAAATATAATTTCTATTTATAATATTAACTAAGCTATTTACTAGTTATACTTAATATGTTTTTATACTATAAAAGAATACTCTAAAAAGATAAGAGAATAAAAAAAAAGAGTAAGTAATTTAAATAATTATTAACTCTATTATAAGAAATATATAGATGTTAATATTAATAGAGGCCTCTATATAACTATATCCTAAGATCTAGCTTTTTAATAAACTTAGAATAAAGCGTAAGTAAATAATAACTAATATTAAGAAGCTTAATTTATAGTAAAAAGAGGGAATTAAAACTTTTTTGTTTAATTAGGCTTAAAACTTTAGACTACTAAGTATAATATTAACGCTTTTAATTAGTTAATATTTAGAGACTAAATCTAAATATTAAGATTAATAAATAAAAACTACTTTTAGAATATATTTTAAATATAGTTAATCTCAAAATATTATAATTTAGTAATAATAAGCTATTTTAGTTATAATAACATTTTAGCTATTTTAGTTTAGTAATATTTCTAGCTAAAGTAGTTTATAGCTATTTACTAGTTTATAAGGAACTATAATAGCTATAGTTATAGAATAATATAATAATAAGTAAAATATAAGCTTTAATAATTGTTCCTAATAACTAAATAGCTTTATTATAACCTTACTATAGACTTTATAATAAACCTCTTTAATATAGTGAAAATAGAGTTTAAGTATCTTTAAGTTATAATAGATAGAGTTTCTAAAATAATAGTTTTAAAATAAATAATATTAATAGATATAGAAATATATATAGAATATTTTATTAATTATTATTACTAATTTATAATATACGTAAGTTAATTATTAGTAATAAAAGTAGTAATTAAATAGGTTAGTTCTAGTAATATTTATATACATTTATAAAGATTAAGTAATATTTAAATACTACTTTCTACTTATAGATAGATAAGATAACTAAACGTTTTAACTAAGAGATCTAAATAGTTCTATAGATAATAGTTAGTTTTATTTAAAATAACTAAAGAATTTATTTACTTTCTATTTAACTAGTTATAAATAGTTATAATATAGCTACTATAGGAGTAAGCTTTTTCTTTTTTATTTATAGTTATTACATTAACTTAGTTTTAGTAATTTCGTCTATACTAAAACTAGTAAATATATATAAGTTAGCTACTAATAAGTTTATTAGTAAACTGAAGGTAACTTCTAAGTGAACTTAAGCTATAATTACTATTATTTATTAAATCATAGAATAGTTAGTAAACGCTAGAAAAGTACTAATAAAGTTAAACGTTTTAAGTAAAGTTTATAACTATTTTTATATTAGCTTATTATATTAAGCTATTAATAACTTACTTTTAGGTTAAGAAATTAATAATTTATAACTATTATTTATTTTTAAAAATTACTAAGAGCTAGTAGTTAGAAGAGACTGAAGAGTTTATAAAAAGGTGTGTATTACTTAAGAGGAGGTTACCCTCCTAAGCGTTCTTAAATTACAAGCTTATAAGGCTTATATTAGTTATATAACCTGCTCCTTTAGTAAAGCTTACTAAGGGGGCTATATAAAGTAGAGGATATATTAAAAAATAGATTATTATATACCTTTTTAGCTATAAGAATAGCTAAGAATACTTTATATACATATAAAACGCTTATAAGTTAAAAATAAGATATAAAAACTAATTATATATAGAAAATGAGAAATACATTATTAAAAAAGAATAGCTTAAGAGCCTACTTTTTATAATATAATTAAAAAAACCTTAATAAGCTTTCTTAACTTATAATATATTTAGTTAGCCTTATAAGTATATAAAACGCACTAATTTATATATCTATATATATCAGTAAGAGTAGCTATCTAATTAAAAAGTAAATAAAGAAGAAAGTTTCTTAAGAAGTATATATAAAATCCTTTTTTTTCTTATATATCCCCTTTATATTTCTTATAAATATCTATTTCACTTATTTTTATTTTTATTCTTTATAACTATATTTAGAACATTTTTATAAAGCTTTATATTATTTCTTAAAAATATCCCTTATATTTATTTCTTTTTTTATATATTATTCTTATTATTTCTTATAAGTATATTTAAGATATTTCTTAAAATTCTTAGTAATAAACTACCTCTAATATTAATTAAAGATTACACTTTTGAAGAATAATATAAAACTTTCTCATCTATTTAAATAGCTACTTAATAGATTATCGCTAAACTTAAAAGAGATTATAGAGATTATAAATACTTAAGTTATTATTTTAAAAGAATTTTATTAACTATTTATAACTCTCTAAGAACTAAAGCTTATTAGAAGCTACTTTTTAAACTTTAATTCTCTTAAAGAATACTTAAAGAAGTTTTATAAGAACTCTAATAATAATATTTTTATTAATACTACTAAATATTAAATTAATTTAAGAGATATTATCTTAGGAGGCTCTATTATAGATTAGAATTCTTATAAACTATCTTTTTTTATTTAATTATATCTTTATTTCCATAAAGATATTATTATTATTAAGTTTTTTGAAAACTTTCTCTCTATTTATAATAATTAGCTTCTAAAAGATTAGCTTATTTAAGAGTTAACTACTATTAAAACTAATAATTCTTATAGAATAAGTATTTAGTTTGTTAAATTTAATATTAATAATAAAGAAGATATTAATAGTAATTTATTTTACTTTTTTTAGTAATATTTCTAAGCTTTTTCTTATTTCTGTTAAAGAGTAGAACTAAATCTAAGAAGTTTTTCTTTATTAAGATTTAGAAAAATCTTTTTTATTTATAAGAGATATACTGAGAGCTAGTAGTTAGAGGAGAGTGAAGAGCTTATAAAAAAGTATATATTATTTAAGAGGAAGTTACCCTCCTAAGTATTTTTAAATCTTATTATCTATTAATAAAGTATTTATAGCTATAAGTAAGATCTAAGTACTTATAAGTTTACTTCTTAGGATATTAAAATAAATTATAAAGTATTAAGTTTTATATAAGTATTATATAATATGTTTTATAGTACCTAAATACTCTTAAAATAGATTTATAAGGAATTAGGATAAGAGTATTACTATAAATATAATATCTATTTATATAAGTATAGCTATATAGAGTATTAATCTAACTATCGCTTAAAAGATTTTAATCTTTTATAGTATTATTTTATTTTTTATTTTTTTAAAATTTTATTTAAGAAAGAGGTATTAATAGATATATAGTATTTTATTAATTAAACTTATAAATAACTTTTTCAATACATAAATTATAAACTAAAAAGATCTTTTAAGCTTTTTAATTCTTTATAGCTTTTACTCCTAAGTATTACTTAATATCTTTTTTTTTAATCTTATACTTTTTTTTATCTTATTAATAACCTCTTAAATTTTATCCTTATCATTTTTATAAAATAGAATAAAAAAGATATTAATATAGAAAATAACTATAACTTTTTACGTAAGGTTTTAGAAGAAGTAGATGTTTTCTTTTTAACTTTATAGATTAAATCTCTCAAACGTTAAGCTGA
This sequence comes from Colletotrichum viniferum, assembly GCA_020226115.1. NCBI lineage: Eukaryota > Fungi > Ascomycota > Sordariomycetes > Glomerellales > Glomerellaceae > Colletotrichum > Colletotrichum viniferum. The sequence continues at coordinate 404,872 of JAGFBE010000036.1, read as the reverse complement.
ATTTTTTATACTAAAGGAGAGGTATATTTTAAAAACTATATAGAGCTTTATTTAGCTAAATAATATATCTAGTAAGAGAATCTAGATATTTTATAAGTTCCTTAATATTTTATAATATTCTATTAAGAACTAGATCTTCTCTCTCTAGTACTAGTATATCTAAAAACATATTAACTATATTATATTAGTATATTTTATAGTTAAAAAAATAGTAATTATTATTATAACTTAAAAAGCTTATAAAGTAAAAGTTATAATATAGATACTTTTAAAGTTCTCTAGTTAGAGGTTTTCTCTTATAATAATTTATACTTTTATATCTATAAGATATCTATTTGTATAAAACTTATAAGTAAAAACCTATTTTAAGAAGAAGGGTTTTAAATATACTTTAAGTAGTTTTAAACCTTCTTAATCCTAAAGTTAATAATCTTCTTAAGCTTTTTATAGTATATAGTAATAAATAACTTCTAAAGCTATTTAGAAAGTTTTTTAATTTTTTTTAAAATTTCTAGAAGTAGTAGTAATTAAGTGTAATATATTTTATTAGATTATAGAAAGAGGTTAGAGAGAGGTTTTAAGATAAATCTTTTATAGATTTTATCTCTTAAAGGTTTGGTAGTTCTAGCTTATACTACTTTATAAAATATATAGTGAAATTTTTATTTCTTTTAATAACTTTCTATTTTTCTACTATAAAGGTTATAAAAAAGTTATTTTATTTTTATTTATTAGATATAAAGCTTTTATTTTCTATACTAATAGTATTATTAATATAAATAGTAAAAGCATTCTTTCGTTTACTCTAAAGACTACCTCTCTTATAGAAATAAATTTAAATATAGGTCTTTTTTATATATAAACGTTTTTACTTTAGTTTAGAGGTTTTTTCTTATATATTCCTAAAATTAAGCTAATCCTTAAGAAGAAGTAAATTCTTATAAGAGCTATTTATATCTATTAGTTTAGAATTTCTTATACTTTCTAATAAAGACTCTATTCTATTAGTTATTTCTAACTCCTCTTAAGTTTCTAGAGTAATAGTAGTAATATTACTTCTAAAACCTTTATTACTTAAAAGATTTAGAGTTTATTTAGGAGAAGTACTTCTAAGTAACTAAGTATTAAGTTTAAGAAACTACTTAAAAGTAAAAAAGCTATACTAAGTAGTTTTAAATATAGTTTTTTTATTTTCTATATTTTATAGTAATTAACATACTATAATTCTTTTATTTATTATAAAATTATACTTATTGAAGATATTAAAGCTTATAAATATATTAGAAACTAAAAGTAATTCTTCTATTTCTTTTATAATAGCTTTTATAGCTATAAACTCTATACCTTTCTTAATATCTTTTTTCAAATAAAACTTATTTTTATTAAATATAACGTTTTATAAAATAATAACTCTCTTAAGTATTAGAACTTAGATTTCATAGAGGTTATATATATTTGGTATATATTTTATAAGATATCTAATATAGCTATATAGGATTATTTTAAACGTTTTTCTTTTTATCTCTTTTTCTCTTTCTCTTTTAAAAATATATACTCTATAACTATAAACGTATATCTTTCTTTAGTAAAATTAAATTTTAAAGTTCTATAGTATATTATAAGCTAAAGTTTATACATTAAGATATTTTTTAAAGCATTTCTCTTTAACTTTATTAGGGGATCTTTAGTTCATTAATATATAAGGATTATATTATATAAGAAGATACCTATAAATACTAATTTATCTTATAGTTTAAATAGGAGTCCTACTAAGTTTAATATCTATATACCTTATATAATTAATCTTTTTTTTATTCTCTCTCCCCTATTAACTAGCTCTTTTATATAAAGGGGGAAAGCTTAATATTAATATTATTCTCTTAAGCTTATTACTAATATTTAGTTATTCTTTAGATCGTAATAATAGATCTATTAATATTTTATTTTATTTTATAGATAAAAAGTCTTTAAGTTATTGATAATATAATCTGAGGCTATAATATTATAAACTATAGAGAGCTATAAAAAACTTTTGATCTCTCTATTTATATTAAAAATAAATCTAAATATTTTTTTACCTACTTAGAAATAGCTAGATTAATATATAACAGAGTAAATATAATAATAACTATATTTTTAAAATATAATTTACTTTTAGTAGCATATCTTTTTACTCTTATAATATCCTTTAGCTTAAACCATTCTTTATTTATAAAGTTTTAATAGATTAGTTTCTATTTTTATAAGAGAACTTTAATTTTAATATTATTTTAGATTGTAGTAGTAACTTTTAAATTTAGCTAATAAGTTATTTTATTTATTAATATAAACTTAATTTCTATATAATCCTTAATAGATTAAATATATTATGAAGCTTATTTTGTACTAATAAATTCCTAGTATAGGTATTTTTTAACCTCTTTTTAAATATTTCTAAACTTCTAAAACTTCTTCTTTTTAGATTTTAGTTTTTTAGAATTAGATTCTCCTAAAGTTAAGTTTAAAGTTTATAAGTTATTAGATCTACTCTTAATTATTATAGATACTCTATTAATTTTGAACTTCTTCTATTAAGAGTTTAAATAGATAATCCCTATAAAAACCTTTATATAGTTTTTAAAGTTAGAAATTAGTTAGAATAACTCTTTATAAGTAATAAAATCTTAGATTATTTCTTATACTTAATTAGAAGTAATTTAAACCTTAATAGTTTATATAAATTATTTAATTATAGAAGCTTTTTAAACTTCTAAAATCTTATAAGTTAATACTTAATAATAGTAGTTAATCTATTTATTATAAAAATCTATTAAGCTAATATTAATATTAATAGCTTTATAAAAGATCTTTAAGTAGTTCTCTCTTATAATAATCTGTATAGCTAAATTACTCTTTATAAATTTATTATTAAATAGTCCAACTACTATTTAAAGAGAGAAGTATTTAAAATAGTTTAGCTTATAGGTTTTTATAAAAAAGAAAATATTAAAATAAGATCTATATTTTCCTATAACTTAGAACTATCTGAAATATATAACTTAAATAGAGGTAATATTTTATATCTTAATATAGACCTAAATAATACATAGTTTTTATTTAGTCTATTTAAGATCTAAAGCTTAACTATATTTATAAGTTTCTTATTAATATTTATAAAGATTCAGGTTTAGATCTATCTTAAAAGCTATTTTTTAATCTTTTAGTTATCTTAAGTTTTAATTACTAAAAAAGTTATTATTTAATAAATATTCTATATCTAACTTAATAGAGAGGACTTTTAAGTTTAATTAATATTAGTTTAGTAAGTTTAAGAGGAAGTTAAAAGTATATACGTATAGAGGTAGATATAGGCGTAAAAAAGCGTATAGATATAAAAAAAATATAAGTATAAGAGAAGCTAGAACTTAAGAGATTTTATTCTTATTAGATTTTTATTATTATTAAGAGTTATTTCCTTTAATCATTTTTCTTTTTAAGCTTTATTTATTTTTTATTTCTTAAGATCTTTTTTATAAATATCTTATTTCTCTTTATTAAATATATCAATATAGTCTTGAGGAGATAACATATTTATTCTTATTATATTTCTAAAAATAAATATAGTAAGTCTATTAGGATTAATAAAATTTTAGATATTAAATATAATAGAACTAATTTTAAGATAATTAAACTAAGCTAGCTAATCTTTATAAGGTTTTAACTTAACTTATATATTTTTAAAACAAAAATTAATTTTAAAACCTTTACTAAAAAAGGGAGATATTTTATTAAATATAAAAAAGTAGTTATAAATAAATAGAAATATAGAAAGAGAATAGAGAGACCTATTTATTTTATAAGATATTATAGTAATAAAAAGGGGTAAACTTAAATTTTAATAAGCTAAGCTTATAACTACTAAGAGCTAATAGTTAGAAGAAACTAAAAAGTTTATAAAAAAGTGTATATTATTTAGGAGGAAGTTATCCTCTTAAATATCGTTAAATTATAAGCTTATAAGGTTTATACTAGTTATATAACCTACTCTCTTAGTAAAGCTTACTGAGGAGGCTATACAAAGTAGAGGATATATTATGAGATAGATTATTATAAAATATAAAGCTAAATTTTAATATCTTAAGAGTTATTACTAAAATACCCTCTCTCTATTAGTAATAAAAATATAAAGCTAAATATAAGTTTATTAGTTTCTTCTTATAGATAAAATTAATTTCTTTTTAAGAATAATTATTTTTTAGTAAGTTATTCTAATTAATTATAAAAGTGATATTTTCTTATCTTTTAAGAAAATATATTATAAAGCTATATTTCATTTCAAAGCTAATCTTCTTTAAAACATCTATAGCCCCCTTTTTAATAATATTAACTGAGATTATTATTAAAATAAGCTTTATAAACACTAATATTCTATATATATTATTAGTAATTTATAAAGAAGAAGGTATTACCTCTATATTTAGCTATTTTATAAAAGATATTATAATTAGTATGAATAAATATCTGATAATACTTATTATATTATCTCACTTAAGTTAAAGTTTTTAAGAAATATAATTTATATTGAGATCTACTATTTTATAGGTGTACTAACTTATTAATAAACAGATAATATTTTAATAATAAATTCTCTTTATTTATTTCTTTATAATCTATCTAACTTCATAAAAAAGCTTAAAAAGATATATATTCTACTTAATAACGTATTTAGAAGTTATATAAATCTAAATATAGCTATAAAACTAAACTTATTAATAAAGTTAAAGCTTATAAAGCGTTTAAAGCTTATAAGAAGTATAATTCTATTAAAGTTTAAGCTACCTTTATTAATAATATAACTTATAAAACTAGACGTCTATCTCTTTTACTTACTAAAACTTATATAAAACTTAAAACATTTTAGTAATAAACTAAAAAGACTTTATAAATAACTAAAATTTCTAATATCTCTATTGAAAAATAGTATATTTACTATATAACCTCTCTTCTCTAAGCGCTTTTTAGCTTGATTTATAAAGATTGAGATATAAATATTTTTATAATACTTCTCTAAAAAGTTAGTCTTTAAAAGATCTATATTATTAATAATTTAAATAAAGAGAATAACTTTATAAGCTAGTTTATATATAACATATAGTAGATATAAGCTTTTTATAAATCTCTATTTATTTCTTATTGAAATTATTATAAATTTTCAAATTTCTTTTTCTTTTAGAAACTTATTCTGAAAGTTTAAAAATATTATTTCTTAGTTTCTCTTAAGTTTATTATAAATTGTATTAAAAAATAAAGTTTAACGTTTATAAAAGCTTTATTAATTTATCTCCTCTTAAGTATTTATTTATATCTTTTATTTATAAAGTTTTATTTCTCCTTTAAGAGGATTTTATTTATTTAAGTGGAATTATTATTTATAATTTTATATAAGCTTTTTATAATAGGTTTAACTTATATAACTTATTTCTTATTAAAGCTAATTTAATAAAGCTTATCCTTTTGATAGGATTTAGTTTTCTAAAAAACTTCTATATATACTCTATTCATATATTTATTAATAAAATAGGTATTATTAATATTAATTTTAATAATACTTAAGAGGATATAGAAATCTTTATAAAATAACTTATTCTATAGAACAGTGTTAGTTTAGTTTATAAACTATTTCTTTTAGTATTAAAACTTATTAAAATTAGACTTTATAAGATTATTTTAGGTTTTTATAGTTTTTATTAAGTTTTATATTAGATAAGAGAAACCTATTTATTTTTATAATTTTTATAAACATATTATAATTATATATATCATATCTATAAATGTTTAAAAGTAAATAAAAATATTTAAATTTTATTTATAATTAGTTTTTTATAAGTCTATCTATAGATATTTTATAAATAACTTAAAAATCTTTCTTCTAATATTTCTATTTTAATTATATATTATAGATATTAATATACTTCAAGTAAATATTTACTCTCTTTTTTTTACTTATAATAAATCTAATTATCTGCTGGTTATTATAGTAAATACTTTATATATTATTAAGTTAAAATTTAATATCTTTAAATAGCTTCTAGAGGGTTATTATTTTTTTTATTATCTCTATTAAGCTTAAGTTTATAGTTATAATACAGCCCCCTTATAAAAAGACTATAGCAAAATTCACCCTATATGTAGGTATAATTCTAGAAACACTATATAGGTATTTTAACCTATACTTTCTACTGATTTAGGAAAATAGTATAGAAACCTTATACGTTCCTACTAATAGGCAAACCCTCTAAATATTACTATATAAAGTTAAACGCACGCTTTAGCTAGATAGACTAGTAGATTAATAATAACGCTAGCTATATAGCGTAGGGCTATTAGTACTATATATAGTAAAGCTAATCATATTAAGGCTAAATAGGTTACTAAGGCTTTTATAGCTTAGTAACGCTACTATATAAGAGATAACCTCTTAACTAAAGAGGTTATTATAAGAGGTTCTTATAGCTAGAAATATAAAAAGCTCTACTACTATATATAAAGCTTTATACTTATCTCTCGTTCTCTTTTTCACTCTATAACTTATAAGAAACCTTTATAATATTAGTATTTAACTCTATATATAGATACCTTAAGCTTAGCGCGCCTATTAATATAAATAATATATAAAGACTTACTATAGAGTTTAATATTAATTAGATTAATAAGATCTACTCTTTCTTTATATAATCTGAGATATATAGAGAACGTGTAGTTAGAATAACGCTTAAGAGAGCTCTTATTAATCCTTTTTTAAAGAACTTTATAATATATAACTTAATTAATAGTAAATATATAAACTTAGTAGTAGAGGTAAGTAGGGTATTTATATACCCTATAGAGTAGCTTTTCTTTAAATAAGCTTTCTATAATACTAAAGTAGAGGTAGTTTTCTAGGGATTAATAAGTACGCCTTATACTAAATAGAGAGAATATTAGTAATAAATTAATAATAGTATAGCTACTATAAGGCTTATTAGCTTAGCATACCACTTTGCTTATAGTTAACATAAGGTATACTAAAAGCGTTAGCTAGCCTGATCAAATAAGAAGATAATAATAGTGATAACTTAATAGCAGATAGCAAAGCAGTAATAGAAATATAAGTGATGCATGAGAGAGAGGATAGGTTAATAGTTTAGAGTCTGCAGTAGTTAAGTAATTATTAAATATATTATTACTGAAGTGAAGTTAAAGATTATGAGGCTATTAACTGATATATATATATATATAAGTGCGGTTAAGGTTAGGAGAGGGATGTTAGTAGAGATTATAATTATATAACTGAAGGCTGTATATATTATTAAGAGGCGTAGAGTCAGGAGGTTTATCGCACTAAGCAGGTAAAATCACAGTAAACAGCTAGAGGCCTCTCTACTAAGCTTAAAAGCTTTACTTTAGTAGTTGAAGTTATAACTATTATTTATTTAGTTATTTTCTATTAGATTAGTCTTTCAAATAGTATTATAAAGTATTTTTATAAGGATTATTATATAATTTTATTATTTATAAATAAAATATTTATAGCTATAAATAAGATCTAAATATCTATAAGTTTACTTCTTAAAAGACTGAAATCAATCGTAAAATATTAAGTCCTATATAAATATTATATAGTATATCTTATAATAGTTAGATATTTTTATAATAGATTTATAAAGAATTAAGATAAAAGTATTATTATAAATATAATATCTATTTTTATAAGTATAGCTATATAAAATATTAATCTGATTATCTCTTAAAACATTTTAACCTCTTATAATATTTTTTATTTTTTATTCTTTTTAAGTTCTATTTAAAAAAGAGGTATTAATAGATATATAGTATTTTATAAATTAAACTTCTAGATAACTTTTTAATGTACAAATTATAAGCTTAAAAGATTTTTAAAGCTTTTTAGTTTTTTATAACTCTTACTTTTAGATGTTATTTAATATCTCTATATTTTTTATTTTTTTCTTTTTTTAATTTTATTAATAACTTCTTAAGTTTATTCTTATCATCTTTATAGAATAAGACTAGAAAATTATTAATATGAATAATAACTGTAACGTTTTAGTTAGAGTTTTAGAAAAAGTAAAGGTTTTTTTTAAGTTTTATAAACTGAATTTTTTAAAAATAAAGCTAAATTCTTTATACTAAAAGTTTATAGTATTTAAAAAACTTCATAGTAAGTTTTATTCTGAAAATAAAACCTAAAAAGCTTTTCTATGTATTTATCCTTAACTATAAAAAACTATAAAACTTCTAAATAAGCTTCTAAGTAATTAAATAGATCTTAAGAAATATACTAATATAAGTGTCTACTTTTAGATTTAAATAGTCCTTATAAAATAACTTATTATATATAAATAATAGAATAATCTTTATATCTTAAATAAATTAGTTTTTTAATGTTCACTTTTTGAGTGTTTTAAACTAAATACTTAAAAGCTTTCTAGCTAAAATATTCAGTTTATAAGTACTAAAAACAAGTATTATCTTTTATATAGGCATAAAGTTATAAGAAAACTACTTTTAAGAAGTTATTACTACTAATTAAATAATATTTATAACTTCTGAATAGCTTATATTAAAATAGATTTATAATAAAAATGAAATAAAATAATTAGAAATAGATTTATATTTATAGAATAAGATATTATTAATATATATATAAATATTTAAAATAAAATTTTAGCTTTATTATAATAGATCTTATTAGTATATCTATTTAGCTAAACTCTAACGGTTTTAAGAGAGGATTTTAAGATAATATTAATTTTTAATCCTTTAATATAGAATATATCTTTAAATATAAGATCCTCTACTAATTCTCTATTAAGCTTATAAACCACTTAAAGAAGAACTTTTATATTTACTCTATAAATTATAGAAACTTCATTTTCTATACTAACTTTTCTAAATCTCTTAATTAGCTTATAATTTTATAAATAACTTAAATTATAAATAATATAATTTAAAATTATGATATTATAAACTATAAAGAGCTATAAAAAGCTACTAATCTCTTTATTTATATTAAAAATAGATCTAAATCTCTCCTTAAACTACTTAGAAATAGCTAAGTTTATATATAATAGAGTGAAAATTATAAAAACTATATTATAAAAATATAATTCACTTTTAGTAATATATCTTTTTATTTCTATAATATCTTTAAGTTTAAGCTATTTTTTATAGATAAAGTTTTAATAGATTAATTTCTGTTTCTTTAAAAAAAGCTTTAGTTTTGATATTACTTTAGACTCTAGTAGTAATCTTTAGAGTTAATTAATAGATTATTTTATTTATTAATATAAGTTTAATTTTCATATAATTCTTAAGATATTAAATATATTATAAAGCTTATTTTGTATAAATAAATGTTTAATATAAATATTGTTCAATCTCTTTTTAAATATCTCTAAACTCTTAAAACGTTTTATTTATAAACTTTAGTTTTTGAGATATAGATCCTCTTAAAGCTAAACTTAAGGTTTATAAGTTATTAAATCTATTGCTAATTATTATAAATATATTCTTAATTTTAAACTTCTTTTATTAAAAGTTTAAATAGATAATCTTCATAAAGACTTTTATACATTTCTTAAAATTAGAAATCAGTTAGAATAACTTTTTATAAATAATAAGATCTTAAATTATTTTTTTATATTTAGTTAGAAGTAATTTAAACTTTAATAGCTTATAGAAATTATTTAACTATGAAAGTTTCTCAAACTTCTAAAGTCTTATAAATTAATATTTAATAGTAATAGTTAATCTATTTATTATAGAAGTTTACTAAACTAATATTAACTTTTATAGCTTTATAAAAGATCTTTAAGTAGTTCTCTCTTATAATTATTCTTATAGTTAAATTACTTCTTATAAGTTTATTTTTAAATAGTCTAACTACTATTTAAAAACAAAGTAATCTATTACTTTTAATATTTAAAATAGTTTGGTTTATAAATCTTTATAAGAGAGAAAATAATAAAATAAGATTTATACTTTTTTATAACTTAGAAGTATTTAAAATAAATAACTTAAATATAAGTAATATTTTATATCCTTATATAAGCTTAAATAAAATATAGGTTTTATTCTATCTATTTAAAATCTAAAATTGAACTACATTTATAAGCTTTTTACTAATATTTATAAGAATTTAGCTTTAGATCTATTTTAAAAACTATTCTTTAGTTCTCTAGTCATTTTGAACTTTAGCTACTGATATAGACTATAATTTAATAAATATTCTACATCTTACTTAAAAAAGAAAATCTTTAAAATATAATTAATATTCTTTTAATAAGTTTAAGAAGAAGTTAAAAAGTTTAAAAGCGTAGAAATATATATAAATATAAAAAAGTATATAGATATTAAAAAACGTATAAATATTAAAATAGCTAGAACTTAAGTAATTCCATCCTCTTTAGATTTTTATTATTATTAAAAATTACTAATTTTTAACTATGTTTCTTTTTAAATCCTATTTATTTTTTATTACTTAAGATTTCTTTTATAAATATCTTATTTCTTTTCATTAAATATAGTAATATAGCTTTTAAGAGATAAAATATTTATTTTACTTATATTTCTAAAAATAAATATTTTAAGTTTATTAGGATTAATAAAATCTTAGATATTAAATATAATAGAAATAATCTTAAAATAATTAAACTAAACTAATTAATTTTTATAAGTTTTTAACTTAACTAGTATACTTTTAAAATAAGAGTTAAACTTAGAAGTTTTATTAAAAGAGGGAGATACTTTATAAAGTATAAAAAGTAGTTATAAATAAATAGAAATATAAAACGAGAAAAAAGAGACTTATTTTCTTTATAAAATATTCTAATAGTAATAAACAGGGTTGGGATTAAGTCAAGTCAAGTCAAGTCAACAGGCTGACTAGGACTAGGCTAGTCAAGTCACCCCAGTGACTAAGACTAGGCTAGTTAAGTTAACCTATTGACTAATACTAGGCTAGTCAAGTTAAGTCGACTAGCTAGTCTGACTAGTTGACTAGCCTATATATATATAAATATTATATATTATTATATATTAATTAATATTAATTATATATATTAGTTAATATTAATTATATATATTAGTTAATATTATAGTTAACTAATAAGTTTTATAAAAGTAATAAAATAAATAAAGGATTAAAACTATTAATATAATAATATTAGTTTTAATAGTTAATAAATTATAACTAAATAAGTTATAACTAAGTAAGTAAATTAAAACTAAATAAATTAAAACTAAGTAAATTAAAACTAAGTAAATTAAAACTAAATAGATTAAAACTAAATAAACTATATATATTAAAATCTAACTAATTAATCTTCTTCTTCTTCTTCTCCTTCTTCTTCTAGAAATATCTCTTCTAATTCCTTTAAATCCTTAATTTTCTAATACTTTAAAAGGATTATTTCTGCTATAGTATGAGGGCTTAGTTTATTTCTGTTTTTAGTAGTAATATTACTAGTAATAGAAAAAACCCTCTCTATAGGAGCAGAAGTAGCAGGAATAGCTAAATATCTTCTAGCTAAAATAGCTAATATAGGATATTTATAACTACTACTCTTCTAGTAAAGTAGAAGATCAATCTATAATAAGTTAGTATATATATAATATTAATTACAATAATAATAATAATAATAATAATATATATATATAATAATAAAATAACTTACATCTTGATCTAAAGGTCCTTTAGCTAAATAACTAATATATTCAGCTTCTGTAGTAGTATTATTACTACTAATAAAAAAATCATTATTAGAATCTGAATTATAAGTATTAGATTCTAATACTTCTTCAGATTCTAAAAAACCATCTTTTTCTATTTTAACCCTAAAATAATATATTAGTATATAATTAATAAATAAAAATAGATATATACTTACGATTTATATTCCCTTTCTAATAAATTAATAATATCCTTTTTGATAGTAGGATAATGGTGTAGAATTTTATTATTTTCAAAGTGCCTAACTTTCATTCTAGGATCTAGTACTATACTCATAATATGAGCTTTATAAGTATCTAAATCAAAGAAATCTAGTTTTTGAGGGAAATATTTAGTTAATTTAGTTGTTCCCTTTTTTATACTATTAATTAAAATAGTATAATAAGTAGCCTAATAATTAATTTAATTAGTTTATATATTTTAATAATAATAATAATAATAATTACTTACTGTTTCTGCTGATCTCTCTTTTAAAGCAGTAAACTTAGAGATTAAATTATCTAGCTTTTTATATATAGTATATATATATAATAAACCTATATTAAGGTTTATATAAAGCTCAGATTGTAAGTGAGTACTAGGCTTTAAAAAAACTAAGAAAATAGATTCTAAGTCTTTTAAAGCCTTATACTCACTATTAGTAATATAAAGCTTTTTAAACTCTAAATTACTAGTATTTCTATAGATATAATCTAAGGCTGGTTTAAACTCTATAGTAGTAGAAATCATTCTATACGTAGAGTTCTACCTTATTTTATGATCTATAATAATATATATTAGTATTTCTTTTAATTAATATATGTATAATATAATTAATAATTAATAATTAATAACTTACCTATAGGGATAATTTTTTTATTAAAATTAGAAGGTAGAGTACCTTCGTTTTTAGCTCTACTAATACCTTCTAATAAAAGGTGTTTAATTTTGTGTGTATATTTAACTAATACAGTTATACGTCGAATTCGTTTTATAAGGTCTATTTAATTTAATTAGTAAATTATTAATAATAATTATATATATAATATAATAAAATACTTACTGCTTAATAGATTTTCTTCTAAATTTTGATTTTCTTCTATAGCTAAGTTATTATTAATTAAACTAATATTACTATTAGTATAATTAGATAATTCCTCTTCTATAGTAGAATTAGATATAAAGCTTTGTAGTATATCTTGTACTACTAAATTAATGATATGTGTAATATATCTTATATTATTCTTAAAAACCTTATTATAAGTTTCCTTATAATTAGATTTAAAAGAAGTAATAAAAGTAGTATTATTATGCGCATTATCTCTAGTAAAACTATATAAAATTAGTATTTATATATATAATTATATATAATATAATTAACTTACCTAAAGAATTTATCTGTAGTTAAATTAGGATAGATATTTAAACTATCTATTACTTCTTTAAATATATAAAGACCAGTGTGGGCTTCAGTAAGGTCCTTAAATACTAAGTATATAGTTAGTATAATAATATTAATAATAATAATAATAGAATATAAAAATACTAACCTATAAGCTTATATATAAGCTCAAAATCGCTATTAATATAGCTTATAATAATACCTAAAAAGGCATCTTGGGCTTTAGAAGTCCAAATATTTAAAACTAAGGAAAATCTTCCTAAAGTTTCAATATTTTTCGTTATTTCAAAATTAATAAGGGATAAAAATCTACTATAAGTAGAGTCTAATAAAGCCCTTATTTTCTTTCGATTAATAATAGGAGTAGAGCTATAATATATTAGTATTAATATTAATTATAAGTAATAATTATATATACTTACGTATTATAATAATTTAATAACTCTTTAAAAGAATTAGATTCTATAGTATTAAACGATAAATTATTTTCTACTATAAAATCTAATATCTTTATATTAGCGTCTTCTTCTTTAAAATTAAGAATAGTATTACTACGAGGTCTTTTATTACTATTAGTAAAAAAAGACTCTCTAGTAGGTAATATTTCTGTTTCTAATAATTTAATTATTAGTATTAGTATATAATTAATTTAATTAAAAGGTATTATAATATATAATAAAAACTTACTTTTAGATCGAGTTAACTCGGATTTTTCATTATAAGCTATATTAGGATGGGATTGCTTATAATGTCTAATAAAGTTAGAGGTTAAAAAGCCTTTAACTTTAACAACCCAATCTTTATTACACCTAATAATTAAATAATTAGTATAAGTATAATTATTATAACTAGTTATATATATATATATATATATATATATATATATATACTTAATTATATATTATTAGTAAAAAAAAAGATAGAATACTTATATAGTGCATTTAACTTGCATTTCTCTCTCTTTTTCTTTATTAATAGGTAAAAGAGTGCGTGTAAAAAGATTATTTTTAAATATATAAGCTGAAGACTTATTATTAGGCTCTAGTTTATAGTCCTCTTTATTATATAAAGAGTCTATAATACTACTACTAGCTACACTACTAGTAGGAATATTACTAGTAGTAGTAGTAGAAGTAGGACTAGAAGGTTGAGAGGAAATAATAAAAGAATCCATCTTAGTATTTTAATATTCTTATAAAAAGAATAAATAAAGTAGTTTATAAAGATATTTTATAGTAGTTATAACTTATAATATAATAGTAGTTATAGTAGTTTACTATATAGAAGAAAGAAAAGAAAAAGTAGGAAGAAAGAGGAATTAACAGTCTTTTTATTTTTTTCTAACCTTTCTAGTAGTTTCTAGGAATTAATAATCTAACTACTAATTTTAGCTTAATAATAACTAATTACTAATTATTAATTAATAATATAGGATTATTAATTATTAATTATTAATTATTAAGCTGGATTAATAATTAGATTTAGTAAGAAGCTTTGAAATCAGAGAATTAGTAACCTACTTAAAAGGAATATCTATTAGTAATAATAAATTCTAGAAACTTCTATTCCTTACTAATTAGAATTTCTAGATATTTCTAATTACTAATTAGAATTAATAAGCTCTATATTTTATTAATAGTACTAAATATCTATATTAATAATATAGTTAGATTTCTAATCTATATTATTAATCTTAAGTAGTATTATTAATACCTATTACTAATAATAAATTCTAGAAACTTCTATTTCTTACTAATTAGAATTTCTAGACGTTTCTAATTACTAATTAGAATTAATAAGCTATACGTTTTATTAATAATACTAAAACTTTATATTCATAAAATAGTTTGATTTCTAATCTATATTATTAATCTGAAGTTTTAATTATTAATCTAAACTTTTAATTATTAAGCTTTAGAATATTCTAGAAACTAAGATCTTAAGATATATACCTTTCACTTTCCCTTACTTTTTACTTCCTAAATTACTCCTTTTACTACTTCTTAAATCACTATTACTTCTTTATTTAAGTAATATTTATTATATTACTTATAAGAATACCCTTTTATTATATATTTATCTCTATATATATATATTTATTCTTTTATATAGGACTTATTTCTAAAGTAAGTTTTTATATCTTTATATTTTAATATTTCTAATACTTAATAGTTAAAAGAATCCTCTCATTTTAATTTATTATGAGGAAAAAGAAGAAGAAAAAACTCTACTTCTTTTAATTTAAGTAAGTTTTCTTTCTTTATATAATAACCTTATTAATATATATTAATACTAATATCTATAATATTTTATAGTTAAAAGAAGCCTCTTATTATTTATAATGAGAAAAAAGAAGAAGAAAAAACTAGTTTTCTTTTTATTTAAGTAAGTTATTACCTCTTTATATAATTAAACCTTTTAACTTATACTAATATTAATATTTATAGGTTTAGTTTTTTTATATAGATTATAATATAATATTATAATACTATAAAGGTAACTATAAGCCCTTTATAGTTAAATAAAATAGAGCATCTATTAGTCTCTATTTAGATAGATTTAGTATATAGTTATAACGCTATAAAGGCAACTATAAGTCCTTTATAGTTATTTAAAATAGAGCATCTATTAGTCTCTATTATTTAAGTCTATATATATATTAAGTATATTTATACTTAATATATATATAAAACTTATTAATATATATATATATATATATATAATTAATATATATAAATAAACCCTTTTTATATATAATATATAATTAATATAATATATATTATATATAATTAACTAATATACTTACTAATAATAATTATTTTTATTTAATTTTTATTTAATTTAACTAGTCAACTAGTCAGACTAGCTAGTCAACTAGTACTAGTCAAGTTAAGTCACTATAGTGACTAGGACTAGGCTAGTCAAGTCAAGTCAACTAGATTAGCTGACTTAAGTCGACTAGACTAGTACTAGTCACTAGTCTGACTAAATACTAGCTGACTAGTTTGCCAACCCTGGTAATAAAAAATAAACTTGAAGTTCTAATAAACTAAACTTATAACTACTAAGAACTAATAATTAGAAGAGACTAAAGAGTTTATAAAAAAGTATATACTACTTTAGAAGAAGTTACGTTTTTAAGTGTTCTTAAATTATAAACTTATAAAGCTTATACTAGTTATATAACCTGCTCCTTTAGTGAGGTTTACTAAGGGAGCTATATAAGGCAGAGGATATATTATAAAATAGATTGTTATAAAAATAGAGAAGATAAATAAGAAGTTAAGTTTGTTTTAGTAGTGTAGTAGAAATATATAGGTAGAGGTAGGCGCTATAAGCTATTAGTTAAATAGTTAAAATATAGCTAGTTTATTTAAAAGCTTCTATAATCTTTATAGAATAACTAAATAGTTAATAAATTTAAGGAAAAACATAGCTTAATAGATAAAGATAATAGTAACTTTTCGTATATAGTATTATAAATAAAAGTCATAAGCGAATAATAGTAAAATAACAAAAAGATAGCAAATTAGTTTATAAATAGAAAGATAAAAAGAGATAGAAAGATCTTATTATAATATAAAGCTATAGAGGGGTATAATAAGGCTAAAATAGGCTTAGAATAAGTAGATAATAAGCAAAATAAAAACTCTAGAAATAAACTCTCTATTTCTTCTATTTAGCGTAAATAGTAGTAGTAATATTAATAAACTAAGAAATAGCTAGAATACTAAAAATAGTAGTAAGATAGAGGTATAATATATCTTATAGAGGACCTTAGCTATATTTAAGTAAGCTTAAATAACATAGTATAATTAAACTTTATTAAACTTAACTAAGAGGGATGTTAAAGTAGAGGTAGCAGTAAGAGTGCTAAAAATAGAAATAGCTGGAGAACTAGTAGAAGATATAAAGAAAGCGTTAGTATTAGTAGTAGTTTTAATTATAGCTTTAGTAATATATTTCTCTTTAGCTTTAGTATAGATCTTATAGCTTTAGATAGAGGTAGTATAAAAAGGCTCTTTATAAGCTTTAAGCTATATAGAGAGCTAATAAAAAATCAGTAATTATATCAAAGTAATAACGTAATAGATATTTATTAAGGCTTTTTTATTAATATTATAATAAGTAAGATAGTTATAGCTAAAAGAAGTAAACTCTTTATAATAATAGATTATATTATTATTACTCTAGTAAGTTATTAGTTCTATAGAGATATAATAATAGAAAAGTGATATTTATATTAATATAAATAGATTTAATAGACTTATTAGAGTAGTAGATATATTAAATAATATTACTTAAAAAAAGATTAGTTGAGAATTATAAGAAAATAGTAAAATAATATATTTTATTTGAGGATATTATAGTAAGCTATAATATTAGTAAGATGTTTAGCTTCAGTAGTAGTAGTTATATACTTTAAATAAGAGATTCTATAGGGAGGCTTTTAGGTTTTATCTAAAGACATACTATTAAAGATAAAGTAGCGTTTATAAGGGCTTTAGTATAATATTAAAAAGGTGACTAATAAATAACTAGAAGATATATAAAAGTAAGCTTTTATATAGTGAGGTGAGTAGAAAGAGATTAGATAAGGTTATAAAGAGAGTTATCTTTAAGATTAAAGTTTTTAAAGATAGGCTTTTTATTATGAGAGAAGTTAGTAAAAGAGGAGTAGTTAGAGAGTGAGCTTTTAATATTTATAAGAGAAGGATATTTTATCTTTTTATTAGAGTTAGAAATAGGGGGCTATATAAGGTTAATTATAGTAAAATGATAAGAAAAAAGTAAGAAATAACTTATAAATAGGGCTATAGTAGAGGCTAAATAAGTAGTAATAAATATTATATAAGTTAGTAAATAATAGAGATTTAGATCTAACTAACTTATAGGAATAAAAAACTAAAAATATACTAAAAACATAGCTATAATAATATTTAGTTAGTTAAATAACGTTATAAAAGGTTAAATAACTTACTATTATATAGGTTAATAAGAGAAAAAAAACTTAAAATAAACTAAATATAAAAATTTATATATTAATATTATTTATTTATAAAGTATAAAGTAGTTAGTAGGTTAGATTAATATAGCTTTAAGTCTGCTTTTGGTCTATACTAACTACTGTTAGCCTATACTAAACTTATATTTATATAAGGGCTAAAGGGGAGGTATATATTATAAACTATACCTATTTACTACGTTTAAATAATACTATAGACCTTAAGTAATTCTACCCCTAGTAACTACGCTTGCTTAATAGACGCCCTATACCTATTTTTCTTCTATATAAGAAGTATCCTAGAAACTTCCTCTCTTTAGCTTAAATTACTATAATTAAAGCACCCCTAAGTTGAACAAACTAAGGGCCAGCCCTTTATAGTTACTACTATTAGAGTTAATAGTAGTAATCTTCTCGCTAGGCTAAAAACGCTAATTATAAAGAGAAAAGTTAGATATAGCAGTAATATAGCTATTAATAAAAACGTAGATAAGAAAGAGGTTATTATTATTAACTTAAAATTATAGTTATTCTTATAAAATGATTATAAAAGTTATTATATAGGTGTGAATTAATAATAATAAGAAAAAGAAAAGGTAGTAAGCTTATATCAATTAGATATTTTAAAACTAAATAGTTAAAAATAAGCTTTTTATTATTTTTAAAGAAAATGTAGCCTAAGAGGATTGCTCTTATTTCTTTTTATTAACTATAAGGTCTTTTTTTAAGGTACTAAAATTTACTAAGAGATAATAATAAAAAAGCGTTTTAATTATATAACTATAAAATAAAGCCTTTTTAACATTAAAGTTAGTAATAATCTATTGTTTTTGAATAATAATATTATTTATTAAAAGTAATATAATATATTAGCTATATTTAGTTAAGTAAATAACTATATTAAGGTCTACTAGCTACTATACTAAGGAGATTTACTTTATAGTTATAAATAATCTTAGCTATATTTAGAAATAGTAACTTATAAGTTTACTAAATATTATTCTTAGTAGAGAATCCCTTCTATTAGATAAGATATTCTATTTAAAGTTAGTAGTTTCTATATAAAATCCTACTACTAATAATATAATCTAATTCCTATTTTTTACTACTATCTACTTCTATAAGCTCTAATAATAGTATTTTTTAATAAAATAAATCTTCTCTTTAAATTAGCTTAAATAGCTAAATAATTAAAAAAAACTAGATATATTCTGTAATAGCTAGATATATTAATGTTATATACTAAAGGACTAATAATATCCTTAATACAAAATAAACCTATTCTTTAGGATATATGTTTATTATTTTATTACTCTAATAAATAAAATCTCTATCTAAGTCTTATTTAAACTTTATTACTTTTATAAAAGCTTATATCTATATAATACTTATTATTATACTCTTTATATATAGTATTAGCTATATTAATTAGAAATAAAGCTTCTTTTTAGTATATTTACTATAAAATAGAGATATTTATTTCTAAAGCGTTATTATATATAATGATATTAAAAATATTTTAAGGGTTAAATCCTAATATAACTTTATTTAGTAAGTAGCTAATTATAATAATAAGAATATTATTAAGATTATACTATAAAGAGAGTAATATCTTAGTCTATAGAATATTAAGGAATTTAGAGATATAGAAATAAATAGTAATTTTAACTATTTAGTTTATTTATTTACTTTAGCTATTTATCTAAAGGTAATATACTATTAATAAAAGAAGTTTTATTAATAAAGCGTTAAAGATTACTACTTAAATAGTAGATATAAACTTAAGGTTTTTATTATTAATAATATATTAAGGGATATTTTAGTTAGTAATTTAGAAGTTTCTAAAGAGTATTTTTGCTTATTCCTTAACTCTATATTTATTATTATTAGTAAGTAATAATATTTTCCTAAGAATTTATATATAACTATTACTAATATTTTTCGTTTAGAGAAGTTAAGTCGTATTTATATTATTCTAAGTAAGCTAACCTTTAGTATATCTATAATAAAATATATTATTATAGTATTAAAAAGTATATTTATAACTAGAAAGAGCTAAAATAGGCTTAATAGCTTTACTTAATAAATCTAGTCCTCTTTATAGTAGTTATAATATAATATATATTTTCTAATAAAAGATTATATACTACTTAACTAAAAGGTTTAAAGTTTAACTATTATCTTATTAATACTAAAATAGTATTTATTATTATATATAAAGCGAGAAATTATTTACACTAAATAGTATAAGATATAAAGTCTTTTTATATTACTTATAAAATAGTGAAAAAAAAGGTTTATAGCTAAATGACTCTATAGTATTATTTAGTAACACTTTAGTAATTATTATTATCTCTTAGCTTCTTTTTCCTCTATATTTATTTATATAAATAACTACTATTAGTTTAAAGCTAATTTTAATTAGTCTAGTTATTATAAGATCTTACTATACTTCTTATTATTTTTATAGTTATTAATAGTTTTAATAATAAATTCTTTAGAGATCTCTAAAGTAGTATCTAAAGCTTAGGTTTTATCTAAAAGAAATATAATATTTATAGCCTTATTAGGGTTATTTTTATCCCTATAAATAATCTCTAGAAAGATATCTTTATTTTTAAATTTATTAAGATTTCTAGATATCTATAAGATTAAGAAATAAAATAGAGTATTAAGTATTATATTAAGTTTCTTTAGGATATTAATAATATTTAAGTTAAATTAAGGGAGATAATTAGTAATACTAGCTAATCTCTAACTAGCTTCATTTAAATCTATAATTTATAGTAATATATAAATAAAAACTTCTTTTATAACTTTATAGTTTATTAAAATCTAAACTAAATAGTAGTTAGATTATATAAGTTTTTAGAGTTTTTTTATTATTTAAAAAACTCGTATAACTTCTATTTCTTTTATACAATAATATATCTCTCAAAAGAACGTTATTTTAAACAAAAAAAGTATAAATAAGAAATATTTTTATATAATATCTTTTTTTAGAGTATCCTTTCTATTCCAAACGATATTCAGTTAAGATATTATAAACCTAAAGCCTCTTTTATAAACGTCTATTTTAAAGAAAAGAGGTTTATTAAAGTTATAATAACATTTTATAACTTAGAAATAGAGGTTTTTTTAAAAAACGTTTTAAAACTTATATTGAATATCTATAGGTTTAAAAGTTGCTTTTTAAACCTTTTAATAGAAGCTAACTTATTAAACCTTATAAAAAAGAGGTTTTATTTATAGAATTTCATATTAAAATAGGTTTTTCTTTCCTTATAAAGCGCTAATAATAATATTAAATTATAGTATATTATATAAGAGCTACTTAATTATTTTAAGATATCTCTTAAAGTTATAGAGACTTTTAGGGAATTTAAAGTTATAAAATACTATAATTTAATTATTACTACGTTAAATTTTACTACTATTTATAGTATAGCTAAAGAGTTTAACTTCTAGGAATTTAGTAAATAATTTCTTTACTAAGATATCAAGTTAGGTATTCTTAAAGATTTTAAGTATAATCTTAATATATTTAAAGTAATCCTTATTATTATTACTTAATATTATGATATTATCAATATATATATAGATAAAGTATTTATAGTTATATGGTAGTTTATTTAGAAACCTTTTAATATATACTAGGGAATTCCTAAAGCTTATAAAGACTATATTAAAAATCTTAATATTATAGAGGCTAATTACTACTATCTCATTATAGTACTTTGAATAGATAGATAGTTAGTAGAAAAAGTTAGTAATATCTATTATAGTTATATATTTTCTACCCTTAAGGGTAACTATAGTATTATTTTAGTTAAGTATTAAATATATATTTAGAACTATAATATAGTTAAATAGGTATAGATCTATAATAATATAGCTTTTCTTTACGCTATTCATAGTTCTTTAGATAATAAATATTAAGCAGATAACTAAAATAGAGCTATCTTCTTAATATATCTTATTATTAATGTAAAGCTTACTATAGAGACTATTAACTAAGTTAAGATTTTCTTCACTTAGAAAGTAAGGCTTTATTATAGCTTTCTAGTTTTATTATTTATTAATAAAATTAATTTTTATATACTATTTATTTAGTATAGAGATTATCCCTTTATTTTAATAAATATCTTATTTATTTAGTACTTCTTTAAGGCGTTATAAAAATATTATATCTTAATTATAAATTTCAATACTATACTTACTAAAGTTTATTAGAATATCAATAAGCTTAGAGATTTTATAAAATAGCATATTATCTATAGTAGTTAGTAAGCTTAATCTATAAGGCGTTAGCTAGCTAAAGAAACCTATAAAATCATAGTTACTTATTATAACTTAAGTGAACTTTTTAACTAAAAATCTAGCTCTAGCTAGTACCTAATTGCTTATTAAAGTAATAGTACCTATATATTTAATTAGATTAGTAGTTTTATTAGACTTAGTTTTAATGAATTACTTACTTCTTAAGATTATAAATAAAATAGCTATATTATTTTATATTAATATAAGCTTTTAGTTATTACTAGTTATTATTATATCTATAGTATTATTATATTTCGCTTAAAAATGCTAAACTTTATCACGCTAGCTTAGCTTATTAAGTAGGTCTAAATAAGTAGTAATAATAAAAGCGTTA
Organism: Colletotrichum viniferum; assembly: GCA_020226115.1. Lineage (NCBI taxonomy): Eukaryota > Fungi > Ascomycota > Sordariomycetes > Glomerellales > Glomerellaceae > Colletotrichum > Colletotrichum viniferum. The sequence goes on along the minus strand of JAGFBE010000036.1, from coordinate 382,062 downwards.
GTCAAAAGGAGTATAACAATAGTATATATATTAGTTACTTTATAGGTTATTATACATAGCTTTCTAAATTAGATAGGGCTTATTATATTTTATACTAATTAGAATATTATAGCGCTCTTATTATAATTAGTAATAATCTTATAATCTTTATAGAAAAGGGTTTTTAGGAGTAGGTTAGCTATTAAGGTTTTAATAACTCTAGCTATAATAATAACATAGGTGTTAATATCTATATTATTGATTATACTAAGGATATTAAAGTTAAATATTTTTTTTATACTTTATAAGGTTAAATTAATTATATTTGTTTTTATAGCTCTATTATTTAGAATATTAGGTTATATATAAAGCGTATTATTTAAGCTCTATTAATAAAAATTATAGATACGTTAGTATTAATATATACCTCCTCTATTACGCTATTATCATTAGACTTAATACGAAGTTAGAGATATATATATTTTACTAGTATTATTCTCTTTATTAACTTAACTTATATATCTTTAATTTATTAAGTTTTAAATAAAGATTAAAGTAGTCTACTTAAATTTCTAACTTAAATTAAGTTATCTATATAACTAACGCTATATTAGGTATTATTAGTAATTATAATAGGATTTTAGCTAAAGTAAGTAGTTTTACTAGCTAGTATCTATTGGGGCCTCTTAAAACACACCCCCCCTCGATTACTGCCCACCCCAGATGTAGCGCAAACTCTATAAGGAGCCTAGAAACCTAATATCAGTAATTACCTTAACTAATATTACTATAATAATATATACTACTAGTTAATATAAAAATTCTTAAAGTATTTTATAATATACGTAATACTACTAGCTAAGTAACACGTTAAATATATATACTATAGTAGTAGTAGTACTTATCTAGCTGCTTTATTAATAACTTATCCAAGCTTTATAAAAAAACACGCTTTTTACCTATCTATTTACTTATTTACCTATTTACTTATAATAGATTATATTAATCTTACTACTACTACTAACTATATTTATAGCTCTCCTCCTACCTCTAATATTAAATATAATAACTTTAAAACTCTCTCTAAAGCTTTATACGCCTATACTTATACTAATAGTTATTAATATATAATATTTTGTATAGTAATAATAATAATATAAGAATAATAACAACGCTTAATTTATTTTAATATTCTATAATAAATAAATAAATAAAGTTAAAGGTATAAAACCTTATCTAAAAATACTCTATTTATTATACTTTATAACTATAATATTAATTATATAATATGTATACTTACGTAAGCATTTTATATAGTTAGCAGTTTAGTAGGTTACGTTTTAAGTTATCTTTCCCTTTATTTTTCCCTACTATAGGATATAACCTGCTAACTATATTAATAGGAATTATTATAATATATCACTACTTTTACTATTATCTATATAATTAAATACCTCTTAATGCTTAAGATTATCATTTTTTATTATAATATTAGCTTATCTATAACCTTATACTATATAGGCGTATATACCACACCCCTATATACGCTTATACCTATCCTAATAATAGTTACGCTCTAAAGGTCGCTAAGTACTATAAGCTTAATAAAACCTTTATTTACTACTTTAAAATAGTCTTTAAGTATAGTAATATATATATATATATATAAGTTACGCTATTACTTAGAAAAACTACTACTAAAAAACCTCTTTATAGCTAACTAGATACCTCTTTTACTTTAGCGCTATTAAAAATCCTAATAGCTTCTATCTTATTAGACTAATTAATAACCTTATAGCTACTATTTATAACTACTTATAAATTAATATTACTAGGTTTACTTCTACTAAATATATTATACTTAAAAGTATAAAAGAAAAAATTATTTCGCTATATATTATAAGTATTTAACCTTCTTAGATTATATTATATCTTTAGTATACTAATAGTAATAAAAACCTCATAATCTCTTATCATAATATTAATAATACTCTAATTTACTACTATATTACCTTTTTTAGTAAGAAAACCCTTTTTAAATAGCTCTTTTTTAAACTATAGAAGTTTAACTACTTCTTCTACTATAAATAAAATCTATAGAAGTATATTACCTATCTTTTTATTTAACCTTAATTTTATATTAAACTTCTCTACGCCTACTTAAACCTTCTAGTTATAAACTATATATATAAAACTAATCGCTTTAATATATTACTTTTTAATTTTATTAGTATTACCTCTTATAACTTGATATTTAACACTAGCTTTACTTTTTTAAGTAATAAAAAAGAGCCTAATTATTAGTATATTTTTAACTACTTTATAGAGGTTTTTACTAAATAAAATATTCTATTATTTAGCTATATTATTACTGATTAGAAACTTACCTTATTTTAAGCTTTTTATATAAACTAGTTTAGTAAAATACTATATATACTTTATATATAGTATATTACTAAAAACGTTTAACTTAAAGCTAAAATATATTTCTCTTACTTAACTAAAAATAGTAATAAATATAAAATAAACCTCTAACTAAAAACTTTTATAGCTACTTAGTAAAAGCTTTATACTTTATTAATTTAGTAGATCTTTAATAAAAAGCTTTCTATTTTCTAAAATAGTTATTAGCCTACTTACTTTACTATATATACTATTAATATTTAGATCACACTTTAGAAGTAAACAATTATCTATTTTTAAGTTAATTAATACCTCTATTTTAGCTATATTATCACCTCTATTATAGAAAGTTAAAATAGTATTCTTAAATTATATTTATATAAAAATAACCTACTTCTCAATAAGATCTTTTTTAATCTAAAAAATATATAGGCTAGTATTATAATTTAGATATTATAAAAATAAGTAGTAAAAAAAATAGATAACCTAACTTTACTAGTAAAGAAGTAGTACTTTTTAGCTATATTAAAAACTTTATCTTACTAACTACTTTTAAATATATAGTTAATAACTTCTAAAAATTTATACCTAACTATTATAATAAATAAGTTAGCTAGCTACCCCCCCTATTAGTTAACGCTACGCTTTACCTATTTTATACTATATTAAAAACCTATAGCTTATTTTACTAATATATCCTCTACTACTTAGTATAAAATAATAATATTTTTAAGATTATTTAAGTTTATTACTACTAGTAGCTTTAACGCCATATAAACTTTAAAGCTAAAGCTCTAGTTAATAACCTACCTCTCTTTAAACTAGAAGTTATTAAGAGTAAAAGCTATTTTTATAGTATACCTAACTATAAAAAAAGCTATAGCGTTAATAGTATTTATTAAATCCTCATAGTAGTAGAAGTTAGTAAATATATTAATTAAAGAGATATTATTAGCTTAACTACTACTTAAGCTATTACTTAAGTTATTATTAAACTAAACTTAAGCTTATAATTACTCTAATAATTAAAGTATTACTATTACTATTATTAGCTTTACTACTAGCTTTACTACTAGCTTTACTATTAGTATTAACTATACTAATAATATTAATAGTAAACTTTTTATTACTAATTACTTTAACTATAAACCTCAGCTAATAATACCTCAAAATACTAGATACTAACCTTTATAAACCTAATATACAGGCCTTATAAGCCTAGTAGTAATATACTAGCGCTATACCTAAAAATAAAAATAAAATTTATAAAAAAACAGACGTCTAGCTTAATAATAATAAGAGGTTTATAATTAAAATTAAAGCTATTAAAATATAAATTAGTAATACTAACTTAAACTACTAAAATAGCTAATATTTTATAGTGCTATAATATAAAGTAAAGTTATATAGAGTTAAATAGTAGTAAGCTATAATAATAATAAAAATAGCTATTAGTAACGTTAATATTATTAAGTTATTAGATTAACCCCTCTTGAGGCTTTAGAAGGCTTAAATTAATAGTTATTTCTATTTCTATTAACCTTTTTAATTAAAATTATAAAAAAGTTAGCTTTATTAAATTATATTAATTACTATAATAAAAATCCAAATCGTAAAAGTTATATAAAATTAATCCCTAGTTTCTAATTAACTAAATCAAGTAACTAGGTTCTAAAAGCTTTCTTAGTAGTAAAATAATCGTTTAAGTAGGCTAGTAGCTAAAAATTCATTACTTAGTAGGTAGGCTGCTAGTGTTAGCCCTTATAGCCTGTCTACGCCTCCTCTTATAGCGCGAGAGGGTGGGCACTACTCTAGGGGGGGTGTGTTTTAAGAGGCCCCTATCTATTCTAATGCTAAAAAAAATAGAATCTACTACTTAGCTTATACTTTCTATCTATTTAGAACTCAGTAGTAAGTTTTATAATAGTTTAGAAGGGATTTTAATAATATCTATTAGGATATAGTTACTATTAACTAAAGTATTAATTTTATTATCTATATTAATATCTTTTTAAATATAGTAAATATTTAAGTCTAGCTAACCTAAGTAGTTATATTTAGTAAATCTTTAGTTCTTTATGTCCTCTTATAAGCTATTCTAAAATTATCTATTTTTCTAGTTGAAATAATTATATTTTAGTTAAAAGTTATAGAGGTAAGAGGCTTTATATTAATATTACTAGTAAAGCTATTCTTATTCTTATTATTAAAAGTTATACTAGAATTATAAACCCTCCCTCTATTTAAAGTTATTTTAAAATATATTATTCTAAGATTTTAGGTTCAAAATATAGTTAATTGTAATTAGTATTTTTAACCAACGCTAGGCTACCTCATACTTCCTCTTTATAAAAGTTAGATATTTCTTGATTATATTATTAGCGTTTAGCTCATTAAGAAATCTTTAAAATTTTTAATTCAAGGCGTTATAAAAGATTATTAACAGCTAGATAGTAGTTAATACAAAGCTTACTTAGAAATATCTATATTTAAAGTAGTTCTAAATAAAAGTATAAAAAATTATATTATTAGTAAAGTTATCTATAATAAACTTAGTTTTTTAGATTTAGTTAATAAACTCTCTGTAAGATAAAGTAGAATATTGTTAATTAAATAGCGTCTTAAGGGGCGAATTTTAAGGGAATTAAAAGCGTTAATTTCTAGGAAAAAGAGAAGGGAATTCTAGCTCCTTAAATACTTTTTAAGAGGCGGATTTCCCCACTTTTAATCCGTTTTACTAAGCTAGTTAGTAAGCTAAACTATGACTATTAATAGTAATTATACTAAAAATAGATTATTATTTATTTCTAAATATTATTAAAAATGAATAATATACTATTTTTAGTATAATTAGAGTTTTATAAAAACCTTAAATATAGATTTAAATATAATATTAATTATTTATTATTTATTAAATAATAATAATATATTACTTTACTAGAACTTATAAAATATATAATACTATATTTTACACTCCCTCTTAAAGTAAATACTATTATTATTTAATAAAAATAATTAAAGAATATTATAGTTATATTTTAATATCCCTTTATATAAATATTATAAATATATTATAATATTATATTTATTTAAATTTATTGATAATTGTTTATATAATATATTATAAGTGTATTATAATAGTTATATTTATTTAAATTTATTAATATCTCTTTATATAAAATATTATAAGTGTATTATAATATTATATTTATTTGAATACTATACCTTTTTATAGATATATAATATATAATATATTTTGTTTTAATATATATAATATAGAATATATCTTATTTTAATATATATATTTTTATATATATCTTATATTAAACTTATTATAATAGATATTATTATAATAACTATTAAATATTATTATTTTATTTTAATTGAGAGATATTAATATTCTTATAAGCTAAAAACCTATTTTCTTTTTTAATATAGGAAAAGCTTATTTATTATTTAATTATAAAAAGAAAAACTCTTTAAATATAGTTTTTAACTATTAGTTTTATATAATTATTTAATATAATTAGTTTATTTTATTTCTTAAAGTATTAAATAATATTAGATATTTCTAATAATTCTTAATAGTTATTATTATTATTATTATTATTTAATAAACTATATATAAGTATTTTAGTTATATAATAATTAAAGCTGTTTAATTATTAAATAAATTTATTTTATATTTAAAGAGAAAACTTTTATTTATTTTAATTATAAAGTTATAACTATTTTTATATTATTTACTTTATTATATTATATTTTTAATTATAAGTAAATTATATAATAATTAAAGCTGTTTAATTATTATAATATCTTTATTAAATTTTAAAGTTATAACTTCTTTTTAATTAGTTTTATTTAATATATTATATTTTTAATATATATTTTAATTTATTATTATTTAAGTTTATTATTTTAAGTATATATATATTTTATATTAATTATAATAGATATTAATTATTATACTATTAGTTTCTTTTATACTTAATATAGCTTTTAAAAGCTTATTTATATATATATATATATATATATATTTAAAAATTATATTATTACTCCCTCTAAAGCTAAATATAGCTTTTTAAATAAAATATATTATAATAATTTATTAATTTAAAAATATTATATATAATAGTTTACTATAATAACTTATTAAAATATAGTTATTTTTATTCTCCCTCTTAAACTATTATATATATTATTATTTTATAATATATTATTAACCTTTTATTAGTTTTATTATAAAGGAAATTTAATATTTAATAAGGTTTTAATATATATATATATATATATATATATATATATCTTATTTTGTTATTTAGTTATTTTAATTTATAATTATATTCTTATAATTATAAAAAGTATTATTATTAAGTATATATAATATATATTTATTAAAAAGGCTGCTTTAATAATACTATATAATATCTATATTTATTTATTAAAAGAAGCTATTTATATATAGCTTTTAATATATATCTATATCTTAATAGTTTTATTTTATTTTTATTAAACTATTAATAATAGTATTATTATTATAAGATATATAATATATAAACTTAATTATTATAGCTTTATTTAACTTAATTTAGTTATTTTAGATCTATAGTATTATTATACTTATAGTTTATAGATTATTATATAGTCTTTTTTTTTTTTTTTTTTTTAACTAAGTATAAGAATTATTTTAATAAGTAGTTTATATACTTAATTTTAATTAAGTAAAGTTATAGTTATTTTACTCGTTTTAGTTATATTAATATATAATTAATATTTTAAAGTTATTTATTTAATATTTTACTATTTTTAATTTAATAAATATTATAAAGTTATTTATTTAACTATTATATATAGTTTTATTAGTTTTATTAATATTAATAATTTTATAATATTAATACTTTAGTATTTTAATTTAATAGAAACTACTTTATTATAGATATTTATTATAAAAGACTGCTTTAATAATAAATAAATATATATATTTTGTTTTTATTTAATAGATATATTTATATATCCATATAGCTATACAAATATGAGTTAATTAACTATTAATTTTTCTTTTAATTAACTTATATATTTACTTATAACTATCTCATTTTTAAGTTTTAGAATTATATATTATTATAATATATATAAAAATAAGTATAATATTATTATTCAATCTAATAAAATTGAAGCTTTTGAGATATAATATTTAATTATTTATAAAAGCTATTTTATAAGTATAATTTTATTAATATCTTATTTTATTTCTTAAGTATTATAAATTATTATAATACTATATATTATATATTTATTAATATATATTTTATATTAACTTAGATAATATATTTCTTAATTTATTTTTAAAACTATTTCTTATAATATAGTTCTATATTATATATATTATTAGTTATAATATAACATAATTAATAATTTAATAGTTTAATTTTATAGTAATTACTATTATACCTTACTAAGTATAATATAACTTTTTATAAAATAAGTAATATTTAATTATAATTATTATTTTTACTTAATAATAATAGTTATTTATATCTTTTTTATAAAAGTATTTATATATTATATATATTTAGTAATATAAGTAAAGATATCTTGTTTTATAAATTTTTTTTTTCTTTTTTTAATTATGATAATAAAGTATTTCTATTTAAATATTTAATTAATAACTATAATAAATTAATTTATAAGTATTAAATTATTATTATTTTATAATATAATATTATAAAAACTATATTTGATTATTAAAAGGTTTTTAGTTTTATTTTTAATAAATATATATATAACTCCTTCTGAATTATAGAAGAGATATATAGCTTATTAGTAAATATAAGTTATATATAACTCCCTCTAAATTATAGAAGAGATATATAGCTTATTAGTAAATATAAGTTCTATTTCTAATACTTATATATTTATTATATATTTTTATTATATTATATTATAAAGTTACATTATTAATATATTATTTAGCTATATTTATATTATTATTATTTTTATATATTTAAGTTTTTAATCTTTTTTATTTTAAATAAGATAGTTTTTAACTATAATAATATTAAATATATATTATATTAGAAAATATTAATATATTTTTATAATATATCTTTTTACTTTTTAAGTATTATTATAATTTAAATATTAATTATATAATATTTTTATTTAATATTAATATTTATTATATATAGATATATATATATATTTCTTAAAATAATATTATAGAAATATTAAAAGTAAAATATTCTTTCTTTTAATTTATAGAATATATTAAATTAAGATTTAAATATAAATTTATCTAATTATTATAAGATTTATATATAATTTATATATTTATTATATATATAATTAGTTATAATATATTTCTTTTATATAATAGAGAATTTATATATTATAATATTATAAAGAAATATATTAATATACTTCTTATTATATAATATATTATTTTACTAAAAAATAAATAATATTATATAAAGATTTATTTAATTTCTTTATATGTTTCTTATATATATATATATATATTATAAATTATAATATAAAATATTATCTTTTAATTTTATTAAGTTTCTTTTATTTTTAATTCTTTATATAATATTAAATTATATAGTTAATATTAAGAAGATATATTAATATTATTTATAGATTTTTTTTAATATATTATTATTATTTATATTAATAGTTTATAAAATATAATTTATAAAATATATAACTTATTTAAAATGATAACTTTTATTTTAAGTTTATAACTATAAAAAGGTTCTTTATAATTGTAACTTATTAATATTTTAATATATAACTTAAAAGTAATTATATAAAATATTATAAAAGTATTTATATAAATAAAATAAATAAATAATTTCTATTATATTAATTTTATAACTTAATTCTTTATTTATTCCTTTCTTATAAAGAAACTTTTTATAGTAACTATTTTATATAACTTAATATTTTTATATATAACTTATATTCTTTTATAAAAATCTTAGTTTTAAAATATTAATATGAATATATAGATATATTTTATGTAATAATAAAGTTATTTTATTATTTATTATTTATTAAATATTAATAATATTAAAAAATATCTTTATATATAGTATAATAAATATATTATATATATTTGTTTTTAAGCTTTTTTTTAATAGCTTATAGTTTTAATAGATATACTTTTTATAAGGATATCTATTATAAGTATATACTGAATATAGTTATGCTATATATTTAGTTATTTTAAACTATTTTATAGTTTTAATCCTCTTAGATAAATATTCTTATAAGAATAATATATATTATATATTATATTAAAGTTTTATTAACTTTAACTATAGCTTATACTTAATATAAGAATATCTTTATATAAGATATAGTACTATTTATGAATATATATATATATATATATATATATATATTATTTTGTTTTTATTAGGTTTATTTAAACCTTATATATTTTTATAAGAATATTCTCTTATAAGATATAAGATATAGTATAATTTTATGTACTATAGTTTTATTAAGTTCCTTTAGAACTTATACCTTTTATAGGAATATATTATTATACTTTATTCTTTTATATAAATATCTTCTTAAAGTATTTCTAAAAAGTTTAACTTTCCTAAAGAGAAGTTTACTTTAAAGAATATCTGTTAAAGAAGTATATTCTTATAAAAGAAATAAATATAATAAATATATATTATAAAAGAATAATATATAAATATAAGAGTTAAGAGCTAACCTGGGCTTATAACCTGTTAATTAAATAGCGTCTTAAGGGGCGAATTTTAAGGGAATTAAAAGCGTTAATTTCTAGGAAAAAGAGAAGGGAATTCTAGCTCCTTAAATACTTTTTAAGAGGCGGATTTCCCCACTTTTAATCCGTTTTACTAAGCTAGTTAGTAAGCTAAACTATGACTATTAATAGTAATTATACTAAAAATAGATTATTATTTATTTCTAAATATTATTAAAAATGAATAATATACTATTTTTAGTATAATTAGAGTTTTATAAAAACCTTAAATATAGATTTAAATATAATATTAATTATTTATTATTTATTAAATAATAATAATATATTACTTTACTAGAACTTATAAAATATATAATACTATATTTTACAAATATTTATAGATAATATTTTAAAAGCTATAATGTCTCTTACTAAGATATTATTATTATTCTTTTTATCTTAAGTAGTATTTCTATTAACTTAAAGCGTTACTATAAAATAGTTAGTTCTAATAGCTTATAATCTCTATTTCTATATCTAAAGTGTGAATTTTTACATTTAAACTAAAGATCTAAATATCTAACTTTTTATAATGAAGAATATCCTATTTATAAGGTATTAGCTTAATACTCTATTTCTTATGAATACTTAGCTAGAAAACGCTATATTACTATAAAACCTAGTTTAGCTAAAATAAATCTACTATTTAAAGCTACTACTAAGTTAGACTAAATATCTTATTAAATCTTATTAAAACTTAAAATAGTATTAACTCTAAATTAGATATTCCTAATAATTAGTTAGAGGTTTTTAGTAAAAATCCTTACTATAGTAAAGTAGATATCTATTGAAAGTATAAATATCTTACTAATAGCTATTAGTTTAGTAATATTAATAGCTAAACTAGCACTAATATTATGTTTTACTAAACGCTAGCAGTTAGAGGAGACTAAAAAGTTTATAAAAAGGCGTATATTACTTAGGAGGCAGTTACCCTCCTAAGTATCCTTAAATTATAAGCTTATACGGCTTATACTAGTTATATAGCCTACTCCCTTAGTGAGGCTTACTAAGGGGGCTGCGTAAAGTAGAGGATATATCATAAAATAGATCATCACACACCTCTTTAACTATAAAAATAGCTAAAAATACCTTACGCGTATATAAAACGCTTATAAACTAAAAATAATATATAACAACTAATTATATATAGAAAAATAGAAACACCTTTTTAAAAAGAAATAGCTTAAAAGCTTACTCCCTATAGTATAATTTAAAAAACCCTAATAAATCCTCTTAACATAATTAACTTTATAAATGTATCAAAGGCGCTAATTTATACACCTATACTTCTAAATAAAAGCAGCTATCTAATTAAAAAATAAATAAAGAGGAAAAATTTCTTAAGAGGCGCGTATATAATCCTTCTTTTCCTCATATATCCCTTTTATATTTCTTATAAATATCTATTTTACTTACTTTTCTCTTTATCTTTTATAACTATACCTAAAACACTCTTATAAAGCTTTATACTACTTCTTAAAAACATCCTCTCTATATATTTCTTTCTTTATATATTATTCCTATTGTTTCTTATAAATATACCTAAAATATCTCTTAAAACTCCTAATAATAAACTACTTCTAGTATTAATTAAAGACTACACTTTTTAGAAGTAGTATAAAACCTTCCTATATATCTAAATAACTACTAAGTAAATTATCACTAAGCTTAAAAGAGACTATAAAGATTATAAATATCTAAATTATTACTTAAAAAGAATTTTACTAACTATTTATAGCTGTCTAAAAGCTAAAGCTTATTAAAAACTACTTTTCAAACTCTATGTTTCTTAAGAAATACTAAAAAGAAACTTATAAAAGTTCTAATAATAACGTTTTTATTAATGCTACTAAATATTAAATTAACTTAAGAAATATTATCTTAAAAATCCTTATTATAGACTAGGATCCTTATAAGCTATCCCCTCTTATTTCATTATACCTTCACCTTTATAAAAACGGCATTATTATTAAGTCATTTAAGAAGCTTATCTTTATTTATAATAATTAGCTTCTAAAAAACTAGCTCACTTAGAAGTTTATTACTACTTAGGCTAATAGTTCTTATAAAGTAAATGTCTAATCTATTAAATCTAATAGTAATAATAAAGAGGATATTAATAGCAGTTTATTTCGCTCTTCTAGTAATACTTTTAAGTCTTCTTTTATTTCTCTTAAAAAATAAAATTAGATCTAAATAGTTTTTTCTTATTAGGTCTTAAGAATCTTTCTCCTACTTATGAAAGAAATAAAGCTAAATGTTAAAACTTTTAATACTTTAGGAGTTATGACTAAAATACCCTCTCTCTATTAGTAGTAAAAATATAAAACTAAATATAAATTTATTAATTTCTTCTTATAAATAAAACTAATTCCTCTTTAGCGATTATTACTTTTTAAAAAGCTATTCTAACTAATTATAAGAGTAATATCTTCTTATCTTTAAAAAAAGATAGTATATCTTATAAAGCTATACTTTACTTAAAACCTAATCCCCTCTTAGGTCTTTATAGCCCCCCTCCTATTAATATTAACTAAGATCACTATTAAAGTAAACCTTATAAATACTAATACTTTATATATATTATTAATAACTTATAAAAAAATAGATACTACCTCTATATATTCAGTTATCTTATAAGAAATATGATAATTAGTATAAATAAATATCTTATAATACTTATTATATTATTCCTCTTAAGCTAAAGCTTTTAGGAGATATAGTTTATATTAAGATCTACTATTTCATAAATCTACTAACTTATTAGTAAAGAGATAACGCTCTAATATTAAGTTGTCTGTCTTTATTTCTTTATAATCTATCTAACTTTATAAAAAAACTTTTAAGAATATATATTCTACTTAATAACCTACTTAGAAATTATATAAATTGAAATATAGTAGTAAAACTAAACTTATTAGTGAGGTTAAAGCTTATAAAGCGTCTAAAGCTTATAAAAAGCGTAATTCTATTAAGATTTAAGCTAACCCTATTAATAATATAGCTTCTAAAATAAAAAACCTATCTCCTTTACTCACTAAGACTTATATAAAGCTTAAGATATCCTAATAATAAGCTAAAAAGATCTTATAAGTAACTAAAACTCCTAATATCTCTATTAAAAAGTAATATATTTACTATATAACCTCTTCTCTCTAGGCACTTTTTAGCCTAGCTTATAAAAACTTAAGCGTAAATACCCCTATAATACCTCCTTAAAAGGTTACTCTTTAAGAGATCTACACCTTTAAAAATTTAAATAAAAAAAGTAATCTTATAAGCTAGCCCCCTTATAAAGTGCAATAAGTATAAACTTCTTATAAACCTCTATTTATTTCTCACTAAAAATATTATAAATTTTTAAATACTTTCTTCTTTTAAAAGCCTACTCTTAAACTTAAAAACGCTATTCTTTAGTTTCTCTTAAGTCTACTAAAAATTCTATTTAAAAAGTAAAGCTTAACCTTTATAAAAATCCTATTAACTTATTACCCCTTAAATATTTATTTATATCCCCTATTTATAAGGTCTTACCTCTCTCTTAAGAGGATCTTATTTATTTAAAAAAGATTATTACTTATAACTTTATATAAGCCTTCTATAATAAGCTTAACCTATATAACTTATCTCTTATTAAAGCTAATTTTATAAAGCTTATCTCTCTTATAAAACCTAATTCTCTAAAAGACTCCGTTATATAATCTATTTATATATTTATTAATAAAGTAGGTATTATGAATATCACTCTCAATAATACTTAAGAAGATATCAAAGTCCTCACAGAATAAGCTATCTTATAAAATAGTATTAGTTTAGTGTATAAGCTATCCCCTTTAGCATTAAAACTTATAAAAGTTAAATCTTATAAGATTATTTTAAGTTATTATAGTTTTTATTAGATTATATACTAAATAAAAGAAAGTTATTTATTTTTATAACTGTTATAAATATATTATAATTATATATGTTATACTTATAAGGTTTAGAAGTGAATAAAAATATTTAAATTTCATTTATAAGAGGTTTTTTATAAATCTATCTATAGCTTCTAGCTATTCACTATGATTTTACCTACTTAGTGCGATAGACCTCCTAACCCCGCGCCTCCTAATAATATATATAGTTTTTAGTTATATGATCCCTAACGACCTCTTAAGTCTCTAACTACCTCTCCTAACCTTAGCTACACTTATATATATATATTAGTTAAGAACCTTACGATCTTTAACTTCACTTTAGTAATAATATAGTTTGTGATTTTACTTAATTACTATAGACTACTAAACTATCAACCTATCCTCTCTTTTACGTATTACCTACGCTGCTAATACTATCTCTATTACTACTTTACTATCTACTATTCTTCTTTTTTAATTAGGCTAGCTAACGCTTTTATAGTAGCTATACTATCGTTAGTAACATTCTCTCTATTAGTTAGCGTAAAGCGCACTCACTAATGTTCCCCTATTAGGCCTAAGCTTAGGCTACTTCTACTTTAGTATTATAGAGGGTTTATATAAAGAAGGGCCACTCTTTAGAATAGCTAGAAACGCGTATAGCCTCTATATAGAGATATCTAAAGCTATTATTTATCGCTTTAATTATAGCGTAGAGAGGGTCCCCTCTAGACGTATTTATAAAGGTTCTAGCTATAACTACTTTAATAATATACTATTAAGTAGTAAAAGAGTACTTACTAAATTTAAGGGCTTTATTTATTATATAAATATTATTCTATATAGTAATACCTTTAGCTATTTATTTATAGAAAGGTATACTTCGTAGGAGATTAGTGTTTTTATATATCTCTTATAGTATAGATATTATAAAAGATTTATGATAGGTTATAAAATTAAGTTATTAATATAGGTTTAAGAGTGAAGAAGAGGAAGAGGGATAGGCGTAAAGCTTTACGTATAATAGTAGAGTTTTTATACTTCTAGCTATAAGAACCTCTTCTAACAACCTCTTTAGTTAAAGAGTTATCTATTATATAGTAGCGTTTATAGAACCTTACTAGAAAGTTTAGTAAAGCTATTATTATAAGAGCCTTAGTAACCTATTTAGCTCTAATATAATTAGCTTTACTATGTGTAGCGCTACTAGCCCCACGCTCTAGAGCTAGCGCTATTACTATTCCACTAGTTTATTTAGCTAGGGTGTACGTTTAACTTTATAATATTTAGAGAGTTTACTTACTAGTAGGAACGTATAGGGTTTCTATACTGTTTTTCTTAATTAGTAGAGGGCATAGGTTAAAGTGCCTATATAGTGTTTCTAGAATTGTGCCTGCGTATAGGGTGAATTTTGCTGTAGTCTTTTTGTAGGGGGGCTGCATTATAACTACAAACTCAACCTTATATTATAAGTATAGTACTAGATCCTAGAATAAAAGTTAACTATTTTGAAAATGATAAGCTTTTACACTATTATCCTACTATTGAAAAAAATATTATTAATTTATTAGAAAGAGAATATAAACTATAAATATATATATATTTGTTATATTTATTAAAGTTTTATTTATTAGTTATATACTAATATATTAATTTAGGGTTAAAATAGAAAAAGATAGTTCTTTAGAATCTGAAGAAGTATTAGATTCTAATACGTCTTATAATTTAGATTCTAATAACGACTTTTTTATTAGTAGTAATACTACTATAGAAGCTGAATATATTATCTATTTAGCTAAAGAACCTTTAGATTAAGACGTAAGTTATTTTATTAATATATATATATATTATTATTATTATTATATACTATTATTATTATTATTATATTATTATTATTATTATATATTATTATTATTACTATTATTATATATTATTATTATTATTATTATTATTATTATGTATTATTATTATTATTATTATTATTATTATTATTATATATTATTATTATTATTATTATTATTATTATTATTATTATTATTATTATTATTATTATTATTATTATTATTATTATTATTATTATTATTATTATTATTATTATTATATATATATATTAAGTTCTTATAGGTTGATCTTTTACTCTACTGGAAAAGTAGTAGTTATAAATATCTTATATTAGCTATTGTAGCTAGAATATATTTAGCTATTCTTGCTACTTCTGCTCCTATAGAGAGGATTCTCTCTGTTACTAGTAATATTACTACTAAAAATAGAAATAAACTAAGCCTTTATACTAGAGCAGAAATAATTCTTTTTAAGTACTGGAAAATTAAGGATTTAAAGGAATTAGAAGAGATATTTTTAAGTAATTTAGAAGAAGAAGAAAGAGAAGAAGAAGAAGATTAATTAGTTAGGTTTTTATTTATATAGTTTATTTAGTTATAATTTACTTAGTTATAATTTACTTAGTTATAATTTACTTAGTTATAATTTATTTAGTTATAATTTACTTAGGTATAATTTAGTTTACTATTATTATAATTTATAAGCTATTAAAACTAGTATAACAGTAGTTCTAAAGCGTTATTTATTTATTTAGTTCTATAAAACTTATCTACTAGCTATATATATAATTCATATTAACTATTATTTATGAATTATAATTAATATTAACTATTATATATAATTAATATTAATTGATATATAATAATATATAATCTTTTTATATATATAGGCTAGTCAACTAGTCAGACTAGCTAGTCGACTTAACTTAACTAGCCTAGTATTAGTTAATAGGTTGACTTAACTAGCCTAGTCCTAGTCAGCTTGATAACTCAACTTAACTTAACTTAATCCTAACCCTAGTTATTATAATAAAATTTCTCGTATTTAACAATAACTATTTATAACTAGTATAAATAGTTACTACTAATATAAAAGAAATAATACCACTACTACTAATAATAATAATAATAATAATAATAATAATAATAATAATAATAATAATAATAATAATAATAATAATAATAATAATAATAATAATAATAATAATAATAATAATAATAATAATAATAATAATAATAATAATAATAATAATAATAATAATAATAATAATAATAATAATAATAATAATAATAATAGTAACAATAATAATAATAATAATTACTTACTATTTCTAGTAATCTCTCTTTAAAAGTAGTAAACTTCGAGATTAAATTATCTAGCTTTCTATATATAGTATATATATATAATAACCTCATATTAAGGTTAATATAAAGCTTACATTATAATTAAGTATTAGGCTTAAAAAAGACTAAAAATATAGATTTTAAGTCTTTTAAAGCTTTATACTTACTATTAGTAATATAGAGTTTTTTAAACTCTAAATTACTAGTATTTCTATAAGTATAATCTAAAGCAGGTTTAAACTCTATAGTAGTAGAAATTAATCTATATATAGAGTTCCACTTAATTTAAGAATTTATATCAATATTAGTCATTTTATCTTTCTGATATCTAAGAATATATAATATAATTAATAACTTACTTATAGGGATAATGTTTTATTAAAACTAGAAAGTAGAGTATTTTTGCTTTTAGCTTTATTAATATTTTCTAGCAAAAAGTGTTTTATCTCGCCTATATATTTAACTAATATAGTTAAATATTAATTCCATTTTATAAGGTCTATTTAATTTAGTTACTAAATTATTAATATTAATATTATATATAATTAAATACTCACTACTAAATAGATTCTCTTATAGATTTTCGTTTTCATCTATAGCTTAGTTATTATTAATTATACTAATATTACTATTAGTATTATTAAATCCTTCTTCTTCTATAGTAGAATCAGAGATAAAACTTTATAGTATATCTTATACTACTAAGTTAATTATATGCGCAACATATTTAATACTATTCTTAAAAGCTTATTATAAGTTTCCTTATAATTAGTTTTAAGATGAGTAATAAAAGTAGTATTATTATACGCATTATCTCTAGTAAAACTATATATAAGTAATGTATGGATATATATAATAATTATTATTATTATGAATATATCTAAAGAATTTATCTATAGTAAAATGAGGATAGATATTTAAACTATTTATAACTTCTTTAAATATATATAGATTAGTATAAGCTTTTGTAAAGTCTTTAAAAACTAAATATATAGTTAGTATAATGTTATTAATAATAATAATAATAATGATAGTTAACATGTTATTTCTAACCTGTAAGCTTATATATAAGCTTAAAATCGTTATTAATATAGCTTATAATAGTACCTAAAAAGGCATTTTAAGCTTTAGAAGTCTAAATATCTAAAACTAAGGAAAGTCTTCCTAAAGCTTTAATATTTTTTATAATTTCAAAATTAATAAATAATAGAAATCTGTTATAAGTAGAGTCTAATCAAGCCTTTATTCTTTTAATTAATTATAAAGGTAGAGCTAGCCTCTAGCTGTTCACTGTGATTTTACCTGCTTAGTGCGATAGACCTTCTAACTCCACGCCTCCTGATAATATATACAGCCTTTAGTTATATGATTATAACACCAGACAACCTCATAATCTTCAACTTCACTTTAGTAACAATGTAGTTTGTAATTTTACTTAATTACTTACTACTAAACTATTAACCTATCCTCTCTCTTACGTATTATCTATACTGCTAATACTATCTCTATTACTACTTTGCCGTCCGCTATTCTTCTTTTTCAATTAAGCTAGCTAACGCCTTTAGTATACCTTATATTATCTATAAGTAAAGTAGTATATTAAACTAGAAAGCCTAGTAGTAGCTATATTATTATTAGTAACGTTCTCTCTATTAGTTAGTATAAACTATACTTACTAATATATCCCTAGAGAGCTACCTCTACTTTAGTATTATAAAAGGCTTATTTAAAGAAGAGCTACTTTATAAGGTATATAAATACTTTACTTACCTCTACTACTAAGTTTATACGTTTATTATTAATTACGTTATACGTTATAAGGTCCCCTATAAGAGTATTAATAAGAGCTCTCTTAAGTGTTATTCTAACTATACGCTCTCTATATATCTTAGATTATATAAAGAAAGAGCGGGTTTTATCGATCTAATTAATATTAAACTCTATAGTAAGCTTTTACGTATAATTTATATTAATAGGCGCGCTAAGTTTAAAGTATCTATATATAAAGTTAAGTACTAATATTATAAAGGTTTTTTATAAGTTATAGAGTGAAGAAGAGGAAGAGGGATAAGCGTAAAGCTTTATACGTAGTAGTAGAGCTTTTTATACTTCTAGCTATAAGAACCTCTTATAATAACCTCTTTAGTTAAGGAGTTATCTCTTATATAGTAGTATTTACTTTACTAAAAGGTTTAGTGAAGCTATTACTAAGCTATAAGAGCTTTAGTAACCTATTTAGCCTTAATATAATCAGCCCTACTATATATAGCGCTACTACTACTAGCCTTATGCTATATAGCTAGCGCTATTACTGTTCCACTAGTTTATTTAGCTAGAGTGTGCGTTTAACTTTATGATGTTTAGAAGGTTTACCTGCTAGTAGGAACGTATAGGGTTTTTATACTATTTTCCTTAATTAGTAGAGGGTATAGGTTAAAGTCCCTATATAGTGTTTCTAGAATTAATCCTACGTATAGGGTGGATTTTGCTGTAGTCTTTTTATAGGGGGGCTGCGTTATAACTATAAACTTAATAAAAGTAGAGCTATTATATATTAGTATTATAACTGTTAAGTATAATTTATAGTTTTATACTTACTTATTATAATAATTTAATAACTCTTTAAAAAAACTAGATTCTAGAGTATTAAACTTATTTATTATAAGAATTTAATAACTTTTTAAAAAGAATTAAATCTTATAGTATCAAAAATAAGTTGTTTCCTACTATAGAATCTAATATCTTAATATAAACGTTATCTTATTTAAAGTTAGAAATAGTATTACTTCAAGGTCTTTTACTACTATAGATAAAAAAAGACTCTTTAGTAGGTAATATATCTACTTCTTTTATTTAAGTATTAGTGTTAATATATGACTTATTTAATGAAAAGGTATTATTATAAATAAATATTTACTTTTAGATCTAGTTAATCTAAACTTTTTATTATAAGCTATAGTTAGATGAAACTGCTTATAATGTCTTATAAAGTTTATAGGTTAAAAAGCCTTTAACTTTAATAACTCAATGTTTATTACATCTAATAATAAAATAATTAATATAAATATAATTAATAGAACTAATTTATATAACTAGTTACATATCATAATTATATATAAGTAGTTAAGATAACTAATTATATATAATTATAAAAAGGATAAAATACTTATATAGTATATTTAATTTATATTTCTCTCTCTTTTTTCTTTATTAATAAGTAAAAAAGTCTATAAAAAACCTATTTTGAAATACATATACTAAAGACTTATATTAGACTCTAGTTTATAGTTCTATCTGTTATATAAGAGGTCTATAATACTACTATTAGCTACACTACTAATATAAATATTACTATCTATAGTAGTAAAAATAAGACTAGAAGGTTAAAAGGAAATAATAAAAGAATTTACTCTAATATTCTTATAAAAGAATAAATAGATAGGTTTCTTAAAGATTTAAATAGTAGTAATAACTTATAGTATAATAGTAGTTATAGTATTTTACAATATAGAAGAAAGAAAGGAAAAGCAGCAAAAAGGGGGAATTAATAGTCTTTTTATTCTTTTATAGGTTTCTAAGAAGTTTCTAGTAATTAATAATATAACTACTAAACTACTTTTAACTACTAATAAATTATTAATAATATAGGACTATTAATTATTAATTATTAATTATTAATTAATAAACTAGAATTAGTAACTAAACTTAGTAGGAAGCTTTAAAATCAACAGATAAATAAGCTAGTTAAAATAATACTTATTAATAATCTTAAATTTTAAAAAGTTCTACTTCTTACTAGTTAGAATTTCTAGAAACCTCTACTTACTAATTAATATTAATAATCTATACTATTAGTAAGTGGTTTTAATTACTAATATAGTTAGATTCCTAATCTATATTATTAATCTAAAGTAGGATTATCAATAAATAATGCCTATTTCTAAAAACTACTAAGTTCTAACTAAATACCCTATAAAAAGGAATTCAAGTAAAACTATATATAACTCGCGCTATAAAGAATACATAGAGCTATAGTTACTCATACTAATATAACTAATAGAATCACACCTAACAATTAAATAAGTAACCTTGTAACTATTAATTATATATTAATATAACTAAAAGGAATAAAGTGACTATGACTTTATCTAATTAGAATAAAAACTATATTTATATAAACTACCTATTATAGTAATTCCTACGATTAGCTTAAACAAATAAAAACTATATATTAGGTTATTTGCTATAAAAGGCTTATATCAACAGAAAAACAGTTTCCTAAAGTTATTAATATAGTTATTATAAACTAAAGTTAATATTAAGTTGAGATTTAAAACTAAAATAATGGAAACTAATAATCTGTTATAAACTAATAAACTATAACTATAATAATACTATAGATCTAAAATATCTAAATTAGATAAAATAAAGCCGTAGTAATTAACTTTAGAATAAGGCTTTTATAGTTAATTACCTACTATAGTAATTACTTAATTAAGTAATTACCTTGTTAAGTAGGGGTTTATAAAGAAAAAATATATTATATATATAATAGGTTTTTCTACTTAGAATAGATTTTAAAGAAGTAAGTAATTTAATAGTTTTATCTATTAAACTACTACTATCTATTACTATTACTACTTACTACCTATTCTTATTAATAGTATTATTTCTTTTATATTAGTAATAACTATTTATACTAGCTATAAATAGTTATTATTAATTATAAGGAAATTTATTATAATAACTAATAAAGCGAAAAGTTTCCTACTTTTATTATACTAAATACTACTTCTACTCTTAATAATATTACCTCTATTATATACGCTTTTATATCAGGAGAGTTATAATTATATAACTAAAAGCTATATATATTATTAAAAAGGTGTAGAGTTAAGAGGTCTATAACTCTAAATAGGTAAACATTATAGTGAACAGCTAGAGGCCTAAGTAATAGTATTAGTAATAATACTCTTATTAGTATATCTTACTACTCTACTACCTACCTATTTATATTCTTTTATATACCTCAAACTAAGTTAAATAAAGTATTAAGAACTAGTTATACTAAGATTTATTTATTTACTTTATTAAGATTAAGTATAAGTTTAAGTGTTATTATTAAGTTTAAAGTATTTAGATAAAAAGTGTTAAGTGAACTATAATACTTACTTATATAGATTCATTAGACTGCTAATATAAAGAAATAAATAATATTAGAAATATTATTATAAATTATAAAACTTTAAAACAAATAATATTAAATAGAAATAAGATCTTTTTTCTAAATTTTAGAAGTTATTTATATTATAACTTAATATGAAACAATTAATACTTAGTATATCTTACTTATATATTAATAAATAAATAGAATAAACTAACTAAATTCTTAAAACTTATTTCTATATTTATATTAACTATAGATAAAGTAATAAAGTTATATTACTACTAATTATTAAGTTTGCTTATAATCATATAACTAGAGAAAATATTAAAAACTCCTCTTTTTATTTAATCTATAGAGTTAAATTAATTTTCCTAAGAAACTTTAAATAAGTTTACTTATATTTAAAACTATTCCTTCTATATAACATATTAAGAATATTCAAAAAAGAATATATAGAAATTAAGGCTGCTAGCCTTATTTTATGAAATTTAATAAGTAATAACTATAAAAGCTTAACTAATTCCCTCACCCTCTACTAATAATTTTTAAGTTATATAACTATAGACTTAATTATTATTTTTATTTCTATGCTCCTCTATTAGATTTTAAATATTATAATAAGCTTTAACTATTTCCTCTAGCTACTTTTATCTCTATTAGTCTCCTCTATCTCTACTTTATAAAGCTATACCTACTTTTTACACTATATTTAATTTATACTTATTTGTAATTATCTCCTCTATTATTTAAACGTCTATACTATAATAAATAATATCTACTACCTTATTACATAGTTTTAATGAAGAGCTTTACTACTATTAGCTATACTCTTAATATTAGATTTACTCTCTCTAACTTACTAATAAGCTTTTAAGCTATTTTAGCTTCTTTAAGGAAACTTATAAAGTATTTATAAGTATTAGAATTATTATTAGTAGCTTTGACTATATCTATATTAATCTTTAAGCTATATAATTACTATAGACTATTTTTATTAGTTATAGCTTTAGGTAAATATAACTAAGTGAATTTAAAAAAAGTTATTTTATTAGTGTAAATAAATAAACTAAAACTAAAGCTTTTAATATCTTTAATATTAGTTTTATAAATTAAGTTCTTCAGCTTAGCTTTACTTAGCTTATATATATATATATATATATCTAAAAAAGGGAAAAGATATTATTAGTTACTATATATATACAATAAGATATAAAGAATAAGCTTAAAGCTTTATTTAAATAATAGAGTCCTTATACTATAGCTATAAAAACCCTTTTAGCTATAGGTATAAAGAGTTATATTATCAAGTTTATACCTTTAAATAAAGGTTTAAACTATTATTAAGCTCTAACTATAATATAAATAACACTTCTATAACGTTATAAATAACGCTCTTATTAATATATTCTACTACTTTACTACTTATTTACCTGTCTTTATATTATAGGCTACGCTTACTTACTATATCTAAGCAGTACTACAGACCCTAAGTAATTTTACTCCTAGCGACTACGTTCGCTTAGTAAGTATCCTATACTTATTTTTCTTCTATATAAGGAGTATCTTAGAAATTTCCTCTCTTTAACTTAGATTACTATAATTAAAGTACCTCTAAGTTAAATAAACTAAAAGCTAACTTTTTAGATATCTAAGCTCTTTTAAATACCTATTTCGCTAGTTATATAGAAGATTAATAGTAAATAGGAAATAGACCTTAATAAGCTAGAAATAACTAGTCTAAATATAGTACTAATTAGTATAGAGATATTTAAAATAATTTATATAGTAATTAATAAGCTTAATAACTAACTTAATAATATATTATTTATATAGTAAACTAATAATAAGCTAGTTATAGAGCTAATATAAGTATTAGTAAATAACTATATTATAGTACTATTTATATTAAACCTTATAATACTTCTATTAGTATTACTACTCTTTAAGTTAGATATTACTTAGAAAATAAGTAATATTTAGCGTTTAAAGCTTCTCTTAAACCTTTTTAAGTTTAGAAGAAGTTATAATAAGTATATTATATTAAGTTTGTAGTTACGACGCAGCCCCCCCGCAAAAAGACTACGTCAAAATTCACCTTATACGCGGGCATAATTCTGGAAACACTATATAGGTACTTTGACCTGTGCCCTCTACCAATTAAGGAAAACAGTACAGAAACCCCATACGTTCCTGCTAGCAGGCAAACCCTCTGAACATCAGTGCGGCTGAGGTTGGGAGAGTTACGATCATATGACCGAAGGCTGTGTGTGTTATCAGGAGGCGCGGAGTTAGGAGGTCTGTCGCACTAAGCAGGTAAAATCACAGTGAACAGCTAGAGGCCAAGTATATTATATAAGTATAATAGATATATAATAGAATCTAAATAGATTGAGCTTTCTATCTAAGTAACTAAAAAATATAATACTTAATTAACGTCTATTTAGAGCTTAAGGTATAGTTAGTAATTATAGCTTTTTATAGTTTAAGAGGTAGTAATAGCTTATTTAAGCCTAACGCTTTTTTAATATACTTTAACTATATATATAGTAATCTTAATATTGAAAATGAAGCTTTTAGAAAACTATTAGAATTTAAGATAAAATATAATAAGGTTTTTATTTTATTTCTACTCTATTTTAAGTATACTATTATAGAAGTAAGTAGTATAATATAGCTAAATAGTATTTAGATTAACTACTTATAAAAAGTATTATTTTATAAACTCCTTAACTACTTAGTTAATTACCTAACTTTCTATAAGTATACTAAATATATAAACTTTATATAAGATATTACTTAGAAGTTAGAGGGATTATATTATATTTATAATATTTAACGCTAGCTTAGGATTTTTAGAATAAAGATATTATCTATTAAAGTAGATATAGATAGGGATATTAAAATAATAGAGTTAGTATACGCTTTATATAATAGAATAAAAAAAGGTTTTATTAAAGAAATATATTACTATTTTAAGTACAATTAGGTTAGCTACTTATACAGGGACTATTAGAAAACTAAGAAGTTAAAGTCTGAAAACTACTAAGTCCTAACTAAGTACCCCCTAAAGGAGAATTTAAAGTAAAACTAAATATAACTAGCGCTATAAAAAATATATAGAGCTAATATTACAAATACTAGTATAGCTAGTAAAACTACACCTAATATTTGAATAATTATCCTTATAACTATTAATTATATATTAATATAACTAAAAGGAATAAAGTAACCACAACTTTATCTAATTAGAACAAAAAGTACAATCGTATAAATTACTTATTATAGTAATTCTTACGATTAACTAAAACGAATAAAAACTATATATTAGGTTAGTTACTATATAAAGTATATGTTAACGGAACAACAGATCCCTAAAGTTAATAATACAGTTATTATTAACTAAAGCTAATATTAAGTTAAGATTTGAAACCAAAACAACGGAAACTAATAATCCGTAACAAATCTATAATCTATAACTATAATAATACTACGGATCTAGAATATCCGAATCGGATTAAACAAAGCCGTAATAATTAACTTTATAATAAGGTTTTTACAGTTAATTACCTATTATAGTAATTACTTAATAAAGTAATTACTTAATTAAGTAAGGGTTTGCGAGGAAAAAATGTATTATATATACGATGGATTTTTCCACTTAGAACAGATTTTGAGGAAGCAAGCAATTTAACAGTTTTATCTATTTAACTACTACTACCTATTATTACTACCTATTACCTACTATTACTATTAATAGTATTATTTCTTTTATATTAATAATAACTATTTATACTGGCTATAAATGGTTATTCTTAATTATCAGGAATTTTATTATAATAATCAACAAAACGAAAAGTTTCCCCCTTTTGCTATATTATACAATATTCCTACCCCTAATAATATCACTTCAATTATATATTCTTTTACAGTATACGCTTTATATAATAGAATAAAAAAAGGTTTTATTAAAGAAATATATTACTATTTTAAGTACAATTAGGTTAGCTACTTATAAAGGGATTATTAGAAAACTAAGAAGTTAAAAGATGGTTTTAGAGTAGTAAAAGCTACTAAAGAAGCGATATACTTAGATTTAGAAGAGGTTAAAAGGGAAGAAGATATTTTTAATTTAGGAAATAAATAACTTTAATATAAAATTAGGTATTAGAGATAATAGAGAAAGAGTAAGCTAAATAGGAATAGTTTTAGTTAGAACGTAGTATAAATAAGCTTTTTATAATATTAGCTATTAAAATTAATAAAAATATTCTTACTAATATTTTAATAGACTGTAGTTATAATATTTATATAATAATAAACTACTTATATATTTACTACTTCTATTTACTATATATTAATTACTAAGTATAGTAATTATATAGCTTTATTAATAATTTAGCTTAAGCTATAGTAAAAAGTGTAGCTATATTATACCTTAAAATTAGAGGATATATATAGCGACTTTTGATATATATAGTAAAAGGACTAAACGCTAACCTCTTTTTTAAGAAGCTATAGATAGAATAGAATAATATTATACATAATATAGTAGAGAAATAGGTATTTTATAGAAAAGTAGGAGTTATAGTTACTTTATAAGAATAAAAAGAACTATAGAGAGTAAGAGAAATTTAAAAAGCTTACTAATTAAATACTACTTTATTTATAATAATCTACTAGAGGATTAATAAGAGCTAGTTATCTAAAGTAGTTATAGAAATTTAAACTATAAACTTAGAGGATATTAAGAAGGTTTTTAAGTTAAAGAAATTAGAAGATTATTTAAGAAAACTTCTATAATATATTTATAATAAGTTAATAGAGCTTTTTAAATTAGCTAAGTTATACCTCTTACCTCTAAGTTACTTAGGTATAAACTATAAAATCTATTTTAAGTATAATACCTCTAGCTAAAAGTTATTTTTACTTTAGAACCCTCTTTATAGTATATTAAGAGAGGAACTACTAATATTTAAGAAAATATTTATAAACTTTCTCAATAAAAGTTTTATTTAAGCTAATAAATCTCTTATGAATATATTAATATTCTTTATTAAGAAGCTAAATAGAGGATTATAGTTCTACTATAACTACTAAGTATTAAATATAATTATAAAATAGAACTATTATTTTCTACTTTTAATCTAAGAGACCTTTTAGAAGGTTAGTTTAGTAAAATAATATACTAAATTAGATATTATAGCTATTTTCTATAAAATTAAAGTAGTAGAAAGATGTTAAGAAAAAACTGCTTTTTATATATAATATAAGCTTTTTAAGTAGCTAGTTTTCCTATTTAGATTAAATAGAGCTTTAACAATATTTTAGTAGTATATTAATAATATACTTTAAGAGTTTCTTAATAACTTTATAATAATATATATTAATAATATATTAGTTTATAATAGTAGCTTCTAAGTAGATTATAAGTAGAAGGTTTATAAGGTTTTTTAAGTTTTTAAGAGGCTAGCTTAAATTTTAACTCTATAAAGTATAAGCTTTTTGTAAAAATAGTAAAATATATAGGATTTATCTTAAAAGTAGGTGAAAGTATCGCTTATAATATAGAGAAAGTATAGGCGATTATTAAGTAAGAAGCGCTTATTTTAGTAAAAGGAATATAAAGTTTCTTAAGGTTTTTAAATTACTATTAAATATTTATATTAGAGTATTTAAGGATTATAAACTTTTTACTCTCTTTATAAAGAAAGGAATACTATTTATCTAAGATAAGAAATAAGAGGATATATTTTAAACACTTAAATATTATTTTTCAGACTACGCTAGTACTATATTATTTTAACCTATAAGCCCTAATAATAGTTAAAATAGATTACTTAGGCTTTATATTAGGGGGAGTACTTACTTAAGAGAATATATAAGGATAACGCTATTTTATTACTTTTTATTTATAGAAGTTAACCTCTACTTAATATAATTATTTAATCTATAATAAGAAGTTATTAATAATAACTATCTATTTAAGCGTATAAAATACTAAGTTAAGAAACTGCTTTAGATTTAAGGTTTTAACTAAGTATAAAGGCTTTAAATATTTTACGTAAAAATAGCGCTTAATAGAATATTAGAGCTACTAAGCTAAATAGCTATTAAGGTATAATTTCTATTTATAATATTAACTAAGCTATTTAGTAGCTATACTTAATACACTCTTATACTATAAATAAAACGCCCTAAAAAAATAAGAAGATAAAAAAAAAAAGGGTAAGTAATATAAATAATCTCTAACTCTACTCTAAGAAAAGTATAGAGGTTAATACTTATAGAGATTCCTATTATAATAGTGTTTCAAAATCTAGCCCTCTAATAAGCGTAAAATAAAGTATAAATAGATAATAATTAATACTAAAAAGTTTATTCTATAATAAAAAAAGAAGATTAAAGTTTTCTTACTTAGTTAAACTTAAAATTTCAGATTACTAAATATAATATTAACGCTCTTAACTAACTAATATTTAGAGATTAAATTTAAGTATTAGAATTAATAAATAAAAACTACTTTTAGAATATACTTTAAATATAGTTAATTTAGAAATATTATAATTTAGTAATAATAGACTATTTTAGTTAAAATAATACTCTAGCTATTCTAGTTTAATAGTATTTCTAGCTAGAATAATCCTCAGCTATCTACTAGTTTATAAGAAATTATAATAGCTATAGTTATAAAATAATATAGTAATAAATAAAACGTAGGCTTTTATAACTATTACTAGTAGCTAAATAGCTTTATTATAACCTTACTATAGACTTTATAATAAACCTCCCTCGCGTAGTAAAAATAGAGTTTAGGTATTTTTAGGTTATAATAAATAAGCTCTCTAAAATAATAACCCTAAAAAGAATATTATTAATAGATATAGAAATATATATAGAATATTTTATTAACTATTATTACTAATTCTATAATATACCTAAATTAATTATTAGTAATAGAAGTAGTAATTAGATAAGCTAGTTTTAGCGATATTTCTATATACTTATAAAGATTAAGTAATATTTAAGCACTACTTTCTATCTATAAATAGATAAAGTAACTAAACGCTTTAACTAAAAGATCTAAGTAGTTTTATGAATAATAGTTAATTTTATTTAAAATAATTAAAAGATTCACTTACTTTCTATTTAATTAGTGATAAATAGCTATAATATAGCTACTATAAAAATAAGCCTTTTCTTTTTCACTTATAGTTATTATATTAACTTAGTTTTAGTAATCTAGCCTATGCTAAAGCTAGTAAATGCGCGCAAATTAGCTATTAATAAGTTTATTAGTAAACTGAAGTTAACCTCTAAATTAGTTTAAGCTATAATTACTACTACTTAGTAAACTATAGAATAGTTAGTAAATGCTAAGAGGGCGCTAGTAGAACGCTATAAAATAAGCGATAAGGTTTAGTTATTATTAATAAACTTCTAAATAGAGAGATTTTATAAGAAGTTAGATTAGTTATATTTAAAATATAAAGTAACTAAAATAATCTTACTTACTATAATTAAGTTAAACATTCTAAATAAAGTTTATAACTATTTTTATATTAGTTTATTATAATAAGCTATGAATAATCTGCTCTTAAGTTAAGAAATTAATAATCTATAACTATTATTTATCTTTAAAAATAGAGAGAATAAATAAGAAGTTAAGTTTATTCTAGTAGCGTAATAGAAATATATAGATAGAGGTAAGTGCTATGAGTTATTAGTTAAATAGTTAGAGTATAGCTAGCCTATTTAGAAGCCTTTATAGTCTTTATAAAATAATTAAGTAGTTAATAAGTTTAAAGAAAAATATAGCCTAATAGATAAAAATAATAGTAACCTTTAGTATATAGCGTTATAAATAAGAATAATAAGTGAATAGTAATAGAATAAGGAAAAGATAATAAACTAGTTTATAAATAGAAAAATAAGGTAAAACAGAAAGATTTTATTATAGCTTAAAACTAAAAAGGGGGGGGAGGTATAATAAAGCTAAAATAGGCTTAGAATATGTAGATAATAAATAAAACGAAAACTCTAGAAATAAACCTTCTACTTCTCCTACTTAGTATAAATAGTAGTAGTAGTATTAATAAACTAAGAAATAGTTAGAATATTATAAATAGTAGTAAAATAGAGGTATAATATATCTTATAGAGGACTTTAGCTATATCTAAGTAAGCTTAAATAAAATAGTATAACTAAGTTTTATTAAGTTTAACTAAAAGGGATATTAAAGTAGAAGTAGTCATAAGAGCGCTAAAGATAAGAATAGCTAGAAAACTAGTAGAGGGCGTAAAAGAGGCGTTAATATTAGTAGTAGCTTTAACTATAATTTTAGTAGTACGCTTCTCTTTAGCTTTAATATAAATTTTATAGCTTTAAATAGAGGTAATATAAAGGAGCTCTAATAGGCCTTAAGCTATATAGAGAGCTAATGAAAATTAGTAATTATACTATAGTAATAATATAATAAACACTTACTAAAGCTTTCTTGTTAATATTATAATAAATAAAATAGTTATAGCTAAAAGAAATAAACTCTTTATAATAATAAACTATATTATTATTACTCTAGTAAGTTATTAGTTTGATAAAAATAGAATAATAAAAAGGAGGTGATATCTATAGTAATATAAATAGATTTAATAGATTTATTAAAGTAGTAGATATACTAAATAATATTATTTAGAGAAAGATTAGTTAAAAACTATAAGAAAATAGCAGAATAATATACCTCACTTAAAAATATTATAGTAAGCTATAATATTAATATTAAGTTTAGCTTCAGTAGTAGTAGTAATATATTTTAAATAAAAAACCTTATAAGAAGATCCCTAGGTTTTATCTAAAAGAATACTACTAAAAATAAACTAACGCTTATAAAGGCTTTAATATAATATTAAAAAAGTAATAAATAAGTAACTAGAAAGTATATAAAAATAGACTTCTACGTAGTAAAGTAAGTAGAAAGAGACTAAATAAGGTTATAGAAGGGGTTATCCTTAAAATTAAAGTCTTTAGGAATAAGCTTCTCACTATTAGAGAAACTAATAAGAAAAAAGAATATAGAGAATAAGCTTTTAGTATTAATAAAAAAAAGAGACTTTATCTCTTTATTAGAGTTAGAAATAGGAAGCTATATAAAGTTAATTATAGTAAAATAATAAGAAAACCACAGGGAAATAATTTATAAATAGCGCTATAGTAGAAGCTAAGTAAGTAGTAGTAGACTTTATATAAGTTAGTAAATAATAAAAATCTAAATCTAACTAACTTATAAGAATAATAAACTAAAAATATACTAAAAACGCAGCTATAACAACGTTTAATTAGTTAAATAACGTTATAAAAAGTTAGATAACTTATCACTATATAAATTAATAAGAGAAAAAAAGAACTTAAAATAAACTAAATAGAAAAATCTTATTATTATATTATTTATTTATAAAGTATAGAGTAATAAGTAGCTTAAATTAATATAGCTCTAAATTTACTTTTAGTTTATACTAACTACTTTTAGCTAGTATTAAACCTATAGTTATATAGAGAGCTAAAGGGGGGGGGGGGGGGGGGGGTAAATATTATAAACTATACTTACTTATTACGTCTAAGTAGTACTATAGACCCTAAGTAATTCTACCCCTAACGACTACGTTCGCTTAGTAGGCGCCCTATACCTATTTTTCTTCTATATAAGGAGTATCCTAGAAACTTCCTCTCTTTAGCTTAGATTACTATAATTAAAGCACCCCTAAGTTAAATAAACTAAGGGCTAGCCCCTCACACTTTATCTATTAAAGATAAGTGAAGCTAAATTTTAATAACTAGTTATATTAAGATTTATTTATTTAATCTATTAAGATTAGGTATAAGTTGAAATACTACTATTAGGTTTTAATATTATAAAAATATAAGAGTGAACTATAACATTTATTTATATAGGTTAACTAGATTATTAATATATATAAAGAAATTAAAGTTTATATAGTAATAAATAATAAGATATAGTAATAATTAAAAATTAAATAATTAATATTAAAAAAGAGAGATAGTATTTATTTTATATAATAAGAGTTTAAGATAAACTAACTATATATTAAATTAAATTAAAAAGACATAGACTTTTTAAGATTTTATAAATTAGCTTGTTTATTAATTATAAACTTAAATCTTTAGAAAGTATAAAGTATTACTAAGTATTTTATATCTTATTCTTTAAATTAATATAATAACAATTATAGATAAATAATATTACTATTATAGAAAATAATAAACTAAGATAAAAGTTAAATGAATAATTAACGAGTTTGAAAAACTTTAAAGATATTAATAACTTAGATACTTATATAAATATATTAAACTATATTAGTAGTCTAATTAACCTATATAAATAAGTATTATAGTTTACTTTATACTCTTTTCCCTATACTAAAAACGTAATAGTAGTACTTTAACCTATATTTAATATTAGTAAAATAAATAAGTAAGATTTAATATAACTGTTTATGAATATTTAGCCTAACTTATTCTTAGCTAAATAGAAAAAAGTAAGTAAATAAGCAGTAGAGTAGCTAAATATACCAATAAGAGCGTTATTTAGAATATAATAGAAGCTTAATAATAGCTTAAACCTATATTTAAAAGTATATACCTAATAATATAACTCTTTATATAACTAAAAGAGTTCTTTTAGCTATAGCATAGAATATATGAAACTATTAATAAAACTAAATTAACTTTAATAAAAGAGACTACTTATTTAGTTAGAGATATTGAAATATAACTAAAACTTTCTTAATAAAAAGTTTAAAGTATTAAGATTCTAATTTAAAGTAATATTAAATCTAATATACTAATAGTACTTATTCACTATACCTCTAAAACAAAGGTTAACTTAGTAATTAAACTTCTTAATACTTTATTTGCTTTTACTACTATAGAGGGTGTTCTATAACTTTTCTTATAAATACTCTTTTTATTCTATAAATATAATCTAGTTTAATTGATATTTTACTTACTTTAGCTTATACTTTCTATGTTGTCTTTATTTTGTTATAAAAAACCTTTTTAGTCTGTTTTTATTATTATTAAAAGAGTAAGATTTTATTATTAAACGCTCTATTATATTAAGTTAATAAAATAAAAATGAAAATCAGAAATAAGCTTATTTTAATAAATTATACTATTAGAAGTATAATATGAAGAATAAGTATTATTAATAGTAATATACTTCTTATAAACTTAAACATTTAATAGTATTTTATAGTATAAACTTTTGAAATAATAATACTAGTAAAATATAACTTCAACTCTATTCTTAGTAATGTTAAATAATAATAAGATTAATAAAGTATAGAAATTATAGAATTATTAATAGTATAACTTAATATAATATTAGTATTATAAAATTCAGAAGTATTATTAATAGATTTCTAATTTAAAACTAATAACTTATTTATATTAAGTTTTAAAGATAAAACGTATAGAGAAAGGACTTAATATTATAATCTACAACTAAACATAATAACTAAATAACTTATTTAAACGCTAAGTAGTTAAAATATAATATTTATATTATAAGATTATAAAAATAATAGAAATTTACTTATAATAAGAGAACTATTAGGTTTATAGCTATAACGCAGCCCTCCTATAAAAAGACTATAGTAAAACTCACTCTATATATAGGTATAATTCTAGAAATACTATATAAGTACTTTAACCTATACCTTCTACTAATTAAAAAAAACAGTATAGAAACCCTATACGTTCCTACTAATAGGTAAACCCTTTAAATATTACTATATAAAGTTAAATATACACTTTAGCTAAATAGACTAGTAGAATAGCTATAGCGCTAGCTATATAGCATAGAGCTAGTAATACTATATATAGTAAAGCTAATTATATTAAGGCTAAATAGGTTATTAAAGCTCTTATAGCTTAGTAATAGCTTTATTAAACCTTCTAGCAAGATATTATAAACGCTACTATATAAAAGATAACTTTTTAACTAAAGAGGTTATTATAAGATGTTCTTATAGCTAGAAATATAAAAAGGTCTACTACTATATATAAAACTTTATATTTATCTCTTTTTCTCTTTCTTACTAACCTATAAAAAACCTTTATAATATTAATACCTAACTTTATATAGAGATACCTTAAATTTAGCGCGCTTATTAATATAAATAATATATAAAAGCTTACTATAGAGTTTAATATTAATTAGATTAATAAAACCTACTTTTTCCTTATATAATCTAAGATATATAGAGAACGTATAGTTAGAATAACGCTTAAAAGAGCTTTTATTAATACCTTTATAGAGGATTTTATAATATATAACTTAATTAATAGTAAACGTATAAATTTAGTAGTAGAAGTAAATAAAATACTCGTATACTCTATAAAGTAGCCCTTTTTTAAATAAACTCTCTATAATACTAAAGTAGAGGTAGCTTTCTAGAACTTATTAGTAAGTACGCTTTATACTAACTAATAGAGAGAACGTTACTAATAATAGTATAGCTATTACTAAGCTTATTAACTTAGTATGCTACTTTACTTATAGATAATATAAAGTATATTAAAGGTGTTAGCTAGCTTAATCGAATAAAAAGAATAATAGATAGCGAAGTAGTAATAGAGATAGTATTAGTAATATAGGTAATACGTAAGAGAGAGGATAGGTTAATAGTTTAGTAGTCTATAGTAATTAAGTAATTATAAACTATATTATTACTAAAGTGAAGTTAAAGATCGTGAGGTTATTAACTAATATATATATATAAGTGCAGCTAAGGTTAGGAGAGGATTATATAACTGAAAGCTGTATATATTATTAGGAGGCGTAGAGTTAGGAGGTCTGTCGCACTAAGCAGGTAAAATCACAGTGAATAGCTAGAGGCTATAAGAGAACTATAGTATAAGTTATATAATAATAAAATAAAATAAAGTAAATAATATAACTTACTAAGTATTTAATAGAAGCTATAAAGCGTTTATTAATAATTATTAAATATTTATTAACACTTAATTTAGAATTAATAATAAAGTAAAATAACTATTTAAGATTTATATATAATATAACTGAAACTTAACTTTAAGTTAAACTTTCATAGCTTTTTAGTAAATAACTTTATATTTATATTAATCTTTAGCTTCTATTAATAGACCTTACTATTAAGTAGCTAACTATAATATTATATCCTTAAATCTATTATTAAATAGTTAAACTATAGAGGAGTTTTTAATATCAGAAATAAAGCATTTCACTTAGTAGGCTACTAAATACTATATAAACTTTCTTAATAGAAAAGCATATATTTGCACACTTAGACGCGTTATCTAGATTGATGCTGCTGTTCTTAACGTCTTTCCCACATCACCCTGCCAGCTAAGTTTTGCACTATCGCAGCCTTTTCAATTAGGTCTGCACCTATAAGTACAGCCAAGCGCTTTACTCCATGCATTCACCGCAGAGGCCGGAGCTCAACTTAAGATTGGGTATTAGGTTGGGGTACTGCTCTCCCTGTTGTTGAGCGCGAAGGTCAAGAGTGGCACTACCAAGCGGAACGAAGCCGTAGTCAGCAACATTCACAGGAGACCGCTGCTCCTTATTCAGCGCAGTAACCATTAAGATAGCGCGTACGGTATCTCAGGACATCCTCAATACCTTCTTGCTAACCATGCCTTCGGTGCGGCAACAGACTGACCTGACGCTCAACGGACGCTGCTTTCCAGCCCTGTCTAGGTTGGCTAAGGGCTAGCGCCTGTCCAGCCCCATGGCACGACCTAACTCAATTGCTACCGTCACGGGGAGAGTTTATAGCAGTTTGGCAGCTGGAAGGGCGCACGACGGCGACCTGAGCATGCCGTCATTGGCTCGGCAGGGTGAGGGCAGCTAGCAAAAGCCTGACCTTCAGGCAGTTTAGCGGCTGAGCAAGTGATACGCCTCAGCATGCTCTGTCGCGCCGCCTTGACGGCCCAGACGCTCAATAGGCGGTCTGCGTCAGGCCAGGATGGTGTCACGCCAGGATCACAGTTCATTGTTCAATCAGGTGTGGAGGTGGAATTGCTGTTGTTCTCCAGAGTAACAAGCCCGGAACCAAGATCCATCAGCAGCCAACCCCAACGCTTTGGGACGACTTGAAGTCAGGATGACCACTTGGCTGGATTCTTCGCTTGTTTCGGATAGGTCACGGTCGGAAAGGTTGCGGATGGAATGGTATCGCGGACGGAGAGGTATCGCGGGCGGAGAGGTATCGCGGACGGAGAGGTATCGCGGACGGAGAGGTATCGCGGACGGAAAGGTTGGAGAGGGAGGATACTGGACTCCCCTGTTTTATGATAAGCAAAGAACAGCTCTCGGCGAGCCGTTGTCGAAGCTCGTGGAGCTTGTAGCTCAGCCTACTGTTGGGGCGTTCGGAGAGTCGGAGGAGTGGATGGATTTCTCAGCAGCAATGCGACGACTGTCGTTGGAGGAGCCTCGAGAAGACGAAAGACAAAGAGAGCTCCGGCGCAACACGAAGAACATGAGATTGAAGCATGGGTTATGGTGGAAGGGGGCGGGTTCTTCATGGGCGGTAGGTGTTGAGCACGCGGGTGCGAGATGGGTGCGGGCTGACATAGGTTGCACCGCAGGAGAACTCCAATGCATCGGCATCAGCACCAGCAGCTTTAGGAGCGGGTGAGGATAGGCGTCACGGACTCTTGTGCCTAGGAGAGCGTTCGAAGTCTCAGCTGTGAAATAAGTCAACCTGCAAGACGCCCTCGTAGTCCCCTCCACACCCTTGCCCTCCTCTCTAAATGGGACGCAGCGGTCAAATCGGCCAGCATAGCTCTGGATGGAGCGGGATATGTTCGCAGTAAAGGTGCACGCGGAAGTAGTTGATATTCCTGTCGTTCTTTCTCAACGAAGAGTCACTGCTAGTGATCGCAGGTGCAATCGCTACCACAGAAGTCGCTACACTTGCTGCTACCTTGGGCGGAGTCACTACCACCCTTAGGTGGAGCTCATATACTGCTACTACCTTAGGTGGAGTCACTACCACAGTTACTGCCGCGGGTGGAGTCGCTACGATAGGTAGAGTCGCTACCACAGGTGGAGTCGCTACCACGGGCAGAGTCGCTACCACGGGTGGAGTCGCTGCTTCGAGTGGAGTCGCTGCCACTACCACGGAACTTGGGTGGAGTCGCTGTCGCTACCTTAGGTGGAATCACTACCACAGCATACTCCACAAGGTATAACACTGTGGCTCGGCTAAAATTGCTATCAGATTGCTAGGGTCAGAATGGCGCCTCTTAGCTGCTAGGGGCGACCTAGATAATTAGATAATCTGCCTATAAGATCGGCAGGCTTTTACGTAACTACGCGTAGAGTTTACTTACTTATAAGGATATATAGTTAATATATAACTAAGTTAATTTTATAATTAATAGTTTAATTTATATTACTAAGTATACTAATAAACTATTTATAATACTAAAGAACTACTTATAAATATATTATAATAGTCCTAAGTAGTAAAAAGACCTCTCTAAATAGTTCTTAAAACTAAATACTATAGATTAATTAAGTTTAAGCTTTTATATATTCCTATTAATTATAGAAAGTTATAGACCTAGAGAAGTTCTCTAAAAACACTATATATACTTTTAAATTAGTTTATTAGAGACTAATAGTACTTCTAAAGCTTCTATATATCTCTAATTACTTAAAATAAGACATTTTAAGCTAGTTAATTCTCTTTAATAATAATAAAGATATAAAGTATACTAAAAGTCTAAAGAACTTCTTAGTAATAAACTTTATATTTTATATTAACCTTAAAGTAAAATATATTTTTATTAAAAAGAGTAGAATAGTATAATAAAAAGTATCTAAAAAATATAGTAATTTATTAAAGATTTTATCTATTTAGATCTTTTAAAATATTATTATAGTATAAATAAAAGCTTTAATAAATAGCTTTATAAGTTTAAAAACTATATTAGCTATAATAAGAGAGAATAAAAAATAGATATAATCTCTAAGTATATTATAATAATTATAGCTTTAGCTTAAAAATACTTTTTTATAAAAAAAGATATAGAGGTATAGATCCTTTAATAGGAGAATATAATTTATAAAAGCTAAAGCTATAAAGTTCTAAATAACTTAAACCTCTTAATCTAATTTCTAGAATATATTAGTATACTTTTATAGAGCTATTTTAAGGTATAAATATCTACTTATTATATAATTAAACTCCTTTTAGTATTTAAATAAAACTTCACTATTAATAAAATAGTTATTAATATCTATATATATTTTTTATATTTTAAAACTACTC
This sequence comes from Colletotrichum viniferum, assembly GCA_020226115.1. Classification (NCBI taxonomy): domain Eukaryota; kingdom Fungi; phylum Ascomycota; class Sordariomycetes; order Glomerellales; family Glomerellaceae; genus Colletotrichum; species Colletotrichum viniferum. The sequence continues at coordinate 343,306 of JAGFBE010000036.1, read as the reverse complement.
TATAGAAAAATAAACTTAGTAAAAAATATAATTAAGCTTATAGTTTATAATAAAAAGCTTTAATTAAAAGAAATTAAATAATTTAATAAATTAACTAACTATAAATTAAGCTATAAGAGAAGTTTTTAAAGAGGATAAGACTTAAAATAGCTTTTAGTAATAATAAAGATTTACTAGAAATAAGAGAAATCTTTTTTAAATAACTAAAAAGCTAGAAAACTACGCTATAAACTATATTTCTACTTATATACTCTCTCTAAATACTTCTATATTAATATTATAATTTAACTAAAGTTATAAATCCTCTTAAAAAACCTCTAATAAGTTTTTAATAAAAAAATAGAAGATAATAAAAGCTTTATAAAATGTATTTATAAAATTATAAAATCTTCTTTAAAGTCTATTTAACTTTATAGGAAAGCTAGAGAGTTTATAAGAGTAGTATTTATAATAATAAAAAATACTCTCTTATAAAATCTATAATTTTAAACTTAAGCTTTATAATATATATATTTAACTATATAAAATAGTTTACTATTTTATAAAACGCTTCTTTAAGAGACTTCTTATAAATAGAAATATATAGAGTTCTTATTAAAGCGTATAATATAGTAGAGATCTTTTTAAAAAAAGTAAATAGCTTAATAAAACTATAACTATTTAATATAGCTTTATATATAAAACTTATTAGTAACTTAATATCTTTTTAAAAACTATACTAGAGAGGTATCTAATAAGATATAAGCTTAAGTAATAACTATTTATAAAGATCTAATTAAATATTCCTCTACTTACTTAAAGATATCACTAACTAATATATTCTTAACTATAGACCTCTAAGTGAGGTAGCTCTTATTATAATTATATTTCTACTAGCTTTAACGCTAAATAAAGCTTTAGAGCTAAAAAAGAGGTATATATATATAACTTTAACATATTAAAAACTAATTAAAAGATTAGTAAAGCTTTAGTATTAAAAGCTTAAGTATTTAAAACTAAAAGTATTCTAATACTTATCTAACCTTATAAAAAAGGTTTAAATAATAAATAGCTATATAAAAATCTCACTTACTAACTATAATATATATAAATAAAATAAACTATATTACTAAATATACTAAATATTAAGAGAAGCTCTTTTATATACTCTTCTTAATAAAAAAATTACTTTTAACTTCTATAACTATAAAGAAAAATATAAAAAATATATATTAAGTATAATTATTATTAATAAAGCTTTTAGGTTTACTTAAAACTTCTATTTATAGAATAGAAAAACTAATATCCTCTTTAATACCCTTAATAAGTTTCTAAACTATCTATAAACTACATTTAGTATATAAATAAAAGAGATTAAAATAGATAATAAAATAATAAAATATAAATAAGTTAAAATAAAACTTTATAGAAGAAATATTAAGATTAAATTATTTTCTCTATATATATAAACTTAAAATAGAAAAATAAAAAAAATAACTATAGCTATTAAGTAGTATATAAAAGTAATAATAATAAAAATTAAACTACTAAATATATTTTAACTAGAGATTATTAAAACTACTACTTATATATATAACTAGATATTAGCTATAACTTAAAGATAGAAAACTCTATATAAACTATTTTATAGTTACTTTTAGTTAAGAGAAAATATAAATCTAATATAGCTAGACTTTTTATATTTTTAAATATATAGATACTATATATATATAATAATAAAAGATACTTAGCTTAAAAGAAATAAGTATTAGAAGCTTATACTTAAAGCGTTTATTAGCTTTCTCTTAAAATATATCTTAAGTAACTTATTCTATATATAAAACCTATTTAAAAGTAAGGTTCTTACTATATAAAACGTTATATTTAATAAAAAAAGTTTTATAATAATAACTTAAAGTATATAGTAGAAGAGTTCTACTATATAAACCTTAAAGTAATTTAGAAATATATTATTTAGGTTATAGAAGTATCTTATAAGCTATTTATAAAGTAAAAAGCTAATAAAAAAACAGATAAAATTCTTAACTATATTAAAACTATTATAAAAAAAAAGGGTAACTAGAAGTAACTAGAAAAGATAGCGCTATATATAAATATATAGTTTAAGCTTTAGCTAACTTTACCTTTCTCTTTAGAACTAGTAAACTTATTTATAGTACTTAGTAAAACTTTTTAAGAAGTTTCTAATATAAAAGAGTAAGAAAGAGGTTTATTAGTAATAAAAATAACCCTTAGAACTTTATTTAAAACTATATTCCTAGTAGAAAGCGCTTTATATAAAGATCCTTATATTTTTTAAAAACTAAATAGCTTAAATAGATTATATATATAGCCTAGCTAGCTTTATATAACTATAAAAGTAAATTAATCTATAGATATAATAAAAGGGCTATATAATAAAGGAGCGAGGATTAGAAACTAAGATACCTCTAGAAAAGACCTAAAGAAATATAAAATACTTTCTAAAAGCTTCCTCTTATTAAAAGTAGCTTTATCTATATATCTACGCTTTATAGATACCTCTTAATAAAAGTTACTTCTCTTTTTAATATTATATTAATAACTCTTAAGTTAAAAAGAATAACTAAACTATAAAAAGAAGTATAATTATATAAATTTAAACTACTACTTTCTAATAGATAGTTTTCTAAAAATAGAGAAAGTTTACTTATAAAGATATAAAAAGTCTAAATCTTAAGAAGAAATTATAAAAATTATATTAGATAATTAATAGGTTTTTAAATACTATTAGGTTTATATTTATAAGTTTAATAAGTATAGTAAACTTATAAAGCTAAAAGCTTATTTTATAATCTAAAGAGATTAATAAATAAAAAACGCTTATAATATATATACTATAATTTTTATAAATATATTATTTAGAACTTTAATAGCTATAGTTAATTGCTTTAACTTAAAGCTTTTCTAATATAATATAATAAACGTATTTATATATACTAAGCTTAATAAAATAGTTTATATAAAACTTCTACTTAGCTATAAGAAGCTTAGAAAGTGTGACGACAGGCTCACAAAGTATAGCTAACGCGCATTAATAGATAACCTGGATTAATTAATATTGAGTTGCAGAAGGGAAAAGTCAGAAGTGGGGGGCGCGGGCGCGTGAAGGCTCTATAGGCGCGCCTAGCGCGCTCACTACTAGTCATATGCCTAGGCATATGATGTGCTCTGAGGCAGGCATAGCGCTAGCGCTATAACAGTACTCCCCCCCTTTTCTATAGGTTTCTGTCTATAGAAACTATCTATTATATATATAAAAGATAAAATCCCCCGCTCTATAAGCCTCTTTTTCTCTTTTCTCTACGTGTAATAAAAAGAGTATATCTACTAATATAATAGCTAGAGGCTGCAGGCGTAGCGTGCGCTAGGGCGGTTATAGGTAGGATTTATATATCTATAGCTTAGAGATATAATATTTTGCTACTATTATTGCTATCCTATATATATATAGCTGGTTAATTATTATAGTTATAAACTTTATAATAGGTATAAAATGGCGTTTACTAGTTTATACTAATCTTTTTCTTCTCTAAATAGGTAAATCTAGTCTCTCTTCTAAATAGCGACGTGTAGTTCTAACTTTATGTGCGTGTGAGCGTGGGTGTAATAGTAGGATCCTTAGGCTCTAAGCTTGCGCGCGTTATATGCTGTTGTTATTATTATCCCCTTATGTATATTAGGCTTCTATAGCTATATTATTATTATCTTGTGCAGGGGGCTCTTTATTTACTATAGTAGTATCTAGCTATAACTATAGGTTTTTTAGTAAGCTTTTAGTAGTTAAGTATGTATTATGAAAAGCCTATAATGCTACTAGAGTATGCTTAAAAGTCTCTATATTATACTACTTAGGGTCTTTATTATAGCCTAACTAGTTAATATAGTATTATAACTTTTACTAGTAAATCTATAATTATATAACCTTATTAACCTCAAACTTAAGGCTATTAATATATTTAATAGGTAGTAGTAGTATAGCGTACTACTCTAGTAGTAGGTTGTTACTAGCTTTTTATAGCTAGCTTAAGTTGAAAGTGTTATATACTTAGCAGCTAGGTAGTAGATCTATAACTTAAGTGCTTCTAAGACCTACTACTTTGATCTTATATAGTCTATCCTAGAGTATTAATAGTTTTAACTGAGTTGGAGAGCGTTAGCCTTTTGTTAATACTTAAACTAAGTTGCCTATAGTAAGGTTATCTAGGTAGTAGCTTTAGTTAGCTATATATATATATTAGCGCTAAGCTATAGCTATCTGCTTTAAAGTGATATGCTAAGTATTATATATTTAGCTAATTATAGCTTAAGCATCTTTATAGTTTAGTTTATTATAGATATTATTAAATTTTGTTATATGCTTGCTTTAGTTATAGCTTATTTTTAGTTTACAGCTTTATTTAATCTTAAATAGCAATAGGTCTATAGCTTTGCTAGAGAGATAAGCTTATATAAAGTTAGCTATAAATAGTAGGTTACTTTAGTTATTTATATACTTATTAACTAAAACCTATAAGTGTTACTAAAGGTATTAGTTTATAACCTCTATTTATCTATCTGTTTACAGGTAACCTGCTATAGAGAGGCTGATTTGTATACTGGTAATTTTGCAAAGTTTGTTCTAGAAACTTAAAATGAACTAGGCTTTGCGATCTGATATGATCTTATTAGGGAAACTAAAGTATAGGAAAATATAGTAGAAAAACATCTAGGCTATATCTCTCGTAGTGATTATTTTATAGTAGGAAATTAAAACTAGACGCTTAGAAAGGTGGTAAATTATAACCTAGATAGTATTAAAACTATAGCAGTCTTTTAGTAGGGCTATGAAGTTTATTGCAATAAACTGCTAGGGCTATATAAAGATTAGTAGTAGTTTTAGTTCTCTTAGGGTTGTATTTTATAGCTTCTAAGCTCTGCAGTAAGTGTAATAGTTGTAAATATATTACTTAATGTTACTAGTTAAGCTCTACTAGTAGTATTAGCTTTTAATAATCTTAGTGGTTTTGTTCTGCTTTAGGTGTACTAGAGGCTACTATCTGTAAACTTCTTATATGATGCGCGTGTAGAGGTTTTCCTCTACTGATATTACTATACAGCTATCTATTAGTAGCAGCTTTTCCCCCTCTTTAATTGTCTAGTGCCTTAAGTTTTTGCTAATTAAGGCGTAGCAGGCTTTAAGGGATAGTGTTTCTAGGTTTTTGTTTAGCTAAAAGATATATTTAATTAGTAGCTAGTTTTATAGTTTGCTTGCAGGCTTAAGGGAGCTAACTATAAGTTTTAGGGCGGTAGACATAGCAGTTAGCATCTATTATAGTTTTTTTAGGACCTCTAAGGATAATATAGAGGGCTTTAGTATAACTTAAGTTCTACTAGTGTTCTTAATATCTTTTTAGGTGTGTAGGTTCTCTGCTTTATATAATAGTATATCTACTAGTATGTTTTTTTAGCTTAGTTAGTATTAGATTACAAAATTATAATTAGATAGTAAGCCTATCTACTTAGCTTGCTTTATGTTCAAAAGCTGTTTAGTTATAAAAAATAGAAGGGTTTGATAGTTTATAATTATATTAAAATATTATAATATAAACGTCAGTTCTATACGCTATTTTTCTAGCGCTAGAATAATTATAAGCATTTTATAGTTATAAATTAGGTAGTTTATTTCTATAGGGCTTATAGTTTTAGAGAAAAAAGCTATAAGGTACTAAAGGTTATTATTAGGCTACTACTATAGTAGGGTATCTATATAAATAGAAATAGAGGCGTCTGTTTCTATATATATAGGTAGGTTTAAGTTCTAGTATTGCAAAATAGAGGCTAAAGATAGGGTAGCCTTTAGGCTTTTAAAGCTTTCTTTATAGTTGCTGGTCTATTTATATTTAACGCCTTTAATTATAAGTTAGTTTAGTAGTTAAGCTATTTTGCTGTAATCTTTAATAAAATATCTATAGAAGTTATAGAACCTAAGGAATAACTATACGCTCTTAATATTCTTAAGTAGCTGCTATATTCTAATGACTTCTATTTTTTTTAGGTTAGGTTATAAACCTTCTGTAAATATAATAAATCCTAGGTATTTTATCTAAGTAATATTAAATTTATATTTCTTAATGTTAGCTTATAATTCTGCTTTATGCAACTAGTTTAGCACTTTAGTAATATACTTATAGTGCTCTACTGGGTTATCTGAGTAGATTAAGATATTATCTATATATACTGTGTAAAAGTTGTTAAAGTATTCTATTAGGATTTTATTTATATATCGTTAGTATATTAATAGGCTGTTATAGAGCTTAAAAAGCAACATTAGATACTTATATATACTAAGTTAGGTTTTAAATATTGTAAGGTCTTTATAACTTTTAGTAATATAGATCTTATAAAAAGTTTATTTAATATTAAGCTTAGTGTAGATTTTAGCTTTATATAAGCGCATAAGTGTGTTTTTTATTAGTAGCAATAAGTATTAATCTTTTTTAGTTTTAACATTTAGTTAGTAGTAGTTAATATAGAACTGCAGGCTGCTATTATATTTGCAAATAAATAAGGTAAGTAAGGCTTAAGAGGTATTGCTTATAGTGATAAATCTTTTGTTCAGATTGTCTTTTAAGTACTCTTAAGTTACTTCTAGTTCTTCTAGTAATTATTTATAAAGCAGTAAGTACTATAACTTATTTTAGCTGCTTTTTATAAGCTTAATCTTATAGTTATATAGCTAGTATAGCGCTAGTTTATTACTAGTAGCTTTGCTAAAGACGTCTACTTATAATTAAAGTTTTAGTAGTAGTTTTTCTCTAATTAGGCGCTAAGTTTCCTCTATATTATTATATAATAGGTTCTCTATAGTATATTTCTCAGCCTTTTTGCTATTAATTAGCTTATTAAGTTTATATAATAATATAATGCTAATTTCTATAGCTTTTTACTCTATTTAACGTTTAAAAGATAATATATTAATAATTAGATTTAGCGTTAGCTTGATAAGTATAGCTTTAAATAGCGTTAGATTCTATAGCTATAGTAGGCGTCTTTCTTTATATTAAATAGTTTTACTTTATAAAGTGTATTTTATTTTATCTATAGACTTAGTAGCATCTTTACGCTATGTATAGAATAGTAGTTTAAGCTGTTTAAGTATTTTGACTAGCTAGAATGCTATCTTCTTATTATAAGCTATAGCGTTTGCTTTAAAAGCCTTTTAATAGTATTCTATGTCTAGCTGGTGTTCTAAATCTATTTTATTAAGCATAAGTAGATTCTCTACTTGTTGAACAATAGTTAATAGAAAATCTTTAAGTGGAGGTATATCTTCTAGCTAGCTAAGGTATTAGTAGTATATATTTAAGGATATATTATAATATTTAAACTACTTACAGCTAAGTATTAAGTTATATTATTTAATATTAAGCTATAGAAGAGGTATTTTTAAAAATACTCTATAGTTAATATATAAATTAATAGTTTATACTGCATCTATAGCGTCTAATTATTCTCTATTAAATCTAGATATAAGGATAAGCTATTCTAATATATACTAAGAAGCTTAATAAAAGTTCCTTAGTAGCGTTTATAAGCGTAGGTGTATAAATCTATAACTATTTGCTTTAGTATTAAGTAATATGTATATAAGAATGCTATATCTATTATATACTATAATAAGTTCTATTTTAAAGGGCTGTCTATCTATTAAGTGCTGTAAGTTAATAGATAAAAGTGCGAGGTGTATATTTTATATACTGTTGTTCTTTTTTAGCTAGAAGTCTGCTTTAACTAGGGGTTTTAGTTTTCTAAGCTGTTATAGTAGCTTTCAATAGGTTCTTTAGGCTTTGTAATGTTTATAGTAGCCTTTTTTGCAGAGCACTTTTTAGAGTAGTATTTTAGCTTACTATAGCTATAGTAAGCACTAGAGGTTTTTAGGGTTTTATATAGCTTAATATCTATATAGTTTTTAGTCTTATTAGTATTAGTATACATTCTGCTAGTGCTAGAGCTAGAACTAGAGCTAGTAGTAGTAGTAGGATGTAATCTAGTACTAAAGGTAGTGTAAGTAGTACTAAAGTAGCTTTTGCTCTTTTTATAGTTAGTATTTATAATATTAGCAACTTTAGTAATATAATCTAAGTATTAGTAGAAGTTATACTACTCTTTAGCTAGATATTAGTTAATAACAGCGTTTTAGATTTATAGTAGTAACTTATTATAGAATATATAGCGCTAGCAGTCTTTGTGAACTTTAGCTTTATAAGCTTTTTAAATGAAAAGGTTATACTGCGCTTAGATGTTACTGTATAAAATAGTGATCTTATTAAGGTTATAGTAAGTATCTTTAATATATATAGCGCTAGTATAGTTATTTTTTAGCTATTTAATTAAAGTTTTAGTATTTTAAATTATATTAGGTAGAGTAAGTAGTAGTAATATTAGGTTAGTAGTATTACTGCTAATATAGAAGGTAATATAGTTTAGTTTTTTATTATTAGGGTAGTTACTTATAGCTTTAAAGCAGGTTTTAATATAGTATAGCTAGAAGTTAAATGTAGGGTTCTTACTGTTATATCTATTTTAAATGTTAGTGAAGATAGGAACTTTAGTAAGCTTAAGTAGGGCTGAAGAGGAAGTCTTACTAGATGTAGTTGAAATAAGCGTTTTTTTATAGAAGTAGTAGTTATTATCCTTAACTAACTAAAAGTAGTAGGTTAAAATAGTAATTATAGTATTAGTTATATCTCTAGAGGGTGTTAGTATATTAGAACGGTTAGATAGGCGCCTAGGTAAGTAGGATTAGCTATATTTAGGAGAGATACTAAAGTGTACAGCAAGCTTTATAGATAGCTATTTATTAAACTTTTTAAGCTTTATAACTTAGGTCTAGAGAGTAGTTTTTTCTATAGTAAAAGTGTTAACTTAATACTAAAGATAGCTAATTTAGGCTTTAAAGGTAGTGATTTTATGCTAGTTTTTAGTATTAGATAGGTTTGTAAACATCTAAGTAGTGTATTTAGCCTTTAGTGTGGTTATTTTACTGTTTAGAGCTTTAATTATAGATTAAAGGGCTTTGATCTCAGATTATAGAGAGGCTTCTTTAGTAGTACCTTTATAGGAGGTATCTACTATAAACTTATTGAAGATATCTCTATAAGATTTAAGCTGTGCTATGTATTTATAAAGGGCTTTAATGTTATTAGCTATATAGATAAAGTTAGCGTAAAGCGTTTAGGCCTTTTAGCTCTAAATAGTATGCTATTTAATCTAGCTAGTAACCTAAGTAAAGAGATTCTTAGGGTTATCTTTATATACTTTTTTAAAAGCTTATTAGTTCTATAAATGCTTATTATTATTGCTAAAAAGGTTAGAGTCTTTAATGATAAGGTTACTACTGTTAAACTGCTTATATATAACTTTTATGTAGTAAATATAGTTAGTAGTAGTAATCTTAAGTAGAAAGTTCTTAATAGGTTGTGTGTAGATAGGATGCTTAAGGTTTATAGTAGTAATCTCTAGTGTGAGGCTTTAGGCGCCTTTAGGTATCTTATATATGTAGCGTTAGTGCTTTTTTAGCTACTTTAGGGGCTTAAGCACCTCTTATGTATTTAGGATGAAGCGTGATCTACCTGTAGCGCTACAGCTATAGTAGCGCTTAGTGGAGCTATCTTTGCTCTTTTTGTTCTCACGCGCTATTTCTAATTAACGTAGGGGGTGTGTGATCGATTAGATTAATAGGTGTGTGATGAAATGGGGTGTGTTATTAGCTATACTTGTGGTATTTCTTAGTTAGGTTGCTCTTAACTATATATATAAGGTTTATATAATAGGGTTTTTTACTATAGATTAGCAGTTAGTACTTCTAGGGAAAGTTAATATTATGCTTCTGTCGCTAGAGATAAATTAATTAAAGAACTTAATATATTATGACAATAGGCTTATAAAGTATAGCTAATACGTATTAATAGATAACTTAAATTAATTGATATTGAGTTATAGAAGGGAAAAGTTAGAAGTAGGGGGTGTGGGCGCGTGAGGGCTCTATAGGCGCGCCTAGCGCGCTCACTACTAGTTATATGCCTAGGCATATGACGTGCTCTGAGGCAGGTATAGCGCTAGCGCTGTAATAAAAGGTATTTAAGTTTAAAAAGACTTTAGATAGATTTTATTAATCTCCTCTCTTTTAGTAATACTATTTTAAAAGAGGACTAAAAATATTAGAGTTCTTATAAGTATTAAGAGAAAACTACTACTAGAAGAAAGGTTAAGTATTCTCCTTTTTTTATATAGATAACTATATTTTAGTCTATTTAAAAGCTTTTTAAAAAGAGGCTAAAGAAGTAATTAAAAATCTTTAGAAGAGATATTATTTTAAAAGTAATAAAAGCTTATAGTGGTTTTTTAGTATTAAGGTTCTCTATAATTATAAAATAAAAAGGTTCTAGTTTTTATAAGTAGTCTATATAGAGAAAGTAAGAAAACTTCTACTAATAAAATACTCTCTAAAGATATAAAATAAAACTCTTATAAAATATACTAAGTTACTCTTATATAAAAGAGAAGTTTTAAATAGTAAAGTTAATTTCTATTAGAGAAAAATAAAAATTATCCTATATATAGTAGTAATAATAAGGCTAGATCTTATATTTATAGTAAGTTATTTTATTTATTTTAATTATAACTTAGAACTAAAATATTAATAAGTTATAGATTAAGCTTTATAGTATCTTTATAAGATATATTACCTTTATATTAAATATAAAGTTAAATTTAGTAGCTAATATAACACTTTTAAAGTAATTTTAGATATAAGTTTTAATAATAACACCTTAAATTAAAAAAGCTTCTAAAGGTTTATAATAAAACTTTTTAGAAGTATTATTATATAAAAAGTAAATAAATAGATAACTATAATAACTTTAATAATAAAGATAAAGCTTCTCTTTTTCTTATTTATAGCCTAAAAAGCTATATTTATAAGTTAATTTATTATTTCTCTCTAAATATAACTTCTTAAAGAAATAAATATAGAGATATCGCTCTAACCTATAAAAAGTACGCTAATAACTATTTAAATCTAATATAATAACTAGTAGATAGTTAAACTAATAATAAAAGAGCTTATTTATTTTTAAATAAAGCTATATTATATTAATATCTATAACTACTAGCTATATTAAGAGATCTATAAGAAGTATATATCTATAGTATATACTCTCTCTATATAGCTAATAATAGATAGATTAATAAAATCCCTCTTATAATAAATATTTAAGAACTTCTAAATATAGCTAGAAATAGTAAGTTAAAAAGAAATACTTAAAACAAACTATACCCTTAAGCTTAAAAGAGATAAAAAGAAGTAAAGAGAGAAAATAGAAAAAGAAAATATATAGAATAGCTTTATATAGATATTTATAAAAGAATAAGATAATAAGAAATAAAAAATATAAAAGAACTACTATTTAAAGTAGTAAAACTACTAGAGAGAGCTAGGTATTTATAAGCTTAAAGCTTAAAAAATAATGTTATTTTAAACTACAACCTCTATAATACTAAATAATTATAAAATAAAGAAGTTTAAATATTTGTATAAATAAAAATAGATAGAATAGCTTTATAAATAGTAGCTAAAAAATAGCTAACTTAAAAGTATTAAGCTAGTTATAGAACTTTTTAAAATTAATTTTATTAGAAATAGAGGTATAGAAGAGAGCATAGTTAAAGTTATAATAAGTAGCTATAATAGTATTTTAAATATAATTTAAAATAGAGTAAAAGCTAGAGAATATATTTAAAAAAGTAGAAGAAAAGTAAATAAGTATTTTAAAATACTTTTTAAGAGGAGAAATAGAAGTAATAAAGTTAAAAGTAGTAAGAGTAGAGGTAATATAAGTATAAATATATAAAATATATTTAGTAATAAATAAGCTTTAATTTTCTCTCTCTTAGTTAGTAATATAAACCTTATACATTTTAGTTTAAAGTGTTTTTTAAAAAAACTTAATATCTTAAAATAAAGTTATTAATAATATAAAAAACTATAATAAGAGAATATATATATAGAAAATAAGCTTTTTAATTTTAGTGTAAATAAATAGTATATAATATTCTTTATAAAAATAAATAGTTTTAATAATATCTATTTTATAAATATTATTATAATTATAGTAGTAGTAATAAATATTTTTATTAATATAATAGTAATTAAACTTAAAAAAACCTCTTCTAAAAAAGAGAGAGTAGCTAAAATAAAGCTTATTCTCTTCTTTAAGAGAAAAGTCTAAAGAGTTAAATATCTCTTTAGTATTTTTAATATTAAAAGTAGTATCCTCTTCTTTATTTTTAATAGAAAGTCTCTAAGTAGTAGTAAGTACTTCTATATTAATATAAATAGCTTAGAAAGCTATTTCTTCTTCTTCTCTCTCTTTTTTAGTTTTAATAGTTTTAGTAACTTTAGCTTCTTTTTTCTTTTTAGCTTTAACTTATTTTTTAATTTCTTATTTCTTAGCCTCCTTCTATATATTAGATTTATATTTATACTTTTTAGAAGTAATAATAAGAGTAATAAGAGTAATACGCTTAGCGTTATAAAAATCCTCTTTATTAATAAGATTAAAAAGAGGGTACTTAAAGAAGTAGCTATAGAAATAAGTAATAATAAAGAGAGTAATAACTAAAAAAAAAAAAGAAATTAATAATAGAAAAACCTTATAAAAGAGAATAAACTTATAGTTAGTATTAAGAGAAACTAGCTTATTTTTTTATTAAAGTTAAAGAGATTATAGAGGTTATATAAAGAGTAGTAAACCTTAAAAATAGTAATAATAGTATTATAAATAGTAGTAAAATAAGTTTTAAGCTTAATACTAAAGTAAAAAGTATATAAAGATATTATAATATATTTAATCTATTTAATTAAAATATTAGTAAAATATTAGAAATATAATAAAATAGTAATAAATAAGTAATATATAGGTTTATAAAATTATAAAAAATAAAAAAAAAAATAATAATAAGAGGTATATATAGTAGAATATTATCTATTTACGCTTTTATTTATAAAAAAAGCTAAAATAGTAAGTAAACTTATAGTTAATTAAAAGTTTTAAAACTATTAAGTAAAATAAATAATACTTTTTTTTATTACTCTAACTATTTATAATAAGAAAAGCTATTATTTTATAACTTATAAAATAATTAAAACTATAATAATAGAGAGATAATTAAAACTATTTAGAAATATTTAATTAAACTATAAAAATAGCTATATAATTACTATAGTTACTCCTAAGGGGGTATATTAAATTACTAAGGTTAGAATAGCGCTTCTTAGTTACTAAAAGTAACTTAGATAATTAGATAATCTACTTATAAGATCGGTAAGCCTTTATATAACTACGCGTAGAGTTTGCCCGCCCGCAAGGATACGTAGTTAATATACAACTAAGTTAATTTCACAATTGCCTTCAGAGGATTGCAGCCACCAGGCGTGAACTTTTCAGTATGACCGCTCAAGCACTTTCTCGAAGCCTAATTGTAGTCCTATCTTAGAACTGCTTTCTACGGCAGGACGCCTGCATCATTCGACTTATGGGAGGAAGTGTCTACAGGCGCTGAGTGAAGACTTTTGTGGAATGTGGGGATTGGCTCGATCAATGGAGACGGCGCTTTCCTACAGATGACCTGAGACCGGACGCGAGAGCGTTAAAGGTAGGGGCCTCTTAAAACACACCCCCCCTCAATTACTGCCCACCCTAGATGTAGCGCAAACTCTGTGAGGAGCTTAGAAACTTGATATTAGTGATTACTTTAGCTAATATTACTATAGTAACGTATACTACTAGTTAATATAAGAATTCTTAAGGTATCTTATAATATATATAATACTACTAGTTAAGCGACGCGCTAGGTATATACGCTATAGTAGTAGTAGCACCTATCTAATTACTTTATTAATAACTTATCTAAGTTCTATAAAAAAACACACTTTTTATCTATCTATTTACCTACTTACCTACTTATTTATAATAGATTATATTAATCTTACTACTACTATTAACTATATTTATAGCTTTCCTCCTACTTCTAACATTAAGTATAATAACTTTAAGGCTCTCTCTAAAGCTCTATATACTTACGCTTATACTAATAGTTACGCTCTAAAAATTACTAAATATTATAAGCTTAATAAGACTTTTACTTATTACTCTAGAGTAGTTTTTAAGTATAATAAGGCGCATATATATATAAGTTATACTACTACTTAAGAAGACTACTACTAAAAAACCTCCTCGTAGCTAACTAGATACCCCTTCTACTTTAGCGCTATTAAGAATCCTAATAGCTTCTATCTTACTATACTAATTAATAACTTTATAGCTACTATTTATAACTACTTATAGGTTAATACTACTAAGTTTACTTCTATTAAGTATACTATATTTAAAAGTATAGAAGAAGAGATTATTTTGCTATATATTATAGGTATTTAACCCTCTTAGATTATATTATACCTTCAGTATACTAATAGTAATAAGAACCTTATAGTTTTTCGCTATAATATTAATAATACTCTAACTTATTATTATACTACCCTCTTTTATAAGAAAACTCCTCTTAGGTAGCTCTTCTTTAAACTATAGGGGCCTAACTACTTTTTCTACTATAAATAAAGTCTATAAAGGTATATTACTTATCTTTTTATTTAACCTCAATTTTATATTAAACTTCTCTATACTTACTTAAACTTTTTAGTTATAAACTATATATATAAAACTAATTACTTTAATACACTACTTTTAAACTTTATTAGTATTACCTCTTATAACTCTATATTTAATACTAGCTTTGCTTTTTTAAGTAGTAAAAAAGAAGCTAATTATTAGTAAGCTTTTAACTACTTTATAGAAGCTCTCACTAAATAAGATATTCTATTACTTAGCTATATTACTACTAATTAGAAGCTTACTCTATTTTAAGCTTTTTATATAAACTAGTTTAGTAAAATACTATATATACTTTATATATAGTATATTACTAAAAACGTTTAACTTAAGGCTAAAATATACTTCTCTCGCTTAACTAAAAATAGTAATAAATATAAAATAAACCTCTAACTAAAAGCTTTTATAGCTACTTAGTAAGAGCTCTACGCCTTATTAACTTAATAGATTTTTAATAAAAAGCTTATTACTTTCTAAGATAGTTATTAGCTTACCTATTTTACTATATATACTATTAATACTTAGATTACACTTTAGAAGCAAAAAATTATTACTTTTTAGGTTAATTAATACTTCTATTTTAGCTATATTATTACTTCTACTATAGAAGGTTAAAATAGTATCCTTAAGCTATATTTATATAAAGGTAACCTATTTCTTAATAAGATCTTCTTTAATCTAAAAGATATATAAGCTAATATTATAATTTAGATATTATAAAAATAAATAGCAAAAAAGAATAGATAATCTAACTTTACTAGTAAAAAAGCAATGCTTTTTAGCTATATTAAAAGCTTTATTTTACTAACTGCTCTTAAATATATAGCTATTAACTTCTAAAAACTTACGCTTAACTACTATAATAAGTAGGCTAGCTAGCTACCCCTCCTACTAGTTAACACTACACCTTACCTACTTTATACTATATAGAAGACCTATAGCCTGCTTTATTAGTATATCCTCTACTACTTAATATAAAGTAGTAACACCTTTAAGATTACTTAAGTTTATTACTATTAGTAGCTTTAACGCTATATAAACCTTAAGGCTAAAGCTTTAGTTAATAACTTACCTCTTTTTAAACTAGAAGTTATTAAAAGTAAGGGCTGCCTTTATAGCGCGCCTAACTATAAGAAAAGCTATAGCATTAATAGCACTTATTAACTCCTTATAGCAGGAGAAGTTAGTAAATATATTAATTAAAGAGATGCTATTAGCTTAGCTACTACTTAAGCCTATAGTTACTCTAATAATTAAAGTATTACTATTACTACTACTAGCTTTATTACTAACCTCACTACTAGCGTTAACTATATTAGTAATACTAGTAGTAAACCCTCTATTACTAGTTATTTTAACTATAAACCTCAGCTTATAATACCTCAAAATACTAAATACTAACCTTTATAAACCTAATATAAAAGCCTTATAAGCCTACTAGTAATATAATAGTACTATACTTAAAAATAAGGATAAGATTTATAAAGAAGTAGATATCTAGCTTAATAGTAATAAGAGGCTTATAGTTAAAGTTAAAGCTATTAAGATATAAGTTAGTAATACTAACTAAAACTACTAAAATAGCTAGTATTCTATAGCGCTATAGTATAAAGTAAAGTTCTATAGAATTAAGTAATAATAAGCTATAATAATAGTAAAAATAGCTACTAGTAATATTAATATTATTAAATTATTAGATTAAACCCTTTAGAAGCTTTAGAAAGCTTAAATTAATAGTTATTCCTATTCTTATTAACTTTTTAATTAAAATTATAAAAAAGTTAGCTTTATTAAGTTATATTAATTACTATAATAAAAATCTAAATCGTAAAAGTTATATAAAGTTAATCTCTAGCTTCTAATTAGCTAAATCTAAGTAACTAGGTTCTAGAAGCTTTCTTAGTAGTAAAATGATCGTTTAAGTAAGTTAGTAGTTAAAAATTCATTACTTAGTAGGTAAGCCGCTAGTGCTAGCCCCTATAGCCTATCTGCGCCTCCTCTTATAGCGCGAGAGGGTGGGCACTACTCTAGGGGGGGTGTGTTTTAAGAGGCCCCTAAAGGTATTCTTGTGGGTAGCCAAGGTGGTACCTATCCATGCTTTAGTTCCACCCTCCTCGCCTGACAAACGGCTGGGAAAGTAATCTTATCACCAGCCACAAAAGACAGGGTCGTTGTGCTCCCTGAGGTGTACAGTGGGCCATACTAACTCCCGTGGCACGAACGATGTACGCAGTATGTGTGGCTGGTGGGGTGTTTGCTGGAGAGCATTTGAACCTGCGCTCGCCTAAAGTTTGCTGCATCTCGCCTCAGACGGACGCTGCACACCTAGGGACCCTCATCTGCGATGGGAACTACAATTCGGGAACAGCATGTTATCAACAAGGTCGCATTCACCCACGAGAAAGGGCTTGTCAAGCTCGCCTCAGGCGATCATCTCCAAAAGCATCGTGATGTTGGTTCAGAGCGCTACTCCCACGTACAACCCGGTAGACCTTGTCGGAGGGAGGCGGCCGGGCCCTCGTGGGCATCGGGTACCGCGAACCCCTCGTCGGTGCGCAGGCGCATGAAGTGGACAGGCTCGCGGCCAACACCCTCGGCAGCTCAAGCCCTAGAGTGCTGTCGTCGCGCAGCAGCGCAAACCCATCCCGATCATCGAGACCTGGACCAAATCGGTGGCGTCCTCGTTCTGGACGTAGCCAATCGTCTCCCGCCTGGACGCGGTAATTGAGCAAGTGCGCTTGGCCATCGATGCCCTTCATGAGCGCGGCGACTGCAGTTGTGCGATGCGCGAGATGGTGCGCACGTACGCCCACGACAAGGGCTGGCTGCGCCAGACACGCGAAGCCGTCGTCATGGGAGTGAATACGGCGGCCACAGTCGAGCGGGTGTAACCAAACTACCGCGCCCTGACATCACGCCTGGCTGATGCTGCACAACCTCGACAAACGCTGATTGGGCACGAGGCCCTCCGACAACGTGATTCTGCGTATGATAGGGCCTATTGCGCGCTGTTTGAGTATGTGGCGGCGACCCTGGGGTGTAGTTGATTGTCGAGCTCAAGCAACGCACCGGATGGCTCTACCTTGCCGACCAGGCTGTCGACGATAATTTCCGAAGCATTCGTGCCGACCGTGACAGCAGCGATCTGCAGCAGTACTTCGCGGCCGGCCGGGATTGAGGGCGTCGCGCGGGAGGAGGTCCGTCTGGACCAAGATGATGCCGACGGAGTGCGCGTCGGCCGCTGCAGACATCGGCTTCAGGTCGTTGTCGGGGCCGGGAAAGGAGCCCTGGGCAAGAACATGCTGCTCGGGTGTGCGGGTGCGCGCCGTGACGCGCGTTGCAGGACGTGGTCGGCTATTTTCCGGCGCCATTAACGCATGCCGGAACATCCTGTTCGGAAAATCTTATCAACCCTCTCCACCAGTCACCACGGATTATTGTGGGCCGTTGTGCACACACAGGTGTACAACGACCCGCATTAATTTCTGCTCCAGCCAATAGATGCGACTCTACTCTAACACAACCACATGGTAGCACCAAAGGTAACCTGCCGTCTCGATATCTTCCTCCCATCTCTAGATCTGCAACTGCTCGTCCAGAACGGTGAGGTCGGAGGCATATGCCGTGAAGATAGATGACACGGGACGTACCCAAAACGATACCTGCGGGTGTAAATCTGCCCCATTCTGTGATGGCGACTTTTCCGCGCTGCCCGTCTTGCCTGGCACCTGCTGCCTTAGTCTGCAACCCAGCCAAGGTTTTCCACGTTGTAGTTGCTCGTCAGCTGCTATCTCAGCTACTTGCGTGGAGGCTCCCTCTTAGCTGCATAGATTGGTATCAGCAGGGCAGAAGGCGACTGGAAATGCTGCGTTCGCTCGGTCCTTCGTGATGGTAGTTGTGGCAGTTCGCCTCCCAAGTGTAGCACAATTCAGGGCCAGCAAGCAAAGGAACATTGCACTGAGCTACTGCATAGCCGGCCATCCACGTGCATCTATTCCGGTGATGATAGGCCGAACTTGAAGTCGTCAAGAGACTTCTAGCTGCTTATTAGAGCTGCAATAATCAAATTTGACGAGAAGCTTGAGGCGCGGAGTGGGCAACGCGAGACGGCACGGTAGGCAGCTACAGCACCCGCAGCGCTGTAGATTTAGCGCACTTTCAGCGCGTCGCATAAGAAAATCCCAGCACAGCACTAGCCGACAGGTAAGGCACCCGCTGCTCTGCTCTGCCACCGTGAAACTTAGAGGCAGCCGGTCACCACTCTGGTACCCTCTCCAAATCCGTCGCTCCCGCTGAGCGTCAGCTACCTTTCCTGGGATCCCCGTTGCACCTGATACTGGCCCCCGGTCTGGCTGGCCGGAAAGGTGAGGATGAGTCAGGCCATAGAGGTGCCGGGGCTTCAGCCGGCGTAGCCATTCAGACATTCTGTTTGAGTGAGATGAAGAACGGTAGCGATTGGGCAGCCCAAGCCACCTCGGCTGTCTCTCAAAGTGACAGCGGAGCTGATCCTGCTGTTTGGCTTGACTGTGGGCCTTTCCGTTTCCCACGAAGCCTGTGGCTAAGGGAGTGTAGGATAGCTACTCACCCGACACCATCACAACGTCGGCGACGGCTTGGTCAGCGAGAATGAAGATGATGGGCAGGGAAAAGCTTGCTAGCACCCTTGCGGGAGAGCGGGTTGGCCAAGCCATGGTTGTTTCTTGGTCGGCACCTTGAGGGAGGATGTTTGGCTGTCCCTGACAGCAAGAGGTGATTCATGCTTGCGCCCACAAATGTCCGTCGCCATCAAGTGCATGCTGCGTCCTTCCTGCTTGGTTCTCAGGGTCCTTCCAACCTTTTCTGTTTGTTCCTCGCCTTGCTGATATCACCCTGTAGGCCTTTGGCACTTCATGGTTGAGAAGAACTCGCCGAACTCCCATTTCTTTGACCTACTGTCACCCGGACTCACCTCCTCAGCAGAGCTCACCCTCTTTCTTTCTCAAATTTACCGTTGCGCAATCACCTAGCACATTTCACTTGTAAAAGGTGTATTCCTCGTCAAATCTGCGACACATAACTAACAATTTTTGGACTTCTTGCCAGGTATTTGCGGTCCTCGGAATGCGGCCAGAAGACCGCCGAATCACAGTTTCTACCAAGCCAACGCTTGAACTAGGCATCTTGGCGTCAATGCTCCAGCTCCGATGGGCAAAGCGTCAGTGTAGCGAGGATTTCAACCCGTCAGCTGGTCTGACGGTTTCTACTGAGGTTGATACCTTCAGTATCCTTCTATCTCGCCCATGATCTTTGTCTCCCTATCTCTGTGACCTGCACCAACAAGGGGCACGAGAGTTCCAATACTCGTGTTTCTAAGGGCCCTTTGCACCCAACTTGCCATACGGCTGAGAAGGAGCACATCAGACTAATTTCACACGCTAGTCACAAACCAGCTGCCGTGATTTGGAGGAGAGCAGGCGTTTCATAAACCAGCAGCATCTGCCGCAGCAAGTTTTCGATTCAATGCAGCTCTACCAAGCTGGGATCAAGACTTGCCGCGTTGCTGAATGTGACCAGGATTGAAGGTGCAAGAGAACGCTATGGTTTGCAGGTAGACGATGTTCTGGATGACTTCAGTCTTCGAGTGTCCGAAGTGCCTTGATCACTTTTCAAGGAGATCTACAATAAAACAAGTCCAGGCCCCCACTCAGCAGCCACCCATTCTTACAAGCGGCAGACGGTCACTGGTTCGGCCATCCAGCAGCGAAAGCACCGCCGATCTCTAACCCCGCAAGCTGCGCAGTCTGTTACGCCCACTCAAGTGTCTCCATTCCAAAGACAAGCCCGGAGAGCTCGAGCTTGGGACATCAAGCGCGTTGATTGCCTGCCTTTCTCCCGTAGTATGGTTAATGCACTCGGCGACCATCGCCTTGCCAGAGATGGTCCACACGGCAACAATCGCGACTCGCCCGGGAGATGATGTCTCCAGTCACATCAACTCTCTCCTTTCCCACGCAAGCGACACCAAAGGCGGTCTCGATATGATCCTCCCTCTTCCGACTCAGGCGCATGAAATCCTGTCAACACTAATCCGCGAAATGTATGAAAGCTTCCAGGAGTTAAAAAATCAACATCTTCCCATCGAGAACATCAGCAAACCGAACCGATACTGTCGGCCATCCCCACCCCCGTATCCGAAAGCAGGCCGAGGACGTCTGCCTATGGAGAAACCAACAGCCTGAATGAGTACTCTCAACAACCCGATCTAGTGCCCTCGACAATCCAATTCAATACCCTGGACACTCCTTCCGCTCCCCTAAGTATGGGAACGAGTCAAGAGCCGACATCGTCAAAGGTTGTGACTTGAGCCGACGATAGTACCAGGGCTACTTTTCAGGTTCATGGGGGATGATGGTGAGAGGCATCTCGATTTGCCTATCCTGGGACACTTGGGACTATGCTCTAGACCAGACAGCTTGATAGCTACAAGAAGCAGAGTTACCAGTGGTAAGAAGGATGAGATTTGTGGTGTTTAAGTCCATGTTGCTGTCGTGGCATTGTCATTTCTTCAGTTCTGCTGTGACTTTCAGGGTGCTGTTATTATGTTGATAAAAAGTCCTCAGGTCTCTCTACTGAAACCCTGTTCCTAATGTTATAAGATGATGGTGTTCTCTGTTGTTAGACGGCGAGTGGCCACTAAGGTTTGAAGACAGACCTCAACATTGAGAGACCAACAAATTCACCTCCCCTCTCGTAGCAGACATTTATGAAGTCGGAGCAGCTTCAATAAAGCGCTACCTCCGTCATAAAGACGGACGCCTTTTCTATTTATATCTCAACAGCTGATCTTCCTTACCATGTCTCTCGCTTCCTCACATCCTCACCATGTCTCATTCCATCCCAGCCAATGCTGCCAACCATAATGGCTGACCCCGCACGGCCGGACGGTGTTTCTTTACTATCGCGCGGACAATCGAGTGCTCTGTTCGACGTCTGGCTAGCAATCCCTAACGAACAACCCCTGGCGAAGGCATAACGTTGGGGAGACATAAGTGTCAGGGGGGCTGCTGTTCGATCGGATAGCTAGATCATATTAACGCACAATATGCTGAATGAGTGTCAAAAGCAGCTATCAAAACGCTCTAAAAGTCTGCTAAGCCCACAGCTCTCAGTGAATGAGAAAACCCATGTAGAGTGGAAGCCACACCGATATATGGAGGAGTATGTTCGAGATTGCTCGAGGGCTGGGGAGATTGCTCGAGGCTCGACAAAGTATGCTCGATTGAAGTTCGAGGAGTATATTTGAGGTTGCTCGATGTTGCTCGAGGCTCGAGGAAGTGAAATCAAGGTTGCTCAAGGTTGCTCGAGAGTTGGGGAGGTTGCGCGAGGTTCGAGGAGGGTCGAGGAATAGAGAATGGCGAGCATGCCGCATCCCGAAGACCAGAACCCTAGAGGCCGGGCCTCAGCGCAAGCTTAGGAGCTAATCGTGAGACGAGAATCGCCAGACCTCGAGCTCAGAGTTGGTGTTGCACCCTATCTGCCTTCGAATCAGCTCAGTCGATGAGCCTTGTCAACCACTTCGAAACGACAGTCTTAGCAGGGGAGCTCAGGTGAACAGACTGGGTGTTGCAAAGGAAAGCTCTTGATTCAAGCACACACTAATTGCTGCTACGTTCTGTGTACGCAATAGGACCAGCCAGAGAGATCGATGTTGGACGCATCATTTGCATCATCAGGGCAGTCGCGCTAGAAGTAGCCAGCCGCCTGCTTTGACCCCGAAATTGACGTACTTTGACCGACAACGCTGGCAAGACGCTGGACAGATTGCCATCCACACCCGTGCCTCTTCCAGGTCGGCAAGTACCCTTCTAACCTCCCTCGTTAAGACCGAATGAATTATCCTTGTGCGCAAAGAACCAAGATACTATCGTGCTGGATCGTCGACCCAGTTTGGCTCAGATGTTAACCGGGCTGTTTGGACCGAAGTCACATCCTCACGGACCCGAAGTTTTCTCAAACCCCATGTATTCCTCCGTGTATACTGGGCGGTTCCGAGGGATGCTGGCTTTTGGTGCGAACAATGCAGGAAGCGGTTGCACAGTTGCTGCGGCGAGGAACAGCTGAATTTGAACAGCCTGACTGGAAAACGGCGACAAAATTTCTATCGTAACTCCAAAAGTTAGTGAGACGCTGCGAACATGCCGTGAATGCCACAGTGGTGACATTGGGCTGTTTTCCTACTGGCCTCGACAACCTAGAGCTTCCATGTAGCCTCAAACGACGAAGTCTGTTGAGAGCGCAACTGAATCGTGTTAGCTAGCAGATGGAATCGCACAGGGTGCTCCTGCACCCGGCAACAACCATCTACAAGCTGAGACCATACGGCGCCCGTCCATCCGCATCCAACTACCAACTCCATATAGTCACAACTTCGTCCGCCCGGGGCTTTTCCCTCGCTTTGCTTGCACTGTGTTTCGTATGATTGATATTGGTGCAGAGAGTCAAGCTGGTCCAAGCACGACACTTCAGGGTACGATTGGAGAAATCTGCCTGGAAAAGACATGGTTAGCGGTGGTGTCTGTGAGAAGTTGAAAGAGATAAGCAGACTATCCAGAGCGGATACTTGCGGCTGGTAGGCGTTGTTAGTTCTCTGGTGTGTTCGACAGGCGCGGAGTGGTTGAATCGGCGGTCGACGCGGGGTGTGAAGGGTGAACAAGTCGGATGAAGACCCGGCGGCGGAATAAGTCGGCAGCACGTCGCTCTCCGAGTGGGCCCTATTCCCAGCTTGGTACTTTCCTGTTTCTGGTTGGTGTGGTAGGATATCCCCGGGGCATGTTGAAAGAAGAAGGCATAAGGGCTTGGCAAAGATGGAAAAGTTGCCTGCAATGAATGCCGTGGTGATGCTTAGGCTGTGTGGTACGTATCGCAGAAGGAGGCAGGGAGGCAGGCGAGAGATGGTGGCGCTTGCCTGAGCAAATCAAGATGTAGGTAGACGCCAGACAAGGAAGGAAGGTGGTACCGGTTGCCCATCCGGCTCCCGGCAACCCCCAAGTCTCGCAGCGTGGCATCGTCATAGGTAGGTAAGGTACTTGTGCATTTCCGTCCCGGACCTCGCTGCGGATCTTGTGTAGCGCCATATGCCAGCCCAAAGATTGGCGGCATCAATGGCGGGCGACTTCAGAATGATGTCTTTGAGAGGCGCAACCTTCCGCCGGGCATTTCGGCAGCATGGTCCCCGAGTTTCACAGTGTTGTTGGTGTGTCTTGGGTGCCATCGAAAATCCGACCGGCAAGTGATTGAGGCGTCATCAGCAAGCGCCCTGATCCGTGCGACATCGAGATGGCGGGTCGGCCCGAGCCGTGTACGGTGCACCACTAAGGTAAATCCTGTGAAATTGGCTTGGATGTGTATTGACTACGTCTCCTCGCGGGCGGGCAAACTCTGCGCGCAGTTACGTAAAAGCCCGCCGATCTCGCGGGCGGATTATCTAATTATCTAAGTCGCCCCTAGTAACTAAGAGGTACTATTTTAACTTTAGTAATCTAATATACCCTTTTAGGGGTAATTATAGTAATTATATAGCTATCCCTATAACTTAATTAAGTACTTCTAAATAGTTTTAATTATCTCTCTATTATTATAGTTTTAATTATTTTATAAATTATAGAATAATAACTTTTTTTACTATAAATAGTTAAAGTAGTAGAAAAAAATATTATTTATTTCACTTAGTAGTTCTAAAGTTTCTAATTAGTTATAGTTTTACTTATTACTTTAGTTTTTTTTATAAATAAAAACGTAAATAAATAATATTCTATTATATATATTTTTTATTATTTTTCTTCTCTTTTTCTCTTTATTTTTTATAATTTTATAAACTTATATATTACTTTCTTATTACTACTTTATTATATTTTTAATATTTTACTGATATTTTAATTAAGTAAATTAAATATATTATAATATCTTTATATATTTTTATTTTTAATATTACTCTCTAAGTTTATTTTATTATTATTTATAAAGCTATTATTATAACTCTTAAAGTTTATTACTTTCTATATAATATATATAGTTTCTCTAACTCTAAAAAAGAGGATAAACTAGCCTCTTTTATTATTAATTATTAGTTTTTTTCTTTTTTATAATATTTTTCTATTATTAATCTTTCTCTTTTAGCTATTACTATTTTTTTATTTACTCACTTTATTAGTTATTTCTATAAATACCTCCTCTTTAAACTTATTAATAAAGAGAACTTTAATAACTTTAAGCTTATTATTTATTTTATTACCTCCTTTATTATTACTTCTAAAAAATATAGATATAAATTTAATATATAAAAAGAGGCTAAGAAATAAATAAAAACTATTAAAAAAACTAAAGCTAAAAAAGCTATATATATTATTACCTCTATTACTACTAAGAAAAAAAAGAAAGAGAAAGAAGAGAAAACTACTACTATTAAAGTTTAAAAAGAGTAAGAGGAAGAAGAAGTTTTCTTTTAAGTTATTTATACTAACTTTAAGATATTTACTACTATTTAGAAACCTTTTACTAAAAATAAAGAAATAGGTATTACTTTTAGTATTATAAATATATTTAACTTTTTAGATTTTTCTCTTAAAGAGGAGAATAACCTCTATTTTAGCTATTCTTTTTTATATAGAGGAGGCTTCTCTTATTCTAATTACTATTTTACTAATAAAAATACTTATTACTATTACTATAACTATAATAATATTTATAAAATAAGTATTATTAAGATTATCTACCTCTATAAAGAGTATTATATACTTATTATTTACTTTAAAGTTAATAATAAAGTTATTAGCTATATAAGCTATCTTTTTTTATAATTCTCTATATTATTACTAATATTATTATAAAACCTTAAGTTTTTTTAAGGTAAGCTTAAGTATAAAGTATATAAAATTTAAGCTATTAATATTAAAAAGAAAAAGAATAATATCTCTATTATTAAATATATTTTACGCTTTTATATTATTATACCTATTATTTTTATTATACTTAGCTTTATCGCTTTTAGTATATATCTTAAGATATTTATTTATATCTCTTTTACTCTCTTAAGTATTCTCTTTAGTTTTTATTCTACTTTTAGTTATACTTAAAATATTATTATAGCTATTTATTATAACTTTAATTATACTCTCCTCTATACTATTACCTCTAGTTAAATAAACTTTAAGGAGTTTTATAACTAATTTAATATTTTTAAGTTAGTTATTTCTTTAGCTATTATCTATAAAGCTATTCTATTTATTTCTACTTATAAAGGTATTTAGACTTCTTCGTTTTATAGTTATTTAGCGTTATAAAGGTTTTAGCTTAAAATAATTTTATTTTTTAAGTTTTAAGTTTATAGATATTTAGTTCTTTTTAGTAACTTTACTATTTTAAATAGTAGTTCTTTTATACTTTTTATTTCTTATTATTTTATCTTTTTATAAATATCTATATAAGGTTATTCTATATATTTTCTTTTTCTATTTCTTCTCTCTACTTCTCTTTATTTTTTTTAAGCTTAGAAGTATAGTTTTTTTTAAGTATTTCTTTTTAATTTATTATTTCTAGTTATATCTAAAAGTTCTTAAATACTTACTATAAGAGGAATTTTATTAATTTATCTACTATTAGCTATATAGAGGAGGTATATATTATAGATATATACTTCTTATAGATCTCTTAATATAGCTAGTAGTTATAGATATTAATATAGTATAGTTTTATTTAAAAATAAATAAGCTTTTTTATTACTAGTTTAACTATCTACTAATTATTATATTAAATTTAAATAGTTATTAGAATACTTTTTATAGGTTAGAGTAATACTTTTATATTTATTTCTTTAAGGAGTTATATTTAGAGAGAAGTAATAAATTAATTTATAAATATAGCTTCTTAGGCTATAAATAAAAGAGAGAGAAGCTTTATTTCTATTATTAAAGTTATTATAGTTATCTATTTACTCGCTTTCTATATAATAATACTTCTAAAAAGCTTTATTATAAACCTTTAGAAACTTTTTTAATTTAAAATATTATTACTAAAACTTATATTTAAAGCTATTTTAAAAGTATTATATTAGCTACTAAGCTTAACTTTAAATTTAATATAGAGGTAATATGTTTTATAAAGATATTATAAAGCTTAATCTATAACTTATTAGTATTTTAGTCTTAGGTTATAATTAAAATAAATAAAGTAGCTTACTATAAATATAAGATCTAGTTTTATTATTATTACTATATATAGGATAGTTTTTATTTTTCTTTAATAAAGATTAATTTTATTATTTAAAGTTTCTCTTTTATATAAAAGTAGCTTAATATATCTTATAAGAGTTCTATTTTATATTTTTAGAGAGTATCTTACTAATAGAAGTCTTTTTATTTTCTCTATATAAACTACTAATAAAAGCTAAAACTTTCTTATTTTATAATTATAGAGAACTTTAATACTAAGAAACTACTATAGGCTTTTACTACTTTTAAGATAATATCTCTTCTAAAACTTTTTAATTACTTCTTTAACCTCTTTTTAAGAAGTTCTTAAATAAGCTAAAATATAGTTATCTATATAGAAAAAGAAGAATATTTAACCTTTTTTTTAGTAGTAGTTTTCTTTTAATATTTATAAAAACCTTAACTCTTTTAGTTCTCTTTTAAAATAATATTACTAAAAGAGAGGAGATTAATAAAGTCTATATAAAGCTTTTTTAAGCTTAAATACCTTTTTAGGCTTTTTATAGCTAAATAGAAGTTTTATATAAACTATCTTATTAAACTTAATATATATAAATATATTTATTATGTTATACTAGAGGAGCTTTAAATTAAAATAATTCACTATAGCTATTAAAGTTTTAAATAATATACTTATAAAAGTTATAATATATATATTATAAATATCTTTTATTTATTAATCTTCTTAAATTATAAGGTAAGCTTTTAGCTTTATAAGTCTATTATATTTATTAAGTTTATAAGTATAAACTTAGTAGTATCTAAAAACCTATTAATTTTCTAATATAATCTTTATAATTTCTTCTTAAGACTTAGACTTCTTATATTCCTATAAATAAACTTTCTCTACTTCTAGAAAACTATTTACTAGAAAGTAGTAGTCTAAGTTTATATAATTATACTTCTTTTTATAGTTTAGCTATTCTTCTTAACTTAAAAGTTATTAATATAATATTAGAAAAAAAAGTAACTCTTACTAAGAGGTATTTATAAAATATAAATATATAGATAAAGCTACTTTTAATAAAAGAAAGCTTCTAAAAAGTATTTTATATTTCTCTAAGCTTTTTCTAGAAGTATTTTAGTTTTTAATCCTCACTCCTTTACTATATAGCTTTTCTACTATATCTATAGATTAATCTATTTTTATAGCTATATAAAACTAATTAAGCTATATATATAGTCTATTTAAGCTATTTAGTTTTTAAAAAATATAAAGATCTTTATATAAAACGTTTCTTATTAAGAATATAGTTTTAAATAAAGTTCTAGAGGTTATTTTTATTACTAATAAACCTCTTTCTCACTTCTTTATATTAGAAACTCCTTAAAAAGCTTTACTAAATATTATAAATAAGCTTATTAGTTCTAGAGAGAGAGATAAAGTTAGCTAAAGCTTAAATTATACTTTTATATATAACGCTGTTTTTTTTAGTTACTCTTAGTTACCCCCTTTTTTTATAGTAGTTTTAATATAATTAAAAATCTTATTTACTTTTTTATTAGCTTTTTATTTTATAAATAGTTTATAAAACGTTTCTATAAGCTAAATAATATATTTCTAAATTACTTTAAGGTCTATATAATAGAACTCCTCTACTATATACTCTAAGTTATTATTATAAAACCTTTTTTTATTAAATATAATATTTTATATAGTAAAAACCTCACTTTTAAATAAGTTCTATATATAGAAGAAGTTATTTAAAATATATCTTAAGAAAAAGCTAATAAATACTTTAGGTATAAGTTTCTAACGCTTATTTCTCTTAAGCTAAATATCTCTTATTATTATATATATATAGTATCTATACACTTAAAAGTATAAAAAGTTTAGTTATACTAAATTTATATTTTCTCTTAACTAAAAGTAGCTATAAAATAATTTATATAAGGTTTTCTATTTTTAAGTTATAGCTAGTATCTAGTTATATATATAAATAATAGTTTTAATAATCTCTAGTTAAAATATATTTAGTAGTTTAGCTTCTATTACTATTACTCTTATATATTATTTAATAGCTATAGCTATTTTTTCTACTCCTCTATTTTAAGCTTATATATATAGAAAAGATAGTTTAATTTTAATCTCTCTTCTATAAAGCTCTACTTTAATTTATTTATACTTTGCTATTTTATTATTTACTTTAATCTCTTTTATTTATATACTAAATACAGTTTATAGATAATTTAAAAACTTATTAAAAATATTAAAAAAGGTATTAGTTTTTCTATTCTATAAATAGAAGTTTTAAATAAACTTAAAAGCTTTATTAATAATAATTATACTTAATATATATTTTTTATATTCTTTTTTATAGTTATAGAAATTAAGAGTAATTCTCTTACTAAGAAAGGTATATAGAAAAACTTCTCTTAGTACTTAGCGTATTTAGCGATATAGTTTATTTTATCTATATACGTTATAGTTAGTAAATAAGGTTCTTATATAGCTATTTATTATTTAAACCCCTTTTATAAGGTTAGATAGACGCTAAAGTACTTTTAGTTTTAGGTATTTAAGCTTCTAGTATTAAAGCTTTATTAATCTTTTAATTAGTTTATAGTATATTAAAGTTATATATATATACCTCTTTTTTAGCTTTAAAGCTTTATTTAGTGTTAAAGTTAGTAAAAGTATAATTATAATAAAAGCTACTTTACTTAGAAGTCTATAGTTAAAAATATATTAGTTAGTAATATTCTTAAATAAGTAGAGGAATATTTAATTAGATCTTTATAAGTAGTTATTACTTAAGCTTATATTTTACTAGATACCTCTCTAGTATAGTTTTTAAAAGGATATTAAGTTACTAATAAGTTCTATATATAAAGCTATATTAAATAGTTATAGTTTTATTAAGCTATTTACTCTTTTTATAAAGATCTCTACTATATTATATATTTTAATAAGAACTCTCTATATTTCTATTTATAGGAAGTCTCTTAAGGGAGTACTTTATAAAGTAGTAAACTATTTTATATAGTTAAATATATATATTATAAAACTTAAATCTAAAATTATAGATTTTATAAAAGAGTATTCTCTTATTATTATAAATACTATTTTTATAGATTTTCTAGCTCTTTTATAAAGTTAGGTAAACTTTAAAGAAAACTTTATAATTTTATAAATACGTTTTATAAAGCTCTTATTATTCTCTATTCTCTTATTAAAAACTTATTAGAGGTTTCTTAAGGGGATTTATAACTTTAGTTAGATTATAGCGTTAATATAGAAATACTTAAAGAGAGCGTATAAGTAGAAATATAGCTTATAGTATAGTTTTCTAGTTTTTTAGTTATTTAAGAAAAATTCCTCTTATTTCTAATAAATCTCTATTATTACTAAAAGCTATTTTAAGTTTTATTCTCTTTAAGAACTTCTCTTATAGCTTAATCTATAGTTAGTTAATTTATTAAGTTATTTAATGTTTTTTTAGTTAAAGCTTTTTATTATAAACTATAGGTTTAAATATATCTTTACTAATTTTATTCTTCTATAGAGCGGTTTTAAAGTATAAGAGATATATATAGGTGTTAATAACTATTTTACTAATAATAAGGTTTTATTTAAATACTAAAGAGAGCTTAGTTATATAGTAAGTAGATATCTATACTTTAAAGTAGTTTTATAAAAGCGTACTAATATATTCTAAAAACTAAATTAAGAGGTTTAAATTATTTAGAACTTTATAGTTTTAGCTTTTATAGATTATATTCTCTTATTAAGAGATTTATACCTCTATATCCTTTTTTATAGAGAGGTATTTTTAAGCTAGAATTATAATTATTATAGTATACTTAGAGATTATATTTATCTTTTATTCTCTCTTATTATAGCTAGTATAGCTTTTAAATTTATAGAGCTATTTATTAAAACTTTCGCTTATACTATAATAATATTTTAGGAGATCTAAGTAAGTAAAATCCCTAATAAACTATTATATTTCTTAAACACTTTTTATTATATTATTTTACTCTTTTTTAGTAAAAGTATATTCTATTTTAAAATTAATATAGAGTATAAGGTTTATTACTAAGAAGTCCTCTAGACTTTTAATACGTTTTATATCTTTATTATTATTAAAGAGGATTAATTAGCTTAAAACGCTTTATTTTAAGTAATTAGAGATATATAAAAACTTTAGAGGTACTATTAGCTTCTAATAAGTTAATTTAAAAATATATATATAGTATTTTTAGAGAACTTCTCTAAGTTTATAACTCTTTATAATTAATAAGAATATAAAAAAGCTTAAACCTAGTTAATCTATAATATTTAGTCTTAAAAATTATTTAAAAGGGTTTTTTTATTACTTAGGGCTATTATAGTATATTTATAAGCTTTTTTTTAGTACTATAAATTACTTATTAGCGTGTTAGTTAATATAAATTAGACTATTAATTATAAAATTAGCTTAGATATATATTAACTATATCTCCTCGTAGGTAGGTAAACTCTACGTATAGTTACGTAAGGGCCTGCTAATCTCGCAGGCGGATTATCTAATTATCTAGGTCGCCCCTAGTAGCTAAGAGGCGCTATTCTAACCCTAGCAATCTGATAAATCCGCTAACCTCAGATTTTAGGGTTTTCGCAGACGAAAGTTAGGCTGATTTAACCCTATACCCTTACTACTACGTTAATAACTACGTTAATTTTTTCTCTCTACTTATTTAGAGTCCCCTTATAATTATAAGTAATTATAGAATTAAGCTTAATATCTTTTTACCCTCTTAACGCTATATTTACTAAGTTTATTATAAGTTAAAGTATATTTATTAACTTAAAACTTTATTATTTATTTATTAAAAGCCTCTTTTTTAATAGTATCTTTATAGATAATATAATAACTACGTTTTTAGAAAAAGGTATAAATATAAGTAAAAAGACGCTTAAGTGTTAGTTTACTAACTAAAGATTATAGCACTATAGTTAATATAATCTAAAATAAAAAGAGAATATATTTCTTATAATTAAATATCTTTTCTATTAGTAAAACATAAAAAATAATTAGATTTTATAAAAGTTTATTTACTAAAGATATAGTATTCTATTATAGGAATAGTTAAAAAAAATATAGTAAAAATATAGTATAAAGCGATAATATTTTAATAAAGAAAAAAGAGCTAAAATTAAAGTAGTAGTAATTAAGTTTATAGAGAAAGATCTATAGAGGATACTAGCTATCTTAAACTTTAAATAGAGCTACTTCTATTAATATATCTACTTTATAGCTAGTATTACTATTAAAAAGAATTAGATTTACAACTATTATATATAGATATTCTTAGATAAAATAGCTTAGTAATAAAAAAGTAATTAGCAATATTACACTAATTTTAAAATCTTTAGACCTAACTTTTTATAGTCTATAGATAGATATAAAAAGCTAAAGAGATTTAACTTCTAAATTTATACTTATATTAATATATATTTAAGATATATTATATAGATCTATATTAGATACTCTATAATAATAGTATTAAATACTATAAAATAATATCTATATATAGTTTAAGCTTCTAAGATTTAGCCTTTTCTTACTAAAATAAACTATAAAAGTAAAACCTCTCTCTTTATAGATATTTAAGCACTTTTTATAGAGGTTAATTAGATAAGAATTAAATATACTAATAGAGAGGGTAAAGCTTAGGTCTACTAATAGAGTAATTAAATATTATTTTATTATATTTAGGTACTAAATATAGGTAATATTAAGATTAAGTTATAATAGAAGTTTCTATATATAAGCTTTAGTAACTAATAGATTATAAATATTTTAACTTTTTTATAAAATATTATTATTTTATACTAAATTAGCGTTTTTTATTAGAGATAATTAATACTAGAGATTTTATTCTAGATAATATTATCTATTTAATTACTATATATACTATTTATAGCGATATAATATAAAAAGAAGTTACTAACTTTATAAACCTTTAGAATATTAAATATATATATAATTAAAAAATTAAAACTATATTAAGTTAGGTTAACTAGTAGATTTATATAATTTAAATTAAGAAAATAATAAATAAGAGGTTAAAATAGAGGTAGATTTTAAAACTAATAAACTACTTACTAAGATAAATAGACTACTAAAAGATATTAATATTAATTTTTTCTTTATAAATAATATTAGGGATTAGTACTAATAGTAATTAGATAAGATAGGTTTTAATTTAAATTTACTTAAAAATATAAATAATTAAGAATAGCTTTATATAGAGATATATTTAAAGTTTTAAGATTAAGTTAAGGTATATATAGTAATAAAACTATAATTAGAGTTTAGTTTTATAGAGAAACTAATAAATAGGATAAAAAGATATATAAGTTATTATTATAATAAGCTATTTAATAAGAGATATTCTAATAGATATAAATAGCTTAAACTTCTAAATTAAACCCTTTTTAATATACTATATTAAAACTATTTTAATTTTATATTATTATAGAACCTTTATAATAATAAGCTAAAACTAGATGAAATAGATACTATAAATATAATAGAAAATATATTACTATAGATAGATAACTAATTAATGTTTTATTTCTATTTTAAGTTTATATAGAGATTATAAAGCTTAGATTTAGATAAATAAAAATATTTATTAAAATACTCTTTATTTTAATTATTAGAATAAAAGAAAAGGCTATTTAAAATAGTAAAATTATTTAAAATAATAAAGTTATTTAAAATAGTAGAGTTATTTAAAGTAGTAAAGTTATTTAAAATTATAGAGTTATTTAAAGTAGTAGAGTGATCTAAGATAGTTAAGAAGTTTAAAACGTTTAAAAGATTACTATTACTTAAAGGATTATTATTACTTAAAGGATTAGTAATAATCTTAAGAAAATTAGAAAGAGATAATAGAGATATAACTTCTTAAATACTATAGGGAGATTCTATTTATTAAGCGTTTAAACTTACTTTAGAGATTAATTATAAGTTATAGTATTATTACTTTTTAGGCTATTTAGAGCTTTAGTATTTAATATTAGAAGAATTAAAGTTTTTAATATTAAATATAGATTTCTTCTCTCGCTTAATTAGTAATTTAATTAACTTTTACTTCTCTTAATAAGGAGTAGAAGCTATATATTTAGATAAAGGCGTTATAGAGGCTATATATTTAGATAAAAGCGTAATAGAAGCTATATAATTATCCTCTATTTTTTTAATATCTAGGTAATAGAAGTAAAAGTGAAGCTAAAGAAGCTTATTATTTTTTTCCCCCTTTTTTAATATTAATTAATAATCCCTAAACACCTTTAAAAAGATATTATAATCTTTAAATATACTAATAATAAATAGTTCTTTCTTTATATAAACGTTAGTGGTAAACTGAAATTCTTATTATTTATTAAATAGCTAGGTAATAGGCTTTTTAATAGATAACCTAATAAACTAAAAAACCTAATCTTATAGAGTTAGAGGCGCTTAAATAATATAGTTAAATAGAGGTATTACTATATTATCTATTTATCTTTTAGTTTAGCTTATAGTATTATAAATAAGAAGAAGACTTATAAATTAAATAGTAGTTTAAAAAGATAGGTATTTATATATTAAGTAATAATTCCTTAAGTCTAACCTAGATATTAAGAATAATATATATAAAGCTAAAATCCTCTTTAGTCACTATAGCCTCTTTTTTCTTCTAAGTAAGGATTTATAAGACCTTTTTATAGATTTACTAATTTATTATTTTTAGTAATAGTTTTTAAGGTTTAACGTTTAATTATAGTAAATAGGTTATATAGTAATTTAAGCTAAAGTAATAGCTAATATAGATTAGCTATATTAAAAAGAGCTATTATATCTAGAATCTAGCTAAATAAACCTATTTAGAATATTAATAGATTGCGCTAATATATTATATAGAGTAGAAAACCTATTTTAAGTCTTAGAGGACTACTAAATATAAGCTTTAGAAAGCTACTAAATATAAAACTTAAGTAGTTTTTTATTATTAGTAGTTAAGTTAATAATTTTAATAGAAGTTAATAATAATATCTAGCTATACTATAAGTAGTTATTAAAACTATAAGTAATAAGCTTATCTCTAATATTATAGTAAAAGTAATATTTAAAGTGTTTTAGATATTATATCTTATATATATAAAATACTATACTAGTAATACTAATATAATAATAGTAAAAAGGATAATATATTTAAAAAGAGAAGATCTAGTATTATTAAAGAGCAAAATAACTCCTAATTTAAGCTAAAATAAATAAAGATATATATATAGTTAGATATATAGTTAAAGCGTCTTTTTCTAAACACTATTATATATTTATCACAAACCTTCTATACTTCTTAGTATAATTTAAAATAGTATTTTAAATTAATTTATTATAACGTTAGTATATAAAAGAGATTAGTTAAGATATTAAGCTAGTCTCTTTTATATCTACTATTTTATCTAGTTAAGTATTCTACTGTTTTAGAGCGCTATAAGCCCCTCTTAATATTATAGTTTATATAATAATAAAATATAAGTTTACCTCTAAAGTTTAATAAATAGCCTTTTTTTTTTAATCTAACTATAGCTTAACTTCTAAGTAATTACTTAAAATTATTTATAATTACCTATAATTATAGGTATTTATTTTAGCGCTTACTTTATTTTAGTAAAGCTTAGTAAAGTAATATAATCCTTCTATTAGTATAAAATAAGCGCTCTATATTAGTTTCCCTAAGAACTACTTAATAGCTACTTATTACTATTATTAGTATACTTATTAGCGTTTAATAAGCTAAAAAGAAGTAGCTACTTATTACTATTATAAGTACTCTCTTACTATAAAGTACTAAGAGGAGGTATTATCTCTAAGCCTCTACTTCTTATAAAGTTACTAAAGTAGCCTACTTATAATATTCAATATATATAAGCTATTTAGAGGGGATTTATCTAAAATTATAAGGTTAATAAGCTTAATACTTTTTAATAGTAAGATTAATAATAAGATATTTATTAAAAAGCTAAATATACTCCTAAAAGTGATTATATAGGTAATAAAATACACCTATAAAGCTCTTATAAACTAGTAGTATATAAGAAGCTTTATAATATACTTTATAGTAGTATAAATTAAAACTTTTATAATCCTAAATGTATTTATACTAAATAGTCTAGTAATCTAGTAATATCTCTATCTATACCTAAAAACGTCTAGCTATCCTCTTTACTTATATAAATCCTACCTATAAATATAATAACTAATATAATAAGCTAGAGGTATAATAATAAGAATAATATATCTACTTATTATTATTACTATTATTACTATTATCAGTACTCTCTCTATTCTAGTAAACTTTAATAGTAGCTTACTTTATAACCTCTAGTAAGTATTTAACCTCTTAAAGTTTAATATTAGATATAGTAGTATAATAATTATAGAGGGTTTAATAGTTACTACTCTAGAGAGAGCTTATAGTCTAAGCTAAAGCGTTAAAGTAGTAGTAATAAGCTAAGCTTATAGTATTAATATTAAGCTAGCTTATATTTAAAGTAGCATTAATACTACTAATATTAAGGGAGACTTATTAGCTATACTTTTTAAAGGTAATAAGAGCAGCCTATTTATTTTTACTTACTAAAGTTAGTATTTAAAGTATTAAACTACTAGTAGTTAAATATATAGAAAAAGTAATTATTACTTTAGCTATTATAGTAGTAGTTAGCGTATATACTAGAAGTAATATTATCCTTATTATTAGGGGGTAGAATATATCTAACCTATATACTCTTACCTTTATTATACTTAACGTAGGTATTCTTAGCCTTATTACTATTAATCTAAATTATTATCGTAATAATATTATAATAGCTTTTACTCTTCTTAAATTTACTACTTATCTTAGTGTTAATCTTAGTATTATACTAAATAGAGGTGTTAATAAGATCGCTTATAGTGCCTTTAGTAAGCTTCTAGAAGTCTTTAATAAAACCTTTTATATAGATATACTTTTAGATAGCTATAATTCTTTTATTAGTATATAATATATAATAAATAAGTAGAGAAAGATATACTCTTAAGAATTTTAGTCTAAGCTAAAGCTTAAGAAGAAGATACTTTTATAGGTTTCTAAATAGTAGTAGTCTTTTACTAATAAAAAAGAGTAGACTTAATAGTTTTATTATTATTTTATTTTTAAAAAAAATACTTCTTATATACCTATTTAATTATAGGCTTTCTAATACTAAGACTAATAAAGTGAGAAGGTACTTACTTTAGGGATCTAAGGATATCGTTATAGTTATATTAATTAGCTATCTTTTTTATTAATGCTACTATTATTAATATAATATAGGATATGTTCTAAAGAAGGATTAATAAATCTTTTTTAGGTTTTAGAAGAAATAAATAAAATTAATTTATTATAGTAAATATAAAGTAAAATAGTCTACTATAGTGAATATAAAGTTAAATAAAGAGAAAGTGAATATTAAAGAGAAAGTGAAATAATATTAGATATAAATATAGTAAGAGTATATATATACTAGAGAAGGTATAAGGATAATAAAGAAAGTAAGAGTATTATTCGATATTATAGTTTTTTTTAGGAAGAATAGAATAGAAAGTGCTTTTAGGATAATATCTTTTATTATATAAGATATATTAATATAATATATAAAGAGGTAAGCTATAATAAACTATTCTACCTAAATATTTTATATTTATTATATAAAGTAGTTTTTAATATTCTATAAATAGTATTAATAAGGTATTTATTTAGTTTTATTATTTAATTAAAGCTACTTACTGATTCTATTTCTAATTTAATAGCTTTTAACTATTTTAGATATTTAATTATACTTAAAGCTATAATTAAATAGAGGATATATATAAAAGATATATTTTTCTTTCCTCTTTTAAATAATACTATATATACTCTGCTTATAGGAATATTAGAAATATTATAATAGTTTCTAGTTATTTATATAAAAGCTTGTTTTCTACTTACCTATTGTTATTTCTTTTCTCCTCCTATAAATATACTATTAAAGATAAAACTAATAGATTTAGAGTCCTTTTCCTATCTCTATAGTGTTTAATACTATTTTAATTAGTACTAGCTTTAATAATATACTCTTTATAAAAATAAATAGACTAAGTAGTAGAGTAGTATTAGTAAGTTATAGCTAATAATACTAATACTTTAGAAGAAAAGCTATAAGTAGCCTTTCTATAAGGAGCATTTCTCTAAATATTAGAAATTATACTAGTGTTATATTTAAACTTAGAGGGTTTAAATAAATAGGCTACTTTATACTTCCTCTATTTAAATTATAATATAATAGAGGATAATATAAATAGCTCTATTACTATTTAATATTATAATCTCTAGTAAGTTACTATAAAGTTACCTTAGATAGTAGAGCTTATTAATACTAAATAGTAGTATAATAACTAATTTGTGAAGCTAGCTAGTGTTTTATAGTAAGTTTAAGCTATTTATACTTAATATATAAGCTTATTATTATTATTATTATTACTCTATATAGAACTCTATTTCCCTCTCTAATAAATATTCTTCTTCTAGTTTAATAGCTTTCTCTTTTTTTAAAAAGTAAATAATGCTTTTTTATAAAACCTCTAAGTAATCTTTTTAGTATAAAATACTTTATAATATTAAAAGCGAAGATATTAAATTTATAAAGTGAAATTTTAATAAAGTTAATAGTATATTAATATATAATAACCTCTAAGTAGCTAATATAGTTAGTATAGCCTTCTAGTATAAAATAGTTAGCTTAAAAAGTAAATGCTTCTTTATTTACTTATCTTATTAAAAAGCCCTTTTTTATAGGAGAAGAGGTTTATAAACTCTTTTCCTACTTAGTCTGTTTATACTTATGCTATTATTCTTATTTAAAGATAAAGATATTAGCGCTATAGTTAAAAAGGCTAATCTTATTATTATTATCTTTATTATTACTATTATTAATAACTAGTTTTAGTATAGCTTTCTAGTATAAAATAGCTAGCTTAAAAAGTAAGCGCTTTTTTAGCTTTACTATATCTATTATTATAATATAACTAGTTTTTAACCTCTACGCTTAAGTAACTATTATTAGAGATAAATAAATAGGTAAGATTTCCCTATAACTATAACGATTTCTATAAGATTTCCTAAATAGAATTTAAAACTTATTAAAAAGTAGATAAGATTTCCTTATAACTATAACAATTTCTATAAGATTTCCTAGGTAGAATTTAAGACCTATTAAAAAATAAGTGAGATTTCTCTATAACTATAACGATTTTTATAAGATTTCCTAGGTAGAATTTAAAACCTATTAAATAGATTTAATTAAAAACTTTTACTAAAGATATATATATTTAGTCTTAATTATTAATACTAATAGCTCTCTCTAGTATAATACCTAAGAATTAAACTAGGTTTTAGATAATTCTACCTAAGTTAGTAAATATTATTATATTATAGGAATTTATAAATAAAATTATAGACTTTCTTAAGAAATATAATAAGAACTTAGTAGAAGCTATATTAACCTCTTAATTAAATTTATAGTATAGCTATAGCTCTCTTTATATAACCTAACTATATAGTGTTCTCTAGCTAGTATAGAATAAACTAAGTAATTATATATAATTATTTATAGTTATTATTATTCTTATTATCCTTATTATTCTTATTATTTTTATTATCCTTATTATCTTTATTATTTTTATTATTCTTATTATCCTTATTATTATTACTCTAGGTAGTTTAAACTAAGGTTAAGTAATTATATATAGTTACTTAACTTTTTGAGGTATTAATTTATATTTATATTAAAGCTAAAGAGTATTCCTTTTAGATAAATATATCTAGAGAAGCTTTTAAATAGAAAGATCACTTTATTCTATCCTACTTATAAACCTCTTTCCTAAATATCTCTTACTATAGATAATTTTTATAATTAGATATTTAATTATTTTAATTTCCTTAATTTAGTCTTTTTAATAGTGAAATTACTAACTATAAAAGTTAATTACTTATAAAGTTATAAAAGGTTAAAATTTCTATATTTAAATAATTCCTTTAGTAGATATTTTATAGTTATTTATATTATTATAAAGTAATATTAAAGAAGTATATATAAAAAGTATATATAAAATATCTCTAAAGATATAATACTACTTTAGAAATAATATTTTATTTTAACTAAAATAAAATAAAAGATTAATTAAAAGAATAAAAGATTAATTTAATAGAATAAATCTATTAAATCGATCTTAAGAAATAAGCTAGAGATTAATAAGATCTTAAATCTAACTTTATTATAATTAGTAGATAGAGGATAAGTAAATCTAAGGATTTTTATAAGATAACTATAACTTAATAAATAATACTTAGTTTTTAGATATAAATTAGTTAAGAGAGAATAGATAATATATACTTAGTTTTAATATATAAGTTAGTATACTTAGTTTTTAGATATAAGTTAGTACTTCTAATTAAGATATAATAAGTTAGAACTAAAGTAATTATTATAGTATACTATACTATTTTTAAAATTTAAATAGTAACCCTCTAGAGTTACTAGTTTTAAAGATTTATTAGTTTTATTAATAGAAAGTAATACTAACTAGACTAAATAGCTATCTAATTCTATTTTATAAGGAGTATTTATTAATAATTTATTATTAAAATAAGTATATAAAAGGTATTAAGTATGATAGAGCGTAAAATAGAATAAAAAAGTAGTATAAAAAAGTATAAATAATAAAAGTATATTAAAATAGAGCTATAAGTTTATAATTACTACTTTAGAATAGAAATAGCTTTAAGTATAATTATAATTATTTACTTATAATTACGTATAATTATAAGGTTAAAGTTAAGTTAACTTCGACCTACGTTAATTAATTTAAATAAGGTGTAGGGTTAAATCGGCCTAATTTTCGTCCGCGAAAACCCCAAAACCAGCGGTTGGCGGATCTACCCCAATGGTGCACCGTAGCCGTGCGGATCTTGATAACCATGGAACATCGGCCGAATGAGATTGAGATTGACGACCTGCGATGCATGCACGCTACGTGCTCTCAATTAACCTGCAGCGCTGCCCCAGCTTGCTCATCACGTCACGTCAGTTGAAAGGTAGGTGGTCGAGAGCCTGATTTTAAGCAGCCCTCCACCCTTCAGGTTGGTTGGGATTGAGCATAGCGGGCGCTCTCAAATCCAGGGCAGTGACCGACTGCCAATTGGAGTGCTGAACTCGCTGCGGCAACTGGTGCCTGAGGGGACATGGCACTGCGTCATGTCTGTGTGCACCAAGTCCTTCAGTCCATAAGCAACCCACTCCGTCGAAGCTTTTTCTTGAACAGGGCATTCGGCCGCAGACACTGATGCATCAGATCCTCAACGCCGTCGCGCGTGGCCACCGCGACGGGCTGTGCAACCTCCGAAAAGTCTTTGCCGAAGGTCTTCAAAGCTTGCTCCTTGCTCCTGCCCTGGCTAGTCCGAGCTGTCACCATGCCAGTATTGCTGTGGTCGCTCGTGCGTAGTGACGGGAATTGCATCGTCAAGCGGACGGATTTGAGGAAAATGTCTTTGAGCATGAAGATGCAACCTCGTAGCATTGGAATGCCGTACCAATGTCTCGCAGCCCGCCATTGTTAGCCGCTATCTTATTCACCATATTTACGCTCCTCCAGCGATCGTCCTGTCTCTTTTGACTTGAACGATATCTTCTGGTCCATACCGGACTTCTGCCAATTTCAACCAAGAAGGCAGGAGCACCCAAGCCAGCAAATACCACCCCACCTTCCTCCCAAACGTCCATTTTCGCTGCTATCACAACCAACTCTGTTTTGCACCTCCATCAGAAATCCTCTCGATATAACTGAACAGCAGCCCTCCCAGACACTCGCACTATGAAGTTCTGGACACCCAAGCTTAGCGCTATTATGGGTCGCCTGCCCGAAGAGCCCTCGGAGATGAATCGGAAAAGCCTCATCAGGAAGCCTCGAGAGCTGCCGACAAGCCAAACTACCGACGTCTCGACTACCGACTCGGTTACTCAAGAAGGCTGGGTCCTCGTGAACGGTGCCCAAGATGCACATGTCCCCGCGGCTGAGGATGCTGAGAGAAGACCGATGTCTCCCAATCGTGCATCTCCGGAACCCCTGCGCGAGGGAACGAGCTCAGCGAGCAAGAACGAAAAGTTTTGGACGGTAGACGATATATACGATCTCCATCGCATCTCCAAAAGAGACGCGGCTGGATTGAGGAGGGCAGCGAAGGATGCTCGGAGAGAAACGTTGGACAGGGTAAGCTTGCTGGAAATGTGCCATGGCATGGTGCTAACGTACGCGCGACAGCTTCAGAAGCTGAAGGAGGCTACGCCAACCTCCGCGAGGATGAAGCAAAAGAGCGAATTAAAAACTGGATGAAGTATCCGTCAAGTGGAACAAGAACATGTCGATGCAACAAAGTCTCCGGGAGCTGAGATATGGACTGGTATCGGATATGGAACGGTGCAGGAAGAGGATGGTCTAGGTGTCGGTTCAGGCAGATGGGTCGTCGGATGAAGACAACGGTAGCAATGGACTGAGAGCCAAAGGAGGCGTTGAGTATGCTCTGACTGGGGCTGAAGAGAGTGTCGTGGCGGCCGAACGAGGGACAACGGTGGTGATGAGGCCGAATAAAAGTGCAAGGCTTAAGCAAACGTGGCGAACAGTGAGGTGGATGCTGGGCGGGCAACTCGGGGCCTGTGGGATCAAAGCCAATGACAAAACCAACGACCTAAATGCTGAGAAAGCAGCCAGCTAGGCGAGGTTGAAAAGAATATGAACCGCTGGGTGGCGGCAATGGCAGTCGAAAGGAGCGCTGTCGGTAGGACCGTTGACTACATGCCAAAGTGCGTTCTGAGCACTGGCTAAAGCCATGTAAATCACAGTCCAGCACAAGCTCAATCTTAGTAGAAATCCAGAAGGAGCATCATCCCAATCTCAGAAGTCTTGGGGCCAATGGACGAGAGCCCGTCGCCTTGAGTGCCACATCACATCCACATTCAACTCATCACCCCGATCCCGCAACTAAACAACCGGTATAAGGACAGGAACACGGCAGGAGGACATTAGAGCATGCGTGTGCAGCTGGTGCAGACCTGGGCCTACAATTCCCGCTAGGATCAAGACTTTCACGTCACAACAGGAGATTTTCCAGATGGTGCAAAGAGCACTGGAATTCTGGTTGCAGATGTCCTTGATGCCGAAAGTGAAATTGATCTGGATGTGAAAGACTGCAAGGTTAGGAAGGGCTGCATGAAACATAAAACTTCAAATTCGGGCTCTGATCAGCTCCCTCGTGACTTCATTCGCCACAACTCAACGTCATCCAAGCATCACCGTCAACTGACACTTCGTCCTTTGTGAACACCTCATCGCCGCGTGGCATATCCAGCATAGCATCACTGACCTGGTTCCAGGGCGTGCAGGGCGTGCTCCACATATATACTATCACGATCAATGCGAATAGCTAAAGTTTTCCTGCCCCAAAAAAGTAGTTCTGTTGGAAATCTGGCCCTCTTTGGTGAAGAACCAGTGGATATCATGTTCGTCTACTCATACAGATCATAACCTCATCATACCGCATCATAGTTCCATGTCCTGCTCCCTCTCGTAGCGTGCCTATTTGCGCAGATGAACCTAGACATATTCGCCTAAAACCAATAAACCACCCATACTCATCGCTTCACTCTGATCGCGTCATTATGGCTCGATGGAGCTCTCCTCTCCCGCTTCTTCACTGTTATCTTCCAGTTCTTCGTACGCTCTCTGCGTGTCGTCTCGGAGATTGCTGATGACCAAGAGCATCGCATCGGTCCGTTCCTTCGCTGCTCTTGCTCTTTCGACCAACATATTCAGGCGCATAGCCGACGGTAGATCGTAACAGATTTCTTTGCTTTGGTTTGTGGTGGCCTTGGGACCAAGTCCGTTCCCCTGCTCTAAAGCCTTGGCAGCTTTCAACTTGCCCTCAAGTTCCTCAACA
This sequence comes from Colletotrichum viniferum, assembly GCA_020226115.1. NCBI lineage: Eukaryota > Fungi > Ascomycota > Sordariomycetes > Glomerellales > Glomerellaceae > Colletotrichum > Colletotrichum viniferum. The sequence goes on along the minus strand of JAGFBE010000036.1, from coordinate 299,301 downwards.
TTAGACGTCATCGAACTAGCCACGTCGTCCAACACCTGCATTGCCAGAGAGACGTTGCAGAGTGCGTTGGTGCACCTGTTCAGATCGTGGGCTTGGATTGCCTGGATTCGCTTCAATTGCTGTGACAATGCTTTCGCCATCTGTGGTCGGGGCAACGCAGGGGATATCGAAGCATCTGCAGTGGGTGCGTTGGGAGTCGGCTTTGGTACAAGACTGCTGAGGTCGGAAGACGACTCCCTGTGCAAACACCCAGCCATGATAGATCGCCACAATCTCGAGTCAAGGTGTGCAGGCAATTCGTGATTCGTTGCTTTGAAAAGAGCAAACGCAAATGTGAAGACTCCGCAATCGCAGCCATTTGTCTGTCGAGGGCTGGCACAAGGGACAAGGACTTGAGCCCGCGGCGGCGTTTCCCAGAGATAGAGTTTGACAAAGGCGAGGATGAGATCCCTTGCCTGGTCTAGATTGCGATCAGAGGGAAGCGGGTCGAAATATTTGATCGATACTGCTGCGTAACGCCTGTTTCTGATCGTAGCAAGAGCCCAGTGATTATCGCCGAGATGCAAGGGCAGCAGAATCAAGGACGCTTTGGGAATTCGGCATAATATGCTTCTGCATACGACGTGATTGGGCTGCACCATCTTTTGAGTCTCGAGAGACTCAACGACCATGGCCCCATTTGCGCCACTTGCGCCACTTTGAATCGTGTCGCACATTGGTCCGAGTGTAAGCATTAGTTGCTGGTCGGTAATCCACCAATCTTCCTTGATGATGTTCTGGGCGTCGGCAAGGGATCCAGAGAGGGCGTCTTCCAGCCGTGGGCGCTTTGCGATGTGGCTCATGCTTTGTTGTTCTTCAGTGGCCTTGTCTTGGGTTGGTATTGCCTGCTGGTACGACGGTGCAGATGTGTTGGGGACGGTGCCTCCCGCGTTGACGTATAGTGTTCCCTCGTCAAAAAGCTCGGCTGTCTTGTCCTGGGAGTCGTCGCCGATAGGGTTGTTATTGTCAGAATCTGAGGCTCCGGGATGGAAAGAATCGTCAACGATGAAGTCGTTGGGGAGATCGTCGTCATTGAAAAGATTGTTCAAGTCGGAGACGTCAACGACCGAATCGTCGCCTGCCTCGAGCTGTTTGTACCGCGATCGGGACTCTTCTGCTGGAAGAACAGGTGACGACGGGTTTGAATGAAACGGGGATCTTGTCGATGATGTCAATATTGGAGAGGGTGGTTGATGATCACCGTCTCTTCTTCCCTTCTCAGGGGTGCTTTCAGTGACTCGTGTGAGCTCGTGCGCTGGCTTCTGGACGACTTGCTGACGGGCCTTGGTTGGCGTGGGTGATGGTTCGGGAACGACTTGTTGCTGAGAAGGAGGGCGCTCAGGGCTACTTGGTGGTGGTGTAACACGACTGATGACGGCGCGAACGTCACTTTCGACAATTCCTTTCCGAGAGCTCAGAGAGGTGCCCCGTCTGGATGTGTGGGGGAGCAGCAGTTGTCGACGGTCATGGACACAGGCTTGAAGAGCCCTCCGACAACGCGGCCAGTTGTTGTCTGCCTTGGCTAGAGCGCAAAGAGCAGCAAAAAATCCCTCCCCTTGTTTGCCGTAGTCAAAGGCGATCTGGAATAGGAGGTGCTGTAGATCGACTTTCCAAAAGGCTGCAGCTTTTCGTGCCCTGGCGACGTAACGAAAATTCGTGACGGTGAACTCGTCTTCTGGAGATGCTGCCAAGAGAACCGAAATGACGTCGTCGGGAATGTAGGACCGTAGAGTAGTTGGGTCGATTGTCGGCGTGGGCTGGTTGACGGACTTCGCCTCCAGGTCTTTAAAGCGGAACCATATGCGGTGCTTCTCGTGGATCAAGTCCTGAAACTGATCGACAAGCTTCTCGCACTCGCTTCGGATCCTGTCCGCGTGCGGATTCTCGCGTGTATCCTGGGTGGCTACCAGCGCTGACTGGGACTTGGGTATTTGTGCCAATCGCGCCATACGTGGAGTACAAGCTCAATTGCGCGTGGTTGGTGTTGGTTTTGGACGCGAAACCAATGGTGGTCGAGGAAGAACGTGGAGGGCGACGCATGACATCAGGTCGCGTACGAATGAATGTGATGGGGGCCCTCAAGGCAGCAGGGCGACCGACCGGCCGACTGTTTCCGGTGGGGGGAAACGCTTTCAAGAAGGCGCGACGCGGTGTGCTCTTGCCTTTTGTGCAGGCGATCTTGGCAAATGGAAGGAAGGTCTGGGGATGATGCGCGGTATGGCACGTACCTACCTAGGTAAGGTAAGGTACGGCCACTGAACCTGAGGTAGGCAGGAAGGTAGGAAGGCAGGTAGGCTGGTAGGCAGCAGAGGTAAGGTAGGTACTTAGTAGTGAGTAAGGGAAGGAAAGCTGTCCACGGGTGGACCATAGATCTTACACGGGCTGACACTGGAAGGAAACGACAGGGGTGGGGCGAAGCTGCGGGTGTGCCTGCGTGGCGTTTTGTGGCACAGAAGCCGCTGCTATCACCCCCCGTCCCCGCCCCCCGAAAGGGCCCACCAGTGACATGGCACCGCCAACTCGACGCCGAGCAATATTAGGATGGAATTTTCACACTATGAGGAAATCAAGAGCGCATTTTGAATGATGATTCGTATGCTGAAGCTCTTGAGCACCTGTCGAATGCTTGATGAGAGGCCTTGGCCGCGAACCTGAATGGGTCTGAACTTAGCTAAGAAGTCGTCGGTCTATTCCCTGATTTTCATACAACCTGTTGAGACTCACCATGCTCTCTCGAAGCATTTTGTTTTAAATGCAAGAGATGAAGTATCTTTTTAGGCCGGAAGCCTCAGAAGATGGTGATGCCGATCGACAGGAATCGTGAGAATCTTAGTGATATGTCGCTGCTGTGTTACCCCGTTTTGCGTTGTGGCCACAAGACGATTATATCGGCTCGTGGTGAGCCGAGAGGAAAGAATTGTTATAACTACCACAGTGTTCTTGCGGGCTTCTTGCTGGCATGATGGGAGCAGCGAGGGGCTTGAGATGAACGATCTACTGTGGACAGGCATGTAGCCGGATTATTAAGCATCGCCGAGACAGCAGAAGTAAAATTAATGGAGTGACAAGGAAAGCAGCTGAAGTCACCGTTTGGATACTCGTTGGTTTGTTTCATTGCGCAATGGCCTACTCTGAGCAGGTGTTGCAAGCTGATTTTTCGCCGCGGTATCGGGAAGGTCTTGTCACATCGCGTGGAAATTTTCACAAATAAGAAGTGTGGCCTTCATCAACAGACGTGCAGGAAGAACCAGGTGATCGATGGCAGGGAGGGTTTGTTTCCGGAAGCTTGGCCAGCTTACGAATGAGGTTGAGGATTGGACTGCATCCTCTGGATGTGTGTTAGCTGATAAGTAGGAGACCATAACCAAGGAGACAAAAAGCGGTGCAGCAGAACGGAAAATCTTGGGTTGGTTGGCCTAGATGGCGGTTGGCGGAATGGTCTGACTGCAGCACATGCGGCGGTTGGGGGACAAGTGGTGAAGGCTTCATTTGCGTTGGGTGGACTGCAGTGACAAGTCGCCAGACGTGGCTGTGGGGCGCGATCAATAAGCGACGCAAGTCGAAGGATTTTGTTGGTGGGTTTTCGACATGCACTGCCACGAAGAGAGCCGCGAGGCTTGGGTGCTGTAGAATTAGCGCACCTTCAGCGCGTTGCCGGGAAAAATCCCAGCACAACCCCGCTGAACCTGGAAGCTTATATGCACTGCCTGTTGACCCTAAAGTCGTCTCCTAGAGCTAGCGGGGCCTAAGGTTTCTTGTACTGTAATGCGCCGACGTCACAATTTCTACCTGGAACCCTGATCAGCTTCTCCTACGACGTTCTCAATTGCGTTGTCCGCAGCAAACATTGCTATCTTGGCATCTCGGCATCCGCATCCTCAAACGAAAGGCTTTTCTTGAAGAAATCACGCGTGTGCAGCATCCTGCGTTGCTTTGCGTCGATAACGTTCCCGAACCATCTCCGCCCTCTGAGACCTGCGATCCCCAAACCACAAGTCGAGCGCTGACCATTTGTTGAATAGGAATCTCGAGACATATCCTCGACCTACCCAAGCAGGCCCGTCTCCTTCATCATTCCAGAAAGCCTATCTGACGGCGATCAATCCCCTTGTCCAACCACTCGGAAATCTCCACCGTTTTCCCTTCCCATTTCAAGCCAGAGCATCCACAGGCGATGGCCTGTGGAGCTCCGGGCCCAATAAATTTTGAGGACCAAGCTTGGAGCAGAGCTGGGAATCATGGCATCAAGCTCGCCACTCAGAATGCCAAATACAAGACGGGCATTTGCCCACTCATGCCGCCCTTGAAGACAAAACTGTCGAATCCGAGAGCTGACGATAGAGGGAGCAGTCTATAAAATACACGATTCAGGCTCGATAATCGAGTCATACGTCCTCTTGAACTCTAGCAGAACATCAAGGGCATTCAAGCTCGCCAGAGTTGATGAATCCGCGGCTGTGTATTTGTTCTTCCACAAATTCTCGAGTCTACCTATTCCAAAGATAGATGGACGTGAGAAGACTGCGTGAGTCTCCAGATAAGCATCTTTGCGTCTACTGAACACCAAGGAAGTCTTTGGCGTGTTGAGGCTCGACCAAGCAGAGATAAGTGGAACAGCACAAATAAACGTAGTATTCGAAGATCATGCTTCTAACAGACACATACAAATATCAGCGCATTGGGCCGTGACTGCTCAAGTCGTTATCCGCGAGAAAGGTCGGCATACCTTCTTAATAATGCTCAAATAGGACTCGCAGGCGACAGACATGTACATACCTCTGAAGTTGCCGCCCTTCAGAAGCGTCTCTCAAAGACACGCAAACTTCAATTTTGACTTTTTAGCTGCCCAGTGGCGTCTCTTCGCCTCTGTTGGGACCAACATAGGCGCATGGCTATCCTCAATATAAGCTGTTCCTTGTCTAGCATATTTGCGCCGGAATCGCGGACACCTGTAACTCGTCGATGTCCACGAGTAACCCGTTATCTCATATCAACCTTCCATATACTAGGAAGCAGCAAGGTACAAATTCCGTTGAATGAATCGTTGCTACCTCTGAGCTCAGAGGAGCCAGGAGAACGTCAGCCATCTCCCAAGTCAATTTTTAATATCTGCACAACATCATTTGCAGAGACAGCTAGCTTAGTAATAGCACTGATATCTCACTGGAAGGTCGTCTCTTAAGAACAATCCCTCTGAAAACAATTCACATGCAATTGATGAGTTCAGATCAAGCCTGTTGTACACTTTCTTCCGTGCTGGAAGTAGATGACCAACATTGTTAGAGACATTTCAGCTGTTTGAAGCACGAGTATTGCGCGTGTTCAAGTCCAGGTTACCCAAGCCCGTTTGATTGTGGTCATCACCGAGAAGAAAGAGGGCATTAATCTCGAATTGACAATGTAAATCTTTTCAGCTTGGAAGTGGAGGACGGTGCATAGTGTCATCTTTTGCATTCGATGCGACCTTGCCAGCATGACTTGCGCCTTATACCAGCAGGAAACACGTCGGCGGGCATGATGTGGTTGGTAATTTCGTTCGAAAAAGAATACCGAGTGTAGACTCGAGTGAGTGCTCGGAGCGATTGAGTAATGAGGGCGATGAAAAGGGGCAAGTGCTGCAGGATCAGAATGCTCCACGAAGCATGGGCTTGTAGCTAAAGTATCAGGATATGAATATGCCCCACGAGGGTCGTCGTCGTCGGGGTCTCCAGCGGGATTTTCACCAGGCCGCCGAGACTGATCGCGTCTTCCGTTAATCTGTACGTCCAATCTCTGTTTCTCCGCTGCATAAGCTTATAGTATTAATAAATAATATCATGATACTATTAGAAATACCGTAAACATCGAGGCCGCTATGATGTTAGCTAGTTTCCCGTTGTCGGTGAATACCAACTCGCATCGCGCTTTTCAAATATCCCAGGGCCGTTGACTTTTGCCAACCATGATTTGCGGCGCTTCACATGTGCTGGTTCGTTTATTGGTCTACCACCATGCAAGCGCTGGACCGCCAAAAGTGTCCCCATGCATAGTTTCGACTAGATAAGCTTACCAGCCAGCGTGATATTCCCTGCACCAATCATGTCTGACATGTTATCTTCAAGGACTCTCATCTCGGGGCCAAGAATAGTGCCAGCTAATCAGAACAGGATCATTTGAGCATCAATAATCAAGCCGCTTGGAATTCATCTGTATCTTGTATACGTATTTAATACGGAAATTCGGTTTTGAAACCCCTACTCGCTGGTTGTTGATTCTTCCCCTCCCCTTGTTTTTATACTTTGATATAGCAGGTAACTGCTTGAGGGCGCACTTTTCGACTGCTATATGACTGACGGGGAGATATTTGAGGACTAAGACGGCATTTCTCTTCGCCGGTATGACTAGATTCTCTGTTGATATCCTTCATCTAGTCTTAGTCTTCTCAACCTTATTTACCCTGGCCTAACTTGAGGACAGAGGAGACTGGCGTGACACTGTTCTATATTACTGATACTCTCTGAGGACTTGAGCTGCAATCTTTCCTCAAACTGACGCCTGACCGCTCTTTATTTGTTTGGCCTCATGGAGAAGATAGTGCTCTAGGACGCGTGTTCAAGCTATAAACTTCAATAGGACTGGTTGCTAGAAGTGCGGTTTGCGGATCGACATTTCGGATCTTTTTCTTTGATCTGCATTTTTCACAGAAGGCTGAGAAGAAGAAGAGAGGCAGACGGGCAATGACTGGGGTGTGTGGAAGCACAGTAGGATATGTAATTAGGAGATGCCAAACGTTATGAACTCTATTGAGGGCGACGGATGCGCGAGATGCGAACAATCAGGTATATGGCTTATGAAGGGAGGAGGGGAGCTGGTTAACACTGAAGTGTACCATCCAGGCTGAAAATCGAAAAACCGCCAGTCAAAATTTCGACCTACACTAAGGCGGGCACGCACCTTACTTGACATGGAAGCTCAGGGTCATGGGCCCGACAATCACACAGATGACATAGTCAGTGCTTGTCGGCGGGGCAGGCCCGGCAGGATCTATCACGCTCTCCCACGGCGAATTGACAGCGGATCAAACGTCCGAAATTCTTCATCAGGTCACCCAGCCTTTTTCTTTTCTTTTGAACGCAACTCCGCCGCCTACGAACCCTCAAATCCAACTCTTGACTCTGCCAGGAAACACTTTCATCGACCACCGACACCTTGCAGTTGCCTTTCATCTGTACGTTATGCGTCCTCTTCACGTGCTCGATTGATGGCCCTCGGTTCCGCGGCGACGGCGTCGGCGACGAATCACCTCAAGCAGGCCAAGCAAGACATGTGTGCTGCCTCGGGACGGGGCGTTACGAGTTCTGTCGGTACAGGCCCTCATTCTGAGTTAGTTCCGAGCTCCCCAGCTAAGTGTAACCAGGAGGTATCCTGCTCGGAGGAGCTTCGTCTGTGATCCGGAACCACCATGAAGACTGTCTCGTCCGCCGTGGATGGAAATGCCGAACATCCCGCCGACGACATATCCTACGACCTTAATCATAATCGACACCTCATTCTCCCCGCTGAATGATGCGTCTGAATACTTACGTTAGTGGGATATTGTGTATGGCCTGGAAGCTGTTGAAGCAGGCGCTTGGGAGTTGGACTGGACAATGTTTTTTGGCTGGGAGGGACAATGTGCCCCGCCAAGTGCTCACTACGCTTGCTAATCCACCTGATTTCCTCAGGCTACCTACGAAGGTCTGTATTCAAGTGCAGATTGCTTCTGCCGTCGTAACACTTGCTGGGCCCAATTCTTGTGCTGCTGTACCCTCCACCATCGATGACTCAGCTGTCGTAGTGCACGTGTTCATACTATGGCTTATTCGATCCGATAAACTATCTTTTCTTTCTATTGATTCGGCCCACATATGGATGCTTGTCCATTCTGACTGGATAGAATTCGTAGATGTCGGAAAGGGGCCGAATGCTTGATCAGCTATCTAAATTATAGCAATTGACTCTTCTAATTTCACTATGCTGCCGAGATAAGGTCACAAAGCATGTCTCCAGAGTTGGGCAGCCAGAACGACGGCGACAGGACTGGCAGAGGACGTGGGGTCTCAAGAAGAATACGCGCACTCGGCAACCTTGTGCGTGCGCTCTTCCTCGCCATGCTTTTTTAGTACGGATTATCTCTCCACTCTAGCCATTCGAACCCCAAGTCTCCCTTGCAGTCATCTCCTGATCATGTCTTCCGATTCTACAGTGCTTTGTCCACCCGTCTATTCGTCCCCCGCAGGCCGGCAGCCTTTTACCAAATATTTGATTGGATTACATTGACGATGATCGACTGGGCTTCGCTCGTGGGTGTCCACTCAATAGCGACGCGAATAATCTCTTCCTCCTAAGATGCGGGCAAATACCCGCTTGGCCATGTCGTCAGCCCGCCCTACAACAACCAACTCTACTTGAACAATCGCCTCACCATTCCTATTGCCGCAATCTGCCAGACGACCTGGGAAAGCCGCCATCAAGTTTGAATATGCCTAGTCGGAGCGGCCGTTGTTAGTCAACATCAACATCGTGACCGTCAACCACTTCCCATTAATGTGCAACTGCCCAGCGTCAGAAACAAATAAAAGGTTCGACCTGACTGCGTTTAACGAGAGTTATCAAGAACAATACTGTGCACCACCTCAATCAAGTTCAGGCCATCACTCCCTGAGCCAAGAAGCTGTTGAAGAATCCACGCCGCAGCAGAAAATCAATCGCACAGATGAAGGCTTATGCAGCTTGTTATCTGTCGCAAAGACACACATAGCAGGGGTCTTCGTAGGGGTATATATAACCCCTGCCCTCGTAATCCCTACTACCCTCCTTTTTCTATAAATATCTATATATATACGTTTATTTACTATACCCTTCTACTTACGTTATTCACTATAGTTATAAGCCTAGCTCTTTAACGATATTTTTATAACCCCCTTTATTATATAAATAATATATATAATTACTTATTTTACCCCTTTATAATAAATTTAACTACCTTATTAGTAACTATAACGCTTATATCTCTATAAAACTAGCCTATATAGATCTTATAGCTATAATAGTATACTTAATACTATAAAGTCTAAGAATATATAAATCCCACGCTAAGTACGCTTAATACGCCCTCTTAGATATATTAATAACCTCTTATACTTAATAAAGTTATTTAGATATATTAAATAAGCTTCTAGTTATAATATAAAGCTAACTATAACGTATAAGTATCCTAGTACTAAATATACTATATTAGGACTACTACTTCTAATATACTTAATAACTTAAAGCTAATACTTCTATTACTTATTACTACTACTAATATATATAAAGAATATTCTAACTAAATCTATAATTATAAAATTACTACTACTAAGTATACTAAAACTTCTAAGGGTTTTTAATATATATAATAATAGATCTAATATATAGTTAACTTTATAATCCTCTCTATAATATAACTTAAACTTATAAACGCTTTAAATAGGTTATCTAAAATAATTTAAGCCTTTATATAAGCCCTCTAAGCCTAACTTTACTCTATTAATCTTATAGTTTATAACTTTATTTAAAAAGACTACTTATATATACTATATAATGTAAATAATAATATTAATCCTTTCTAATAATATAAAAGCTAATACTATGCATTTCTAGTAGTAAAAGCCTATAATACTCCTAATATTTAGGGTATATTAAGTATATAAGCCTTCCTAAACGCTATTAGTATATATCTAACCTTAGTTTAAGCAGAACACACTTAATTTAAGTTTTTAACTATATAAGAAGATAGCTAGTTAACTAGATTACTTAAAAAGTATAAATAACTTTTCATAATAGTTATCTAAAACGCCTAAAATATTAACCTAAATTATACTTTAAATAGTATATATACTACGCTTAGTAAATATCTAAAACCCTAATTAGTTATATAAGTTACTAAAGCTACTTCTAAGCCTCTTTCTAATATAACTTCTAATAATAAAGAAACCTACTATTTATACCTTTATAAGTATTAGTATAAATAGTACTTTATTAAATATTACTAGCTTAAAAAAACGCTCTATAGTAAATACTTTAGCTAACTAAATATCTAGGTATCCTTAGATAATATAGATAATATTTAGATCTACTTTTAGCTTTAAAAGTAAAAAGATCTTATAGAGAATCTTTATTAATAAAGCTAGCTAAACGCTATTACTAATACTACTAACGTTATTACTTAAGATCCTAACTCTAATACGTTTTAAAGCCCTCTAGTATTAAATATAGTCTACTACTTATATTAAATATAATCTATAGAGTTAAAAAATAAGTAAATATCTATTTATATTAAGTATATTCTATAAATAGATAGGATAAACTCTCTATATTAAGTATATTCTATAGGGGGGTAGGAATAGTTTTATATTACCTTAGTTTTATATATATATTTTATAAGGCTTTTTAGAAGTAATATATCGCTCTTAGGGGGGTATATCGCAAAAATACACGTAGTAGGGGTTTTTATAGGGGTATATATAACCCCTGCCCTTACGATCCCTGCTACCCTCCTTTTTCCACAGACATCTACACATACACGTTCGTTCACCATGCCCTTCTGCCTGCGTTATTCGCCACATTATCCCTACTTGGGCCACATCAGCATTACTGGGCGGCCAGATTCCCTTCCCTGCTTGACCTCGCCGAGGCTGCGTTCCCTACAGTTGCACCAAACGGAATTAGAGAGACAATACAAGCCAAAGTCCCAAACTTTTTCATTAATGCTCAAGAGAGGACGAGTTTATCCGTCCGAGACTCACTATAACGACAGCACACATGTCTATGTGGCTGATGGATGAAGACACAAGCTTGCATATAAGACCTAGTATCCTATTGCCAAGCAAAGAGTAGCGCAGTATTTGGGGTTAGCATCTAGCATATGGTTGAGATGTTACCCGCAGACCTTTTCCAAACTTCTTTGCACGTTGCGTAATCGTTGAAAGAAAGCCCAACTGAGGGACGGTAAATTGCATATGGACACTTTCAGGGGTTTCTGACAGAGCAAACGCAAATGAGTGCTGCCCGTATGAAACCGCGTTCAAAAACCAAACCCTCAAACAAACTCATTCTTCTCTCCCCATATCATCACTCATGATGCCAGCTTATGCCAAAAGAAAACGACATAATGTTCTAAGAAAAAGTGTTCGGAGACATGATGGCCTCAAAGACTACTACAGTAAACTACGCTTGGATATGTCTCGTTGCACTGGCAATGATAGCCCGGGCTGGCCGAGCCCCGAGCGGGACATCTGCCCCGCCAGCGCTGTAGACTCCCGTCGCTACCACGACCGCCGCGTTCACCATGATCCGCAACGCCATTCTCGCCCTGAGAGGCGTCCACCCGGGTGTCAGAATTTCTAACTGGCCGACCCTATTCAGCGCGCTGGGCCTGAACACCGCCCTTTGACAGCGGTCATGACAATGCCAACACGTCTGCCGAAGTTTCTTTCAGATCTTTCCAGTATTGACGCGTCCAAAATGCAGAGTCATTCCTGATACAAGAAGCTTTCCTTGCGTGCTCCACGCGGTTGGGCGGGAAACGACGGGTTGTAAATTGTTTCCGTAATTAGCCAAACCAGATAGATTCCGTTTGGGACGGTAGCCAAAGAGAAATCTAAAGGCATCTCCTTGCGCCACTTACCCTGTGGGGTACCTATGCAAGCAAGAAGCCAGTCAATCAGTCTTCCACGTCATCCAAAGTTCACCAATACGAAACGCAATAGCAGGGCCTGGCGACACAGCAGCCAGACCCAGCTACATGCAAGGTGCGAAAGCCTCTTCTCTCGCTCACCTCTACGCAGTAGCAGAAAGCGGGCTAACGTTAGCAACAACGGGCCGATGACGGAAGCAAACCTCCACGAAAATAAGGCTGCCGTCCCTGAGACCGCCTCGACTGATATGGTCTTCTCCCCAAAGACTGTTGTCCCATCCGGCGCAAGTTTGTGATCCCCTTGCACTTCCCTCCCTTGATGCATGGCGACCGACTTTTGCTAAGGCGTACACTCTTTGAACAGGTACGGTGACCGATCTCGCCGGAAAGGAGTCCGCCGGCGGCGCTGCTACGACGGATGTGAAGAAGCATGCCCTCAGAACCCGACAGTACCTGAGGCTCCACGACTCATGCAAGGACAGCAGCGACGAGAACGTCGTCTACATAAAGAATATTATGGAGGACATGGACCCGGGAATGAAGAACCTGAGGAAGCTTGCGATGATGGGCGGTGGCGCGGTAGAGATGGAGGAGAGATGACCGGCGAGTTGGGACCAGCGCAGCATACCAATCAATCAAGTCAAAACTGAGGCTTGAGATTAGCTGATTAAATGACTTTTTATAATACTTTTAATTATTTTAACTAATTTAATTTGATTTAATTTAAATTACTTAAATAAGAAGTTAATAAAACTCTTATAATATTCTCAGAAGGTCTAAACTTATATTATATAATAATCTAAGGTTATATAGCTCTCTATTAACTCCTTTACTTAAAATAGTAGCTATTAATAGTAATACTACTATTTTAAATCTAGTTCTAGAGGTATTAGGTTTTCTTAAGCTATAAAAGCTTTATTAATAGCTTCTATAATATTAAAACTAACTTAGTAAAGCTAAATACCCTCTTATAGTCTATTACTATCGCTAGAATAGTAAAGATATTAAAAATAAGTTTACTAAGTATTAGAAAGGTCTATTAATATAAAATCTACTACTAGATAAGGTTATTAATAAGCTTAGTAATTAAAAAGCTAAAGTATTACTTTAGTTCGTTAGTTTTATTAATAGTAGTATTATAAGCTTTACTATTTAACTATTAATAATATTTAGAGTCTTTAGCCTTTAGAGTAATAGTAAATAATAAAAAAGTAACTTATTAAAGCTCTAAATAAGGTTAATAATTAATAAAATTAGATCCCTTAGTATACTATTATTCCTAGTACTCTTAAAATCCTTCTTAAGTATTATAAAGCTATCTATAAGTCTCTAGTATATTCTAGCGCTTTTTAAGCTATTATAAGCCTTAGCTAAAATGCAAAATCACTATAGTAGCATAGAAAAGAAACTCTATAAGCTTAATATAATATTTATTAAATACTTACTAGCTATTAATAATTAATAAGCATAAATAGCTATAAGAGTTAAAAGTGCTATACTAAAAGCGTTATAAAGGTATATAATTAGACTAAATATAAGTTAGAATGCTGTTAATTAATAAAACCTATAAAGCTACTACTAAAGCTCTTAAAAAGTGTTATAATACCTTTATAAGTTAAGATAGTTATTATAACTAACTTTAAGTAAGTTAAGTAGCTATAAAGTTAATTTCCTTATTAGTAGAAGTATTATAAAGCTTATACTAGTCCTTAAGTTAATCTAAGAGGTACTTTATACTTACTAGAACCTCTTAGAGTTAACTATACCTATTACCTTTACTTTAGCTTTTATATCTCTTAGTCTATTTATAGAGTAGCTTAAGTATATTATTTAACTTTATAAAGATCTACTAATCCTTATTAGTAAGGATATCCTTATTAGAGATATAATCTATAGTATACTTAAAGTCTTAGATATAAAGTATATAACTATTAATCTAACTATATTTAAGTAGAGCATACTTAACTATTATATATATTAAGTTCTATTAAGTAGCGTTATTTAGTATTAAGTTTAGCTTTTATAATAACTCTTTCTATAAAGTAAAAATCTTATTATTATTATTAGCTTTATTACTAATAGATAGAAAGCTTTTAGATTGTTATAGTAATAATTTAATATACTTAACGATATTTTAAAACTTACTAATAGAGCCCTTCTACCTCTAGTAAGTTAGGTCTTCTTAAGTTCTATTAGAACTAAAAAGAAAGTTAAACTCCTCCTCAAATACCTCATTATTAATACTATAAATAATAGCATAACTAATAAAGTTAAAGATATAGCTATAATATTAAATTCAGCGTTATTTAGTATTAATTTCTATATATATAGGTAAAAGAAAAGAGAAGAAAGTCTTAAAGTAAAAGTTATTATTTATAGTATTATTAAAGATAGCTATACTAACCCTATTAAGTAAGCCCTAGTTACTAAAAATAGTATAAATAGTAACAGTAATATTCTCACTAAAATAGATACTAAACTAGCAGTAAAAAGCTAAAAAGTACTATATCTACTTACCTACTTTATTAATAAAATAGCTAAAAATAGTAATAATTATATATTAATTAAGTAAGGTCTATAGATCAAACGATATATAAACCTTAGTAAGTACCTTCTGTATCTCCTCTTAGATCTACACCTTCTTAGAAGTATAAAGTTAGTTAAATAGATCCCTCTAACTTAACTTCAACTAATACACTTAGTTAAAAACATTATAATTAAAAAAGCTAAGTATATACTATATATATTAATTACTAAACGTTAAGAAAAGGTTACTAATATTAATAATAAACCTAAAGGCTAGCTCTTTAATCTATAAGACCTTACCCTAAAGTATAGTAATAGAAATAGAGTATTAGTATTTAGGGAAAAGCTTATTAGTATTAGAATTATTACTAGATATACTCTTAATATAGGATTAATCTTAGAAAACGCAGTAGATAGTTTTAAGGTATACCTTAGCGCTAAATATAGTAGAAGCCTTCTAAAGTATATTAAAATACCTAGCTTTATCGTAGTATTAATAAACTTAGTAAGTATTACCTAGATATATCGTTAGTATAGTTAAAAATAGAGTAAAAAAATAATATACTTTAAGTACTACTTTAAAAGATCTTATAAATAAAAAAGCCTTTATTCTTAATCTAAGAAGTATAGCCTTAGCTACTCTTCCTTAAGATATACTTAATATTAATAAAGTAGTAACCCTTCTATATAGCGTAAAATAGAGCTTTAAAACTACTATAAGTAGTAAGGTTAATAGTTAATATATTACTAGCAGTTAATAAGGCGTAGATCTAAACAGTAATCCTATAAAGAGTTAACAAATTACAGCTAATAAAGTAATTAAAGCGTTAATTATAGATTAATATAAGTATCATAATAGCAGGCTAGAGGTTAAAAAAGACGCTAAAAGGCATATATAGGTAGAGCTTTAAGGCGTAGAGGCAGGCGTAGTAGCAGTAGTAGCAGCAGTAGTAGTATTACTAGTAATATTAAAAAAAGGTTATTTTTAAAAGCTAGTAAAAGGGTTAAAAACAGGCTTTTTTCAAACCCTAGTAAGAAAGCTAAAAACGTATTAATTAGGCCTAATAGCTAAAAGCGCATTTTAGCCCTATAGTAGTATATATAAAAAAAAATAGACGTTATAAAGTACTTATTAAATAAAAATTACTTTACTAATATCTATTAGTACTTATATAGTTAAGTAGTATAATTCCTAACTTTATTTAATAAAGTATAAAGTTATAGGTTTAAATCCTACTATAGGTTTTTATATTACTAATAGTGAATTTCTTTAAGTATAGTTAGTAATATATTTTTATTTTTTTTTAAAAATCTTTTAAAAATTCTAATTAGTCTAGAGACTAGATTTTCCTTCTTCTAACTAACTTTAGATTAATTAAAACATCTAAAACGAGGGTATCGTCGTTTTAGCTAATTAACTGCGAAAAAAGCCCTTTTTTAATTGTCTGATTAGTTGAATTGATTGAATGGGATTGAATGGGGTGCTGCGCTGGTTGGGACAAGTCCCATCACGGCTACTTGAAGGGAACGATTGGGCGGAATTTCGCCTGGTGGTTTACGCGTGTCTCATCAGGAAATGAGGCAGCTCCAGGGCTGGAGGCGGACGCGGGACTGTAGAGAAGCCAGCAGCGGAGAACACTTAACCAGCAGTGGAAAAAGAATCACTGGAGGATTTGACGTGGTGGGCGTCGAAGCTCCTGAGGCCGGACTCTTCGGAGCTCGAGCGAGCTACAGCAGCTGTGGAAGGCTAGCTCTGTTGGGGTTTGGTAATCTGAGCTTCAGCATCAACAAATCACTGACTTGATCACTTTAGTGGCCAGCATCTCCACATGCAGCATCTCCAAGTCTGCCATTCGCTGCTCCGCCGAAAGAGGTGCTTGGATTTGGTCATCAACCCCACTGCTCTGTGGGCAGAGTCGGCTTTGCGAGTAATTGCTCCTCTATCATTCTCATTCGAGCCTTCCCTGGGCTTCCTGTGAAGATGAAACTTCGCGACGAGCTTTTTGCTGTCAATTTTCACCACTGTGACGCCACTGTTAATACCTGAATCCCAATGATGGTTGGTGTAGTCGCAGTTGCCCTGAGGGGAAAACCGGCCGATGCTGCTTATAGGTTCAGTCGGATTCTAAGAGATCTTGGATCTCATGAGATTAGGATGGGGTGATTTCTCATCTGAAGACATTGTTTCGCTGAGGTTCATTCTTGGCACTAGTCAGCGCATCTACTTTGGATAAAACGAATGAATGACGATCAATTTTGGTAGCCTTCCATCTCGGTTGACCCTCAGCAGCGATCGGTAGACTTTCTCTCAAATCAGGAGCATCAAACCACTATGTGTATATGGTTCAAGGTTGAACACCCATTGCATGATTATCTTCAACTTTCGTCACGAGGCTGCTGAGGCTGCAACGACTGTGCTCATCAGTCAGGAGGTTAGGCTGAGAGCGATACGTACTACAACTCAACGCCATCTCAAGCAGTGATGCCCATCATTGACTGTATCTTAATGAGCTTTCTTCCACGCAAGATAACTTGCAGTAATATCAATCTCGTTTTCTTTTCTAGAACCAAGCCATATTCTAACGATGAATTGTCGTAACATAAGTAAACCGAGATTAAACATGCTGAATTAATTACGCAAAGCAGCGATCCCTGGCAATCTGATTACACAACAGATGAGGTCCTATTTCATCCTGCAAGGATCCACAGATCCTGTCCCTCGGATCTGGAGCTAAAAAATGGTCTCAAAGTCATGACGTCTAACAGTTCTGTCGTCATTCATCTGACCGCCCGGATTATCCCTTCTACAGGTCCTGGACCCAATCATTCGTTATCCCGTGAAGAGAGACCCATATCTCTACAAATACAACCAGCGCGCATGGCTGTACATAACACCCTCGGCCGCAGAAAGGGTCGTGAGAGCGTGCGGCCTGTCGAGCCTGTCACGTGTACGAGATTTATGGAAATGTGACCCGTTCCTTCGTCGAAGGCTGCAGATTATGTGAATGCTCTGAGCATTCTAGCTGTATGGCGAAAAGTAGAATGCAGCGACTGTCATCACGAACAGGACGATCGAGTTTCCCACGGTTTGTCCGTGAATGGTAGCACCATCGCCTCTTCACAGTTTGTGCTGCCGACCACGACGGGATAACCCATCCTTGAAAAACTCAATAGCTGTAGTGTCCAATCTCCTTCAATGATAGTGAAATCGTCCAGAACACAGCGAGGATTTCATTACGATCCACATACGCTTTTCTCGCGGGAACGCTGGTCTTCCTTTAGGCACACTGGCCGGTTTCTGCCATGGGCTCTGAATAGCAATGATCTCGCTGGTTGTGATACCCTTTTGCAGCTCCTCAAACTCTTCTACCAGCCCCTTGAGATATGATGCAGGCTGTATCTGGCGTGTGAAAGCCCCTTTCGTCCTCGCTGTTATGGTATGGGGAAGAATGGGAAGTCTCTTTGATTTAATTCTGGGATGACAGCTGCAGGGGAACGTTGTTGATGCTGAGACGGGGAAAGTTGTTGAGGGCGTGGGAGGGAAAGTGCTTGTGTCGAGCAGTGGGCCCAAAGGCTACAAGAGTGCTCGATGTAGATAGGTGGAGAGTAGACGAAACTAGGTGGATAATGATGGTTCCAATGCTTTGATGTTGGCGATTATGAGTCTAAGGTGAACAGTGGCTGCGGCGGTATTCCGGGGGCAGACGTTGATGGGATTGAAGAAAGGCTGTGGTCATGAGTAAGTCCAGGTAGAACGGTAGGTATGGATCCTTGTTGACACTTCTTGCTTAAGCGAGCATCCAGACGACGTAGGTACCGGTGATGATGCTCCCGTGTAATGCCGTGCGATGCAAATTCTCTCCAATTCCCGGAATCCATATCTAACCTTGGCATTGCTATCAAACCCCAAGCATCACCCTAGACCTCTGATACACATAAAAAGCTGACAGCGACCATGGACACGACCTTGAAACAGCAGACCGTAAGACCAACCCTGAAGCCCTGAAGCCCTTCTCTTTGATGATCAGCCGGACTGTCTCCTCCATCCACAACCGATGTCCATCGCCCACTGCAACGCCGACTTGCATGCGTCTCTGGATGATTTCGAAGGGGTTTACAGACGTCTGGGAGACCAGGCCTGTGGGATCTTTGGCCGCGAGCTCCGCCCAGTATTTCACGGCTGGCTCTATGGTCGGATCTCAAGGGGGACAGTTTGGCTGTTGTGCATACCGCAAGAAGCGGTATTCGCAGCTAGTCTCTTGCTGCGTCGTGTGTTGAGGACTATCCACTCGTGTACGGCAACATGCCTGCTAAAGTGGACGAAAAGCTGCGATAGAAATCGACAAGGCTAGATGGCGGGTTGAAGGCTTGGGCGATGGCTGTCGCGGCAGGTATCGCGGTATTCGATGCAGCGATGGGAGGCGATCTTTCGTGGTAGACCTGGCTGCAGATGGGCGGAGGGAGGGGCGAAAATGGATCTCTGTTTCAAATGTCAGTCGGGCTCGTATGACTTCTAGTGGGCATGTGAAGAAAATCAATTTCATCCCCGCAAGCAATCTAGACAGAAGACGGCGCAGGGGCGTCTCTTCGGGGGAGACTCCGGGGTCCATCCTTTGGCAAATGTCCCAAGGTAAGATCGTCTAGAGAGACCTGCGAGCAGGGCTCCGAAGGGTGATGACTTGCATTAGGGAGTCGCTCCATGAGAGATCCCGGGGCTTCCCGGGAGTCGGGTCTGTTTCTTGGGCCCTAATTTTGGTTGATCCGCTAAGGTCCTATCAGTCGATACCAGAGTCGATCTCACCTAGTGAGCAAGTCCGTGCCGTCGTCTTTAAGGTATGAAGAATGCGTCCCATTTTGTCGCATGTAACAAAAAGATGTATAGTACCTGAGAGATAAGACGAATGAGGAATCCTGAAAAGCATATTCTTTCTCTTTAGCTCTGCGTTATGATCGGTTGATAAATCTGCTTTGGCTCTTGAGGCAGTTCCTCGACGTTCCTCGACTCGGACTGTCCTGGCTGTGTGCAGACACCTATGATTCCGTGCGGATGGTCTTATTAATAGCTAGTATTCCCTCGTCTCTTTATCTGAAATCATATGATCTATAACTCCTGTGCTCTATTGTCTCTCCTATTGAGTCCAGTGTCTTTCTTAGTTGCTGTACGGTGTTTTGCCGCTGCGAGCCCTATTCGATAGACAGTAACCGCTTTTCTTCATAAAGATGTTATTGTTGCCTCTTCATATACCCCCATAGGTGGCCATAGAGGTTTCTCTGCCATCCTGGCCCTCGAATATTTCCCCGTGAGAGTCATACGGCAGTCATCAAGGTGCGCCTCCAGGCGGCAAACTGCGGAAGAAAAGTTAGAAGGGAAGAAAGATTGCAGCTATAGCCTTGTTAGGTCGGTTTTAATAAACTGCAGACCGCACGCAATGGCTTCTCTCTTGGATTCGGCTTGATAAATGCCGACGCGAAAGTCAACATTGTCTCCTTAGAAGGAGAGCTCCTCAAGAACATTCTCATAGCAAAAGTGCCACAATTCATCATATCAGTCCTTCATATCGCGTACGATTGGGCACGTATGCTGCTCAGCCAAGAATGGTTCAGCTATGCTAGAAGGGCAAAAGGCTTGTGCATCACTTCATTGCAAGGCGAGCAGCAGTCGAAAGACCGTTCACAACCGCCACGCCGCTATGGTATTCAACTAATGGCGATGTCTGGACTCCTCCCCTGGTTTGTCTCGCAATTACTTTTCCTTATGTCACTCAACGCCGACGGCATACTCTACCCCGAGGATCTGCAAGCGTCATACACCACGTGTGGCTATTTTCCTTCCGCCATACTGGCGAGCATCCTTGTCGGATCTCTGAATTCGTTGATTGCCCTGATAAATAGGTTCACGAGTAACTCAGCGAAGCATATGCCCCTTGTTGGATCCTGCAACACGGCCATCAGCCCTGCTTGCCACCCAAAACCAATCGACTGTGACGCGCATCTTGAAAAAAAGGGTTAGGGTGTCTTCCGTGAAGACAAAGACGACGCTGGAGAATTCGTAAACAGATTAGTTAACTACCAGCTGCTAAACGAGGGCCGAATTGATAGGAGCGAGTAGAAGGCTCTCGGTTACGATTTGTACATGACAAACCCGACCCTGGCGGTCGGAATATGAAGTTTTGGGAGCATGTGGACGACCGACTGCCACAATTGGGACATTGGAATTGTACCCTCATCAGTACGTCTGTTGAGATGCCGATTGAAGGCGACTTATATGCCGACCCAGATGCAGATGTGGGCAGGCCGTCGCTTGCCTTCAAAGTCGCCCTATATCGCCGTTTTCTAACCTTACTGAACATGAAATTCACAACTCTACAAGGAGTAATGTACAGTCTCTTCCGCTTCCGCTTCCGCTCCACAGCCTCAGCCGCCTTCGGGCCTTTCACATCTGCTGCCCGGGCTATCGGAAAATATCACCGCCCAGTATCAACAGATCCTAAGACCTGCGCGCGGCAGTGATTCAGTTAAAGTAGCTATGGAAGCGGCTTGGAGCAACCAGTCACCATGAACGGTGAGTGTACGATGCGGTCTTAATTGGCTTTAAAACGACCACGAGGACCCGGGGCCAGTGGCTTATTTCCTGTTTTCCGAAGACTTCTTGTTCCGATGTGAAGAGAACCGTTCATGGCTGTTTTCGAAGGAAGACTGACAAGATTTTACGGTTCAGATGTTGCTTTTACATTATAGCGATCAAAGGGCAAGGCAAATTCGACCAATTCAGCAACCGCCCTCATAATTGTTGGTCCACTTTTCAGCATTGAACCCAGACAGAAGAGTCTGTGACCAGTCCTTGCATACGATGGCTAGACCACCAGATAATCGAGTCATTTGGTGTGACCCCTCCCGCCAGAATCTCAGGGACGCCGTCGGTATCCCAGGTTGCTTAGAACCAAAGTGTGCATGGTGAACCTTCGCCGGAGCGAGAGACCAGCAAGGGATTGCCCGCATGGCGACCGTCCAGGAAATATTTTATGCATGGCCGCCGACCATGGATATCCTGATGGATTTGATGGAAAGATCGGGTCTCGGCCGTTCAAGAAAACCCTGGGTGACCACGCAAGTCTGAGCCATTTGCGACGTTGCACCGAAATGATTCTCTCCCTAGTGTCTCCATCCCTATGAGGACAGGTGACAGTTTGGCAGCTGGTTCGAAGGGTCAAGGACGGGACTGCCGTCGGCCACGGTCAAGGTCACGTTCAGCATAACCCACACTCTAAACCAGTGAATGAAGGAAAGCCCCGTGGCGGCTCGTTAAAGAATTGTCGCGATCACACAAGGCAAATCACGGCATATCGCGAAAGAGGCAGTGTTGCTGGCGCGACCCTATCATCTCCAGATTGCGGAACTGGTTGAAAATTGTAGTCATAATAGTTTAACGACTCTTTTGGGCAAACACCTGAAGGTCGAGCTTCGATTTTACGTTCAGGCAGCGGCAAGTCTGTTCTCTTTTCAGAGCTCATGACTGAACCTGGATGCGGAGTTCATGGCTGTGCGAGATCTGAGTCTTCCATGCCATGATCTTGGATGGCTCGATGGATTGATGGCTCGATGGCGTAGCAAGATTCCCTCAATGGCAGCCTGGAGCTGTCGGGATCGTCGAGAGCAACCTGCGGCTGAGACGCTGCAGATGATCGACATCTCTCTTTCATATGTCTCCCCATCACTGCCTGTTGCTGTGAGATTCATGAAGGATGATTGAGAAAGCTGCACCTTGCTCTGTGTCAACACTCGGGGGAAATCTCGAATCTAGTCCTTTTGCCCCGACCAAGCAATGTTCACGCAGAAATTCGGCCTTCTCTTTCACGAACTTCACCTTAAACTTGTCTATTTTCTCACACAATTCTTCTAAAAAACAACATGTTGACCAGGGATCCAAGCAGAATGGACTGCTTTTGCATTGGTACCAACGTCAACCAGGCATGTGATACTACCAAATGTTCAGAGGGTCAATGCCATTTTGCCGAATGCCCTTTACCAGCTTGGCCAAGTCTATAGAGGCCTTCAGGTATGTTGGTAGTCCATGCGAAGCAAGCTTGTCACTGAGATTCAGCAGCGCGTAATCTAGTTCCAGAGCCCACTCGAGCCAGGGAGCGGTCTTAATGTCGTAGCCGGCTTCCGTATGTTATTCGAGCCATTCGCTGTTGTTGGCGATAGGATTCCATACCAAGTTAGTCAGGACCAAAAGACTATCCTTCTCCGTCAGGGGGCTTCTTATCGACGTCGTCTGAAAACCGTACAAAGCTCTTGCTGAAAGCCCCTCATGTCGCATTTCTGCTTTCACTTTGTATAAATTCGACTTTAGATTTACAGAGAGCGGGGTATGTTATAATCATAAAGCCAACCGAACTAATGTTTTTGTGTGAGTGACCACTGTTCAGGCATTGCGACGATCTCCTGATCATCAAAATGGGAGCGTTATGGAGATTTCACGTTACCTCCTTAATAAATATTCAGAGCTCGCGGGCTGATATCAAGCGGCTTTGTGGAGACTAACAGCGACCAATGCAAGCTATCTGGACGAACGGACATAAAGGCAAAAGCGATACTGCACATTGACTGGCCATGCAATGATGAAATGGCTATGAGAGGCTCTTCGTATGTCTATAGATGCCTAGATTTGCCTGGTTTAAGGAAGAGGTCTTGCAGAGAATCTGTGCGAGACTACGAAAAGGAAATGACTCAGATTGGATTATGACATCTGTGAACAGGGAGCGAAACGAACGGGTAGACGTGTCAGCCTAGGACTAAGATGGCTGCCTATGATTTCATGGAAAAGTCTTGCGAACTTCATGGAATCCTATTAACTAGAACTTAGCGAGTTGAAATTGGTCACATTCAAGGCCTTCATCTGATATGACCTGAGTCGTTGAGTCTGACATGTCAGTATGAGCTGTCGATCTGAAGGACAACACTTTCTTGTCGTTGGCTCTAATCTTTACTTGTCCCTTCTACTCGAAAATCAATGAATAAAAGCCACCTTTTCCCTAATAAAGTTCTTGCCCTATTGCGTTCTGATCAGTTTGCGGTCACTGCATCTGCTGTCCATGGAAAGCTGAGCCTGAACATTGAACATCTCTTCCGTCAGTCCCTTGATCAGCAAATATATCTCAACTGGCCTTTGATACCTCTATCCTCATACTCTAACTGTTCTAAAGCCTAACCACTCAGCAAAGTCTCACTAACCTTGCTCCCTCCGTATTGCCACCCTCTCTACCTACAGACAAATTGTCTATCTACCTGGGATACTGCTCCCTTATAGACCGCTTGGAGAAGAAACACGAAGCGGAGAGCGGGCTTAGATGGACCGCGACGGCCAGCCTATCGCAGGCGTACACAATTCGGACGACGCTTCTCCTGCAGAAAGTTCATGAGAGCAAAAGAAAAGAATGTTATTGGCCTTCACTCTTTCAGTATATAGACATGAGTCTTGTTCTTGAGACTTGCCGTCAGATCCAATGGCATTCCAGTACAGCGCTTGATCGCCGCACTAACCATCGACGTTATGTGCCACATTTTGGAAGGAGGAGGAAAGTGCTTGCGCAGTGAAAATCCAGATGGCCCTTATAGCTCAGTATCCTGCGTTGCTCGGCTGGTCTCTTCATGAAGGCTGCAAGTCGTCGAAGGCCCGGAGAGGTGTCGATGTCGCTTCAGCGTACCTTACCAAAGCCAATTGGAACAGCGGAGCGGTGACGATTAGCAGCGCTAAAATCGTCACTTTCCCTAAAGCACGGGCATGCAGGCCACAGCTAAGGTACCCACCCAGTTAGGGGCTTTAGCAGTGTTACAGCGCCAGCCCTCGCAGCACTTCCCCGCCGTGCCATAGGGGTGCTTTGCACCACTAAGCAGCGTTGCACACCCAACCAACAACGCCCACCTCACCTTGCAGCAAAACCGAACCCACATCGCTCAGCAATCCAACCCAACCAAAGGCTGCCTCTCCGTACTGCGCAGCGAATTGAGACTGACTTCTTTTCGTGTGGCCTCAATCTGTGCTTTTGCGGCGCCAACAATAATTTTGTACGGTGTGTTTAATGGAATCTTGGTCACGCCCAGTTTGATGCATACACTTATGGACTTCGCACTGCGACTTTCTGTGTGCAGAGCTACGTAATCTACAGTTCTTAGATACTCGGGACTAGGGCTCAAAGCTCCGTCTCACAACCACTGACGTCCGGTCGCTCAGCTGGAATACTGTGTAGAGGTCAAGGCATGTCCATGAAGACCGAGAAATGGAGCAGAGCAACGCTCGATTCAGCCAAATGATTAGAGCAAGCAAGTCGTCTCATTAAAAGCAATAACTGCTACTAAGGTAGCAAAATCAGACTTGTCCGGCAGCGTGCATGTCTCCACACGCTCAAAGTACTTAGGTGGCTTCGCTATGTCCAGCCAGTCTCAGCAGACTGCAAACACGCTCTTCCAAGCGGGATATGGCGTGGTTGATTCTCATCCGTTCCTCTGCAATCTCTGCTCTTTCCTTTTCCAATCTCTCACGTTCCATGGCCAGCTCTAAGGCTTGAACTTCAATCTCCGACTCGGCTGCTCCAAGTTCTGCCCACGCGAGCTTTATTTGGAGTCGCTCGGCCTCAATACTGTCGGCAGAATCTTCACAGTCATCTCCGTCCTGGGCGTGCGTCTCAGGCTGATGGGTACTGCCATTGTCGGTATCGACGAGACTCTCAGTGATGGTATCGTCTTCCTCTTGTTCGCTAGCTTCTTGGTTCATGGAGTCTTGCAGTCGTCGTGGCGGTCGTCGTGCCGGCGTCGAAAACAGCATCGCGCGGCTGGTATGTCCAGTGTCGAGGTGTATGGGTCGTCTGCTGCGCGGAGTTCGCGGAGGGCAAGCCGACACAGATGATGGCGGGTTGGTGCTGTCGCCATGGCTAGCGTTCGAGTGACTGATTTTGTGACGGTCGGGCGTCTCAGGGGGCCAGTCTCGCGGGAGGGTGGGCTGTCTCGTGGACATAGCGGATGATGTGGGCCCTTGAAAAGGGGGAGAGAACTTTGTTCGGCGCGGAAAAAGGATTTCTTGTGGTCAGACTCGTCTGAACCCGGACCACTCCTCTAGAATTGGAGATAAAGACTGGCATTGGGCGTCGAGGAGGTTGGATCGTATGGCATGCATGGTATTGAGACCAGCGACACAGCTGGGCCCTTCGACTTGTAACATTCAATGCTGGGCAGGCAGGACCTGCACCAGGCTTGGCCGAAGTGTCATCCGGCCTTAATAGAGGGATTAAAACAGAAGGCAGCGACGTAAATGGGTCCGAACTTGGGCACGCAGGTGCTTAGCAAAGAAGGGGATGCCTGGCGCATATTGAATTGGATGGAGAAGGTGAAGATTGCATCAACTGGCAATAGAATCTGCGCTTGGAGAGGAAAGAAAAGCCAAACATCTTCCATCGCTGAAGGAAGTCGTCAAGCCTGAGGCAGCAAGCTTCCCCGCTGGCAACTACTTCCAGTCCTAACATTGAACGTCGGTGATCTCACACAGCTCCAGAGGTACGCACTCTCCGTCTTTCCCCTGAGCAAATGTGCTACTAGTCAAGGCAAGCTCAAACCAAGTGGAAAGGATGGAAGCATCACCCGTAATAGCTTTGCAGGTCAAGGCATGCTAGGCCCAAGTATACATGATATCACAGGGAGGTAAAGTCCCAGATAGGGCTGCGTCGTTTGGCTGGGACTTTGCCATTTTCTCTCGTCAGTCCCATCTCCCTTGTTAGTCGGCGCAGTGTCAACGCGTTGGCTGCTCCGGCGATCGTAGGACACACCCGTCCGCGTTGTAAGTGTCGATTCGCTGGTTGACATCCCAGATATGGATGGAGGAGTGGTGCCATGACGGAGGAGGATCGCGTTCGGTAAGTGTAGTGCTCGAATAGGTCCGCACTGGGGGCTGCACGAGTTTCTTCCACGGATGGATGTTGACGGCTTGCCCGCTTCTTGGGCTTGGAACATCTGTGGGCTCCGTCTGTTTCCTTTCGCTTGATCGGTCTCGTGTGTCTTGATGGTTTCGGAGTCTTTTTTCTTCCTGTGTTGCTGAAGATAGTGGATGTTGGGATGATGTAAAATGTTGGATCATGGTTTCAGAGTGTAATGAAGTTGACGAAGTGACGTCGGGTGTGGTGACGACGGGCAGAATGGGGTTGCACCAAGGTGGCAGGTCCTTACAGGGGATGGATGGCTCCGGGACTTGCCTGATGAGGTGGTCTGCAGCATGATGCTGTCTTGTGAGTGGCCAGCCCCTTAAGTAGGTCTACCTTAGGTAATTGTGGCTGGTAATGTCAGCACCATGTGACTCGGGGTCACAAACCACGATGACTGTCGTTATCTACCTACCTTAAGGTACCTTAACCTTAGGTACCTAAGGAAAGGTGCTGAGGTAAGCTTTGCCGTTGATGCTCTGCTTCTGACCC
Organism: Colletotrichum viniferum; assembly: GCA_020226115.1. Lineage (NCBI taxonomy): Eukaryota > Fungi > Ascomycota > Sordariomycetes > Glomerellales > Glomerellaceae > Colletotrichum > Colletotrichum viniferum. Next base: position 272,580 of record JAGFBE010000036.1, on the reverse strand, counting down.
CTCCTCTTCGTCGAACGTCGCGCGCAAGCTCCGCCTCCTCTGAAAGCCCAATTGCTCTGCCTTTTACTTCCGCGTCTGCCTCTAAACAAGGTATTCATCCTGTTTACTTCCGCAGCTTCAAGTCGACAACGACATTCGTTACCTGATCTTCGAATCCGACTTCCTTTGCGCGTCGATCATCACCGCCGTACCAGACTTCAACCAGCCCGGCCCGCTACTGCGACCTTTGCCCTGACCTCATCGTTCATCCGCCGCCCGTAGCATTTCCGTCAGCCACACCACCATCTATTCGACCTCCCCGCCCACTATGGCCCCTGCTCCCAACGCCCCTGCTGGCCCCCTCCCCTCGGAGGGTGGCATGAATGTAAGTTTGTCTCAAGCTTATACTCAAGGAAAACATCAGAAGGAACCCAGATGGTCGTCTAATGCTTTGGGAGATATGGCTAACAAGTAATGATATAGGACTACATCAACGTATATCCCTTCCTCGCTTTCCCAACCACCACCACCATCGGCAGCTGGGCTGGCGCTGTCCTGCCCTCGGGTCCGTCCCTGGGAGCCGCTGCCTTGCAGCAACACACGATGACGCATGCTCGCGTCCTCCGGGACACCCTGAAAGCCCAAGGAAAGGCCGTTGACGGCCGGCATCTCGTCCGTCTTAGACAGATTGAGCAGCTTCGGGAGGCTTGGCCGGCCGTCGGCTAGTACCCGGCGGCGCTAGCCCCACCGATGCCGCCCTCCGAAAGAGTTGTCTGCGCAATGTGGGGCCTCACGAAGAGGGTACTGGCCGACAACCCCCGGGCGCAGCAGCATGAGGCTTTGCTTGGGCTGTGGAAGGAGGACGGTCCCATCAGAGAGGCAATGCGCCATTGCCGGGCTCGGCATCTCAATGACGCCGTGGCCTCGGAAGCCCTGCGCCGATACAAGGCCAGGCATGCTCCTGCCCCGACCCCGGCACCACCGGCCCCGTCTTCGGCGCCCCCTCCGGCTCCCGCACCCGGCGCCGACCCCGTCGCCACCGACCCCAAGATCAAGGACAAGGGCAGGGACACCCATGTCCCGGCGCCGCCCTCGCCGACCCCGAACCCTGAGGAGCCCCGCCGCACCACCTCACCTCGTCCCGCCTCACCCGGCCTCGCCCCGGCGGACAGCTCCGATGCGGCGCCCAGCCCCCTCCCCCGTCTCCCAGAGTCTTTGGCTCTGCCTCTCCCCAGCCTTGAGAGCTGGCCACCGCCGTCTCCCTCTCCGGCTCCCTCCCCTGCTCCCGCCAACACCCTCCTCCCGCCCAAGACCAAGACCAAGACCAAGACCAAGGCCACCACCACCACTACCAAAGACCCTCGGCGGTCAGCCCGCCTTCATGAGGCCAAGGAGAAGAAGGAGCCCGCCGACGCCGATGCCTGGGAAGATGAAGAGGGCAACGACGAGAAGAAGGAGAAGGAGCAGAAGAAGGGCAAGAAGGACAAGGCAGAGAAGGAGAAGAAGAAGCCGACCCGAGCGGCCAAGGCTACCAAGTCTGCGAAGGGCCAGCAGGAGATTCGTGCGGTTGTCGCACAAGAACTGCCAGGCCTCACGGCCAGATTCTCCCGGGCCCTCGCCCTAGACGCGCCCAACGCCTCTGCCGGCCAACGAGGAGCCGCCGTCCGCAAGTTCCGCCGCCAGATCGAGGCGGCCTTTGGTCTTTGATTCAAGAGACTGGCCTTCGGGCATCTACTTAGCTTTTTCGGTGTTCCGCGGGGGCTTTTCGACCGACTTTGCGTGTTTTCATGGTTTTTTTGGTGCTGTGGTGTTTTTTTCTTTTTTTTTTCTTTTTCTTCTTTTTTTTTTCTTTGTGGCGCTTGCTGCCTGTGGGGCTTTTGTCCCTCCTTGTTTTCTTCTTTCTAAAAACCAGAAAAAAAACCATCATAAATAAGACGAAGGGCCACGATGCCATTATCCAGTCTCATGTTCTTGCTTAACTACCTTGCAAATATGTTTAAATTTATCTGAGTATTTATCTTTTTGTGGCAGAAGGTAAACCAATCGCAGTGATTCAAGTCTACACCAAGTTAACCACACAGAATGCAAGTAGTATTAGTTAACAGAGCATGCAGCTGGATGAAAGTCTCATCAGGGATTAAAGGAGATAACTACAATACAGCCCCCCCAGCCATAACACCAAATGGTTGTTTTTCCCTCTGTGCGCCGTTGATTAAGCGACAGAACTCCCGTTGCCATCAAGAATGTGATGCTCTTGCATCGCAATACTCTGCAATTGAGCCATGAGGCCACGTCACGGGTTTCAAAGCCCAGAGATGGCATGGGGACGAGACCACCAGGTACCCGATCCTACTCCCACTCCTACTTCTACTCCCACACTCCAAACTCCCGTTGTAAGTTCCGTCGAAGACGGTGTCGAATTATAGATTGTCTAGCGGATGATATGACAACTTGATTTCGGGCGAGAGCCATAAGGATGTTATCCATAATCCAATCCGTCAAACAGTCGAGAGGTGCAGAAAGTTTCTCCTCCGTGGGCTCGCGGTGTCCGTCGATGAGTCTGAGGTACGGGCCGTTGACCGTCTTTCTGGCTGCAGCGAGGGGCATCACTAGGTTGTGAAGAGGGTCGACTGTGGAGGAAGCGGAAGAAGGAATGGAGATCTGGAATGGATTCGGGTCAGCAAGCATTTGCAACCGGATGACTGGGCCTGTTCTCGTACGGGAAGGCATGTGCTTACTTCGGACTCGCCGTCGCGAGCCACCGCTGATGGCCGGCGGATGGATGGTCGACCATGTCGGAAGCAAACTTTGCGACGATGTAGTAGCATGGTTGGCAAGGGAAGTTATCCCTCTGTAGAACAATGGTTCAAGGACGAGGTCCTGTGCGCTGGGCAGCTTCAACACGTTTGCTGAGTGGCTGTGGAGTTGTGCTCCTCTTCGGACGGCCGGTCTAACGATGTCGCGTCGCCTTTGCGTTCAGTGTTGTCAGCTTGGCTGCCTTTCTGTAGGCTTGCTGCGAGTGTTGAACGTCGAGGTGGTTCTTTGTTTGCTGAGGTTGTCGGTCGCAAGACGCCCGGGGTCAAAGATGTTCGTTCCAGTCAACACGGCACGGCGGGGTAAGGTACCTTGAGGTGGGTGGGTGACCTGGAAGGTACGGCTTACGTCACCTTCCATTTGATCCTGGGCTGAGGAGGAGCTGTGCGGCTGCGGCGCTCTTCTGCTGCTTCCTTTTCCAGCGGTTGACTTTCCGCTGATTGGTTGCACGCCTCCAAGCAGGAACCGTGGGGAGACGAACGCATTCGTGACAGCCGATTTTTCCCACGCCCTGAAAGTCCGTGCACACAGCCACCCCACACAGTCCACAACAGTGAGAACCCATTCCACTGCACACCAAATTGCACCCAGGCGGAAGTTTGTAAGGTGCTCCTCAGTCACAGCACGTGTGTACAACGACCCAATTTTACGAACTGCATAAGTGCAGCCGCATTAAATGCATAAAGTGTGCACACTGAGCTGCGGATAAGGGGAGCGGAGCAACCAGTGCTCACAGCCCTAACATCCAGGGAGATCGCTGAGCCGCCTTTAAGCCGGATGGTCTAATAGGAGAAGTAAATGCAGCTGGTGTTTTTCGAGCGTTCTATGTGAGATGCCTGACTACTTATTCCAAGGTCTTGAACCCACTGCTCTCGGCTTTCCGGCCGACTCCTTGAGCGAGGGCGTTGGAGATCGCTGACTGATTCATTCTCAAATTAGCCTCAGTCTGTCTGTAGAGAACCGAATATCAGAGAGGAGACCTCATATCAACGATGGATGTTGGGGGCGTGAGATGATTGAGTGTTCAAGGGAGACGGGATGGAATGTCGGCCGAAACTGTGCTTGCCCGGCCTTTGGCTGCCCGGGATCACTTACAGAACGGCGGGGTGGCTTCGGGCAGACGGCACTTTTGGTCCCTCCACCCCACTGTGAGGTACGTACCTTACGGGGCCCTGCAGTGATTTTCTCCCAGCCGTGCGCTGAACTTGCGCTGAACCTACAGGCCCCTCAGTGCTGTCTCAGGAATGGAATGCTGCTAGCAGCCCTACCTACGCCCACGCACATTGGGTGAACTCAATGGAAGGCAAGGCACCTTGCACATCCGCCTGCCACCTCATCCATGGACATCACAACCACACCTGGGTAGATTGTCACAGCTGGGCTGCTTCCCGAGCTGGTTCGACTGGAACCCAAGGTAAGTGCTGCCAGGATGCGCGTGTTGAAGACGTTGGAAGTCATGCTGTCAAGTCGTTGCGTCTGCCGAGACGCCCCTCGATGTGTTGTGATATTCAGAAATCGAGAACAACGTCTGTGTTGGCAAAAAGAGCTTTGGCTGCGTCGGTCCCTTTCTAGAGGGCGACGGCGGAGAGCAAGATGGCCAGAAAAATGAATGGCGGAATGGCGAAGGGGGACGTGTTGGTCGCGTTCATGTTTGCATTCGTAAAGGGTATGGCAACAGACGAGAAGGTGGGTTTTTTTTTTGGAGGGAATCTCAAACTGCAGCATTGTAGGTACCTAGCGGAGGTTGAGGCAAAACTCATGCCGTCACTTTTCTTTTATGCCAGCCACATCACCAGGCAGTGCCCGGCCGGTTTGAGGATTGACGTGTTAGGCGTTTTCGACCTTCGTTTTTTCCGACCTCAATGCCAGGCAATTGTAGAAGATTATTGGGTTGGCGAGGGGGGATGCGAAAGGGCAATGAAAACCGGTCGTTCGGCAGCGGTTGAAGAGGCACCCACCCATAAGGTACCTAAGGTACATGCAGCAGGTCTGGATGCGGTTGACACTGAACAGAGAACCTTACGCAGTGGGACCAACCCAGCCCAGCCCTGCGACCAGTAATGGAACCTTAAGGTACCAGAGAGAGGCGGACAGCACTGAGGGGCCTGTGGGTTTAGCGAACTTCCAGCGCATGACTGGGAAAATTCCCCAGTAGAGCCCTGTGAGGTACGTACCTTATAGTGAGGTGAGGCGGGACAGCGTCAAGGCCAGTAGCCGAGATACACACCCAGCGTAGGTAAGTCGAAGTGTTCCATTGCTGGGACGATAAAGATCTACTATGAGAATTTGCTGCAGCGGAGACTGCTATTCAAGATTCACAGTACCTATCCTCGAATACTACGTCTGAAAACCTTCCAAGATTTTCCCATTTCGATCATGTTCCTCGAAAGCAATCGACACCTCATTCTTGGCATTCGCTATCAACAGTGCAGCTCTGTGATTGGTCTCCCACCGTGGATGAGTTGGAGTATGGTGTAACGAGGGTGCCTTTGATAGGCTCAATTGGATCCTAAAAACAAGATTCACACCAGAGGATCATACAGCCAGGCAGCTATGATTGTTCTACAGTGATTTGTGGCTTGAAACATCAAACGATTCGAATTTACGATAAGATCGAATCATGGTGGCTTTCTGCTGTAACAGCAAAGAGTAGCTGCAAACGGCTTCGGCTGCAAAACAGCGGTATCGGCTAAAATCTCTCAACTCTGGTCACGCATTCATCTGTATCACGAAGATATAGAAAACAAACCAGAGCATGCCTGACGCCTCGCCTAGTGAAAACAAAGATCAAACAACATTGCAGCACAAAAGAAGCAATGTCAGAGGCACGGATGAAGCCACAAGCACTGATAACGCCAGAGTACCAAGCTCAAGTCGCTAAGGCAGAAGACGATCTTCATTTGCTTCACGTGATCTGGTGTGTTTGCCCTAGAGATGGTCGCTGGCGGCGAGGGATGTCATGACAGCATAAATACCCGAACACCGTTCAAGGTACCCCGGCCACAAGCTAGCGGCTGGTGATGTCACTACGCAGAATAGTGAAGAAAACAAAAGCTGGGGATTTCATGACGGAATAAATACCCGAACATCGTTCAAGGCCCCCCGGCCATGGGCTGGCGGCTGGGAATGTCATGAGGACATAAATACCCGAACACCGTTGCTACAAAGCTCTTTTTCGCTCACTGGCAGCTTATCGTTGTCAAACATCCAAAACTTGAGGGCTGATTGGTCGCTACGTGAATTGCCTTTTTGTAAGTTTTGGTGCAGACTCTTCATGTAAGGGAAGTGAATGGATGGCTGACGCTGCGATTTGAAGAGCAATACGACCCTCACTGTCGTATTTAGATGCAATACACCCACGAGTCGGATGATTGCATGGCCACAATGGTCTCTGGCGATGGATAAATCAATAGTGCAGCAGGCAGCCAGCGCGCCGCGGCAGTAGAATTCCCTCCTTATCACGCAGAATCTAACTTAGATCAGCCGATCGTCGCCACTACCAAAAGCGTTCAGTTTGACTGTGATACCTGTGGCACTGTACGACTGCTGGCACCCACAGATATGCTCATACGTTGCTCTCTCTACTGCGGGCTTGGCGTGACAAACGAAAATGCGCGAAGCAGCAGGTTCTGGGATGTGTTTAAAGGCACCGACAAGTGATTTCCTATTCGTATCGTCCCTCCGCTCGTCTTGGGCTGAAAACAGTGTATAATGTGGCACGAGTTGTTGGACGATTATGAGACAAATGAAGATAACTTGACATGAGTCAAGCTAAATGCTACGGCGGGTGCTCTAGATAACCATTCACCATCCCCACCTGCCCAAGAGAAGCTACAAACAATACACGCAGTGTTACGTTGCATGGTAAAGTACGCATGATAAACTCAGCAAATAGTTTCAAATGTTGCTAGTGTCTTACAACTCGGGGGTACGGGGGTGTAGTAGAAGTCCAAACGTCTGCAGCGTCGGGAGTCATGATATCTGAGAGAGGTCAGAAAAGCACGGCACCGGGTGAGGTTCCTCGTAATTCACAGCAAAGTCTGCATTGATTTCTTCTGGTATTGCAGACACTGCGTAGCAGCAAAACCATGAGGAACAGCATGCTTGCCAGCCCTTTAGTAACATTAAGCCCGGCCAGTGTCATTGGGAGTTTGATTTCTGGCGACAGCAAAGAGGATGGGTTGTGCGGGCGCAGGAATCTTTTGTACTTGGACATTCACCTGCAGGTGGCTTGTAACTACCCTACTGGTGCATTAAATTGGCGGTGGTTAATGTGTATCGCACCTAAGGACGTATTCAACTTGCAGCAATACAGTTTTATCTGCGCTTCCTCCCCGCGCTTTTCAGATACCAATCCTATCGGAAATGAGAAGCTGAGATCAGCTAAAAGAAATTTGGAAGCGGACAGAACCGGAAACTCCACAGGGAAAATCTCAATGCAGTCGAGGCCAGGAGGCAAGTTCTCCCTTTCCACAAGTATAAAGACACTGAGGACTCGAAGCTTGCACAATCTAGCTGCTCCTATCATCAAATACTCGCCATGGCCTCTTCGGTCTTCAGATCTCTGAGCTACTTTGCTGTTTCATGCAGTATCATACATCCCGTTTCAGGAGAGCAGCATGCAGATCAGCTTGCAACAAGGGAGACGTCTCCCCAACTGCCCGGATTTCTGAACTCTTGCGTTGATTGAGGTACTCGCATGAAAAACACATATAACATGACTGCGTTTTGCAGGACCACAGCAGGCGATTGGACCTGGTCGGTCCTTCACTTTCACTACCATATAGTGAATCGTGAGGATTTGAAGTGGCGAAAACCGCGTGTGTCAACTTTGGAAGCACTGTTATAGAATGCTGATGACTTCTGATAGATACTTCTTCCTGTCTGTCAGTCTCTCTTTAAGTCATTACCTTGACATTCCTGGAGCATCTATTCATGGGAACGAATGATTCGCGGTCGTGGTATCGAATGGTTGCCAATTTGCCACTTCCTTATTGTCCATGTCCTTATTAAAACTTAAGAGACTTATCACTTTCACGTCTTGCATCTGGTTCTTCCTTACCTGCACGTCCATAGTGCACCTATTTCCTACTTCTGATTCAGCAAGGATGGGCATGAATCTTCTGAATGGGCATGAATCTTCTGAAATTAACACTGATGCCCAGTAATCGAATTACACAATGGAACGTAAAGATGAGTAATGTTGTGAATGAACAACCCGTAGGTTGAGCTGTATTGATACAAAGTGGAAGAATAACGGGAAACCCCATAGTTGGAATTATGTAGAGATTGCAAATGCCCGATTGGAGACTCACGACTCCAGCCATGCGTACTTTCCTGGACAAGGGCTCAAGTCGTGCCGTGCTCAAGCTGTGGCTCGAGCTGGCTCTGCTGTTTGCTAAACCTGACTGCATGGATCATCAAGCCTTCAAGAGCTTTGCGCATCATGCTGCAGATGTGCGTCGCTCTAAAGAGGTTCAATATTGTACCGGTGGTTGAAATGCTCTCTCGAGATGCAGTTACGGGAACCTTGTAATTGTTCCGGACCAGGTTGCAATGGGACTCTGAAACCGCATGAGGGATGTCCGACTGGTTAGGATATACATCAGAAGCACCAGTGCCCAAAGCTACCTTTTTTACTGCGTCCAAAGCGGAGATGTGCTTGTTGAAGACTTGAATCTCCTTCCTATGCGACCAGGTCGTCAGGATTCCCCCACAATTGATGAAGCGCACGGGTTGCCTTGTTATGAATTTCCCTCACACATTGCGGTGCGATGAACAAGGCATCTTTTGCTATTATTATATGGTCCTCTGGATCTGTGAGCTGCTCCTTGCTGTCTTAGGTGAGCACTTAATCTATTTTGAGGTGGTTCACCTCTTGATTCTTGGCAGCCACTTTGAGCTCTCCTACATTTGTATCAGCACGTAATCAATCGTGTGAGCCAAGTTTCGCCTACTATCGAAAGCCCTGCCGGTATCCTGATGGCTAGTGACACTCGTGTGCTGCAGGCATCCCGAGTGTCTCCAGGCGATCGGTTTCTCCTTTTCCGTAGCGTCCGGTATGACTCCCAGGATTTCCGCACAGGAACTTTCGACGTATCCAAGGATGCGCTGGATCTCCAATGGAACCTCGCCGAGGTGTACACCGGGGTCGCCTTGGGGCTGAATGGCTGGATATACGTCCACATTGCCCGGGCTATCTGCCGAAACATCAGGGAGCTGCTTCTCTGCAGCTGCGTGTCTCCTTCTTTCAGCCTGAACCCTACCATCGTCGACCTATCGGCGACATCAAAGGCAAAAATTGGTGCGGAGGCGGCGTTTTTGACGGCTCAAGGCGTCGCGGGGTTCTGCGGAATGTTTTGGCTCTCCGTGGACCTGATAGATTGCCGGCGGATGATGTGGTTTCGGGATGCTGTGAGCGAAGTCGTCTCTGCGGGCCCTAAACACCCCCGGAGAGTCCAGAACCGCAGCGAGTACTGGAGATTATGCAAAAATGACACGACGCCTTCGCTGAAACCTTTCTGGGTCGCGCTATGCAACGAGACGGATTGTTTTTTGGGGGCGAGGGGGATCCCGAGAATCGAGATGGCCAGAAGGCAGCAGACGGGACCCCGAATAGGTGAAGTCAGTTGTAATGGCATGTATCCTCGCGTTGTTGAAGATGCTTTTTAATCGCAACAGCGTCCTCGACCATGAAATCATCATCGTCAAATGTCATGGCTTGCTGTATGTTCCGTCGTGGAATTGATAAGGTCTGAGTGTCTGATTCCGAGCCTGAGTCCTGGCGGACGAATCGCAACGAGCTTTCTGCCGGCCTCGAAAGATAGAACGATGTAATCGACGGCTGGGGAGATGGACTGGCTCTGAAAACCTCCGCCGTTAAGACACGACTTTTCGGCCGGGCTTAGAAAGTGCCGTCAGGAGCTCATAGGTCCGAGACGAATCGCTGGTCAGGTGCGTGGGCAGCAGATGAGGCTCCCACCTGTTGAAGATGGCGTCAGTCAATCTCACTCGATGCGATTGATGGGCGTTGTGGTCCCAGGAATACGAAGTTATCGGCGACAATGTCGCTGCCGGTGACGCTCGATATCCACGTAGATTAGGACGGGAGACGTGGGTGTTTAAGTCTCTGAGAAAACGGCCGCAGAAGCCCACAAACGGTGAACTTCGATGGTGTAATACATCTTCAGGCGGGCGAACTAGTTCTCGTTCTCAAGAACGACCTGGATGTCGACGATAGCCTACTTGTCTTTGGAACGGGTCTGGCGCTTGGACGAGTTGTAGGCCGCAATGGATGCCCGGCCGCGGAAGACGTCCGAGCCGGCCAGCTCGAACGCTTTCTCAACGACTCGCCTATCACCAGCATGGATACCTCCTTGTTTCCCCGTCTGCACGCTAGAAAGAGGCATAAGCCATGGCAATAAGGAATGCAAATACCGTCAATTACCCACAGAACGCCCGCAGCGTTCGCGGCGCCCATCTCGCTCAATGAGTGGCCGACGACGGCTGCGAACTCCATGTTTCAAGATCGCAACTTGTCCACCACCTCCAAAATATGGACGGGATTGCAGAGCGGCTGGTTCATCTCGGCTTTGGCAACACGCGAGTTGTCTCCACAAGGTATTCCCTCGCGCGAAGACCATGTTGGGCGGTCAGCAGGCGTCGACCTCGCAAGTTGTCCCTCCAGAAAGGCTATCCTCGATGCTGCCGCGGTCGATAAAGCGACGAGACGAGCACACATGGCAGGTCACTGAGCCCCCTGACCAGTAAAGACGCCCACAACGCGTTGGGCCAATCTCTCCGTGGTCACGTCGCTGTCCACACGGTGCCACACGATGCCCGCAGCGTTTGCGTCAGCACCTCGGCACTTCTCCACAAGCTTTAACCGGAGCTCGCTGATGCTTGATGCCGGAACTACCGTTGCAAAAGGGAAGCGACTACGGCGGCTGTGTAGCCTGTATCCCAAGTCCTTTAGGCTCACAAACCGGCCCTCGTCTGGGCGTAGGTAGTCTGTCATGTTGCCGAGCTGCCTTATTAACGACGCCTCGGTGGCAGCTGAAAATGAAAGAGGAAAGAGGACTGGTGGCTCGTTGTGGTGGTGCTGCGGCGATGAAGGTGTTGCAATTGCGTAGGACTCGGTGAAGCATGCGCGTTAGTGGCCTCGAACCCGAAGCTACCGTCGTTAGCAATGGCTCTCGACAACTCTTACAACACGGCGTCTCACTTGTTGACGCTTACACGGCGTGGCTTGCTCACCTTGGCTCGCCCACCTTCGTCGGCGGCCAGGGTGCCAGCGACGTTAGCGCGCACAGATTCTCTTAGAAAGACTCTATCAGCGGGCTCGGCCTGTCGAACAGGAAGTTTGGTGGAACGGCCGCTGCTTCGGCATGGCCGCAGGGGGCTGTTGCCCGCTTCCTCCTCCTTGCTCCTGGCGGGTGACCTGTCGAAGAAGGTCGAGCGTATGGCCTCGGCTTCAATGGACTCCCCGGCTGGCGTCCTAGTTCCGTGGGCATCGAAATACTGGAACCGATCCGCCGACGGTCTAAATCCAGTCCCGCTCGCCGGTAGGTGTTTTGGATGATAGTGGATTGCGCGCTGGCGCTTGGCCTGAGAGGATAGACTGGCCAATTCTTTCACTTCATAACTAAAATCCCGAACGAAGGGGGATCTTGAATGGTAATGTAGTGCGTCTTCCGAGTTGAAATGAACCGGTGAAGTACAGAAGTTGGACTCACAAATTTGACATTCTTCCAAGATAGAAAGCTTCGTTTGTTGGCGTCAATCCGAATGTTATAAGTAGAGCATTATGTATTGTCGCGGTGGAAGCCCTTTGTTGTTATAAACAATAGGGGCTGACTTGATGTTTTTCCCACGAGTTGATCACCGTTTCCACAAGCAAAGAGCCCGAATTTGAAGCTCTTTATCTAAGATATGCTACAAAAGGGGTTGCTGTTATCATTATCCACGAGCTTTTTCAGCCAAAAGCTGAAGTTTGAGCGACTAATGAGCTCAGTTTTGATGCAGAAACCTCCAGGCGTCTGGAACGCCTTAAGAGCAAGTATGATGCAGGCTTATCCGATTTTATTGGTTTGATCCCTCGTGCTGGTATGACATGTTTAGAATCGTGGATTCCATTACTCCCAGATGGAAGAGAAGTCGGCATAATCCCAGGCTCTTCGTGAAATACGTTTTCAACACATATGTGCATCATGACCACGTAGCTTCTTGCATATCACGCTTCCCATATCAAACTAAGCATTCTTGGTGGTCGAGCTTCCTTTCCGAATAATGATGAACCCCCCGAGGCCCCTGTTCCACCAACTTCATACCACTCCGCTGAGAAGGAACGAACAGCATCCCCGCGAATGCCTGCGATGGAAAGTTTTTACCGCAGTTTCCAGAAAAGAAACGTGCGCCACAGGTCTATGCGTATTAGCAGAGGACGGGAATAAAGCAGCTAAACCATAATACCACAGCTCAATCTCAAGGAATGAACTTACTTGTTTTGCATTTCCACGTGGGAAGTAATTCAAAGTGGGCATTTGCAGTGTAAGTAATATGAAGCCCGGAAAGTGGAAACAGAAGAATGTTAAGTTCATGAAGCTCTCTGAGATCTGCATCAGCGTCCGCCGCAAGGCAAGTAAACTTATCAACATCCATCAATCAATCAATCAATTATGAAGCTATCACGAGAAAATCAAGTCAAATTTGAGCCTCAAAGTTGATCGATTGTCTAGGGTGGGCGCTGATCTGAATGCATACCTAGAACTATGCCCGTAACTGATCTGCCTTATATCGCGTATTTAAGCCCCGGTATCTTAGTTCTTTCACTGCTCCGATGCTGGGAAGCCACATCAGTATGGATTATACTTAAAAAGTCCGCCATCAGTAGATAGGTAATCACCAGCGCAACCAACCTATGAAGCCTGGTCTGATTGCAGAGCTCGACCTATTCTGCACAGGCGGGCCAATGATGAAGGTAGCATCTCCCACCGCGGGCGGAAATGAAGACCGTCTTTGCGGGATTGATGCCTCAAAGAATGCGATGGGAACGTCAAGCTCATCAAGGAAGTCTTGCTAGTAATGTTAGGAACCCTCCTAAGCATCCGAGATTTGCCACTCTTTTCTTCCGATCAGGTTCAACCACAGAAGTAACTGCCAGTTTCTTAATCCTTAGGGGTAAGAAACTTCCTTGGCACCACCCATATTGAAAGTGTGTACATAGCCCAGCTTGCGGGTTGGTGATCGCTATTGGTATACCGCCTCTAAAACCAGTGCGCTGCGTTGAGACCCTTCGTGCCCGATTCCCCTTGCTCTCAACCTGCGAAGTTCTTTAGAGGCCGAATCGCTGACAATGTGATTGCTTTGTAAGTAAGTATCATTCAACATCAGCATGGGTAGGGATTGACTGGGTAGATCAGAGAGGTCTGTATGAAGTGACGTGTGAGAACGTTGGGCTGAGATGTTGTCTTGGGCCTTGGGTATTAGTGTTGGACATTTTACCTCGAAGATGAATGCATCTAGTGGGACGACCATCGCAACCATGGATTTGATACGAATCCATTCTTCTCTCACTTGATATAGGCAGCAACGAGGGGGTTGCCGGCTTTGGCTGATATTCCTCGGGCTGGTCCAGTCCGGCTTACATGTATGTACTGTGAATGAGATGGGAGGATCGTGAGAATGCACGATTCTGAACAGTGAGGGAGGTCGCTCTCGACTTAGGTGTGCCTACTCTCCCAAGAGTCTTCTAAGTTTGAAGTTATTGAGCACTGGCTCTGAAAGAACAGCCCCCATTACTCGCGGCGTTTGCACAACACGTTGCGTCTTTGCAACAGTGCATGCGTCTTACGCTTGTCCCCGTTGAGACTTCTTGCCTGTGTGCCCATGAAGATGAATCATCGCGAGGCGTAAGACTTCCTCCTGTGATTGCCACCGCCGCAGTCCTTGCACCTTCCAACGTCACGTCTCAAATTCTCGACATCACCACCTACAACATCAACTATCATCTTCTTGAACTCACTCGACGTGAGATATTCGGCCACATTAATCATATTTTCATATCATAATATCAACCAGAATGCGCAGCAAATATTGCCCTCCCTTCGGATCAAGCCATCTTCCTTGACGAAAAGCCAAAGCCCTTATCAATTACTCAAGTATGCTGGCAAACCACATCGCAAACTAGCAGAGCATTCTCAACACCTAATCAGCGCGATTGAGCTAGGAGCGGGATCTCATGACGACCCACCGAAGTCAGATTGGACTGCCGTGCGTATCGTGAGCCTTGACTCTCTGCTCTGTCGTCGCACCTCTCTCAGCCTGTAACTGCATTAGATAAGTTAGTTAATTATATATAGATTCTTAATACCGCTCTACAATCTTAGCTCCCCTATTCTACAGAAATCTTAACTACGCTCTTTCTAGCTATGCTTCGTCAGAGCATCGATCGCCTCGTCTTCAAACCCTCAATGCCCACAACGGCGCGGTGACACAATGATAGCATGTATCCAGAGCTGAACGCCATAACCATAGTATCCCAAAGAAGATATCCATGCCGTTTAGATCAGAACAGCTTTTCTTTTGAATATAATGATGCTACAACCACTAAGCGCCGCTTTCTTCTAGCATAAGCAATCTCCTTTACACTAATATCAGAGTCAATTCCCTAGAATCAGGAATATCTGAATGTAAAAGCACCTGAAATGTTCATACTGGCGCCCACGATGTTCATGTTGCTAGCATTATTACCGCCCCATGTTCATTCCGACGCCCTTGGACAACTGCCTTCAACCGAAAGACATAAATCACCGGGCTATACCGCACATGAATAACGCATATGTAGTACATCTTGGAAACATTTTCGTCTTTGAAATTTTCACCAGATGAGTTGAGAATATCGTATTCTAACAGCTTTGGTTGTTTATGACCCCACCTCAAATTGTTTTTGACATAGCTCTAATAGTTGTGTGCTCCGCGGTAAGTGAAGGAGTTTGGGGTGAACGATTGAGGAATGGGGCCATCAGCCAGCCCAGACAGTGAATTGCGGTTTGCAGAAAGCTTCTTGAGCTTCTTTTCATCAGTCTGGCTTTGTTGTTGATAAGCCTCGTCAGCCTTGACGTCAGTCATCAAACATCACTAATGTGCGACGTCAAATGACGAAATTGAGGAGGATAAGGCTCTTGCTATGCATGTATCGCCTGGCTGTCCATGGTCTTCTTGAACGTTTTCCATTAGAAGTTGTGTGGCAAATTGAGTCACTGCCCCAAATTCTGTTGGGTTCCTTGATGGGCGAGGAGGAAACTGGATCGCGCGGGCACCAAATCCGGGTCCATGATCAACGACTCCTACGCCGGATGGATCTCAGCCGGTCGAAGGGATGCGGCCGCGGAGGAACGCAGCTCGTGACGAAAGCACAAGCGATCCAAATCAGTGGTATTCTTTGTTAAAGGTGAGAAACGAGCTGCGAAAGAGCCTGAATTGCGAAGAATATGAAAACACAATCAAATCCCTCAGGCTTTGCATGCTTCATTTTATTCAGAATTAAGACACTACTCAGGACGAAGGAAGACAACACCGTTTGATTCTGCTGAATATGAATAGTATCGTCCGAAACATATCGCAATATGTCTCTTACGTCCTCCGCGGCGTCCTCCGGGGCCTCTGCACATCCGTTCTCCGGTCGCAGATTGCGGTACTTCGTCAATGTACTCTCGAACTGAATGGAACTATAGCGGACCCAGTCCTTGTCATCTTCATTGTGAAGAATCATGGTGATTTTCGTGCTTGTTGGCCATGCTTGTTCCATATCCATCCTTTGTCTGCTGGTCTTGTAGTTTGAGTCATCAGGCCAGAGACTGACACGGTTCGTCTCCTTTCCCCGGTGGCTCAGCGTAATCTGAGGCCGCAAGCAGTCGTACAGAGTGGTCCCCTTACGCACCTACGCTTATCAGCATCTGCCGATCTAATGTAAAGTAATCCCCAGTTCCAGTCGCCCACCTCAAGCATTGCCCCCTTCCCTGGAACCAACAGCCTTCTCTTCAGAGGCATCTCAGGTACTTCGGCTATCTCAGTGGCTGTAAGAACGACGTGCATCGTCCGAGAAGTCCTTACGAAGCATTTAATCAATGTCGTCGATCGCAATGCCCTCAAAAATACCATTGTCATCATCAGCGAGCCAAGTTGTAAGGCCACCAACATCCATGTCATCGACAAGAGTATTGGCGTATACGGCTGTCTTAACATTGTCAGCAGGGCTGTGCATAGGCCTAGCTGGCGCGATTTAGTTGCTGCGACCTACCCAAACAGGAGCAGGTGAGTGTCTGACAGATGAGTGAGTAGTTATCAGACTTACGTTATCTTCATCATCATCATCTGTAGCTGCGTCTGAACTGGACTGGTTGTGCGTGTTTGTTTTTGCTCCTAGGCGGACTGCCGAAGATGTCTTTGAAGTGGTTTTGAATGCTATTCTCTGTGGAGATGGATCAGCTAGCAGGCGAAGTAGACTGAATCAGCAAATGAAGCTGAGACCAGTACATAGTAGGTCGACGTGGAGTGAATAGGGTAATGCAGAGCCGAGTGCTTAAAGAGAGAAAAAAGGGCGACGAAATGGATTTGATGGGCACACTGAGTCGCTTTTGGGGCAAATGGCAGCTCCCTGTTGTCTTGTGATTTATAGCCCTCAAGAATGGCGGTAAGATCGCATGCCGGTCTCGAAGTGCAACGGTTATTGATTGTATCCGCCGCTCTTCTGGCTTAAAGATGGCGGGGCTAGACAGAAAACAAAAAACACCCCCGGTGACGCGTGACGTTATTCGGCGGGATAGAGTCGACAGCCCCGCTTGTCCATGGAATGGTTGCATGCGCATCTTAATCGCACTAATGAGAATGACTAAAGCCAAAGAGGAAATTGCACATCAAGCCCTAATGAGAAGCGGGAGTGAAACCAATAAAACAGGCGTAAAACCTCATCATGAGAATGCAATATGTCAACTCGCGAAGACCAACGCCGGGTCCTTGCCATAGCCCGCTTCTCAGTTCATGAACTCTTCTGAAGAAAAGGCTGACGTGCACGCTATATGTTGCCACTGAGCATAAGCTGGAACTGTCGAAAGGTTTCATAATGCGAAGCGATCTCGAGAATGACGGTGGCGAGCGCATCATCCCAAGAATTATTTAGCACCTAATTGCAGACCTTTTCGGCGTAGCTTCTCCATCTCAACAGTCAGGTGCGGGAAACTCTCACCTTTGAAATGGCGTCCAGTCCCATACTATTTCGTGACGCTCGCGAAGAAAAAAAGTTGCAGCAGTGACTGATACACCGCAATTAACGCGCCGCAGCCACGTCAACAAGCAGTGGGTAGATGAGAAGCTCAGGCTGTGGATGAGTAGGTAGCAATAGCGTCGGAAATTCCGAGGGATACCCGCAGCGGCGAGAAAACAAAGAGGAGAGACAAAAGCGAATATTTTGGGTTTGCAATGCACAATCAACATTTGACTCGTGACGACGTGCTGCTCGGAGTGCGAGGGCCCATTTCGCCGTTGTATCTGAGCTAGTGCATGTGTGGAGCTTTTCCTTCTCAGAAGTAGCGAGTAAGAGAAAAACCCTCCGCGTTGATCCGAGGTTTTGATACATATTCCTGATTCTTGGCTCCTATGAGCAAATGGTATCTGAATCTCTGGTGATGGCGGGGCCGTTCCGGCAGCTGCTTAGCACCAGCAATGATGTTGTAGCTCAAAACCGAAGAAGTCAAGGCGACGGGCTCAACCAACTGTATTCCAAGACACATGCTCAGTGCACCGGAAAGTATATGCGTCGCCGTGGGTAGCGACACTGGTTTGTCCTAACGACGCACCGGGTGGAAGACAGATCGAGGTCGTCTGGAGAGGCACCACAAAGGGCGGCGGTAGTTGATTGCAATGGTTTTAGTCCCAATGCCTTGCCTATCCCACCCCTCAACTTTGGAGGAAAGATGAATTTGATGCAATGCATGGACGGAATGGAAAGCGCAACTCAGGACTACCTACACGAGTTGCCAATAAGAATTAGGATAGTATTAATAGCATTAAAATAATCGTCCGAGCTTAACACTACTCGATCCTTTCCATATTGTGACATGACTGCTGTACTTTGTTATGCACACCTGTTTGCTTCTGCAACGGCATTAGCAGAATGCTCGCCCGTACAATCAGGGCAATATGACCACAATCGCCAACCCTGTTAGTCAAGCACAGTCAAAGCACTCCTGTATTCTGTGTTCTTGCCCCATCGCCAGGATGAGAATCAACTCACTCTCAGTCTGGATACTATCCAGCGTTCCAGCACGATTGAACGCCGAAACGCCGACACAAATGCCGATAGCACTTCACCTTCCTACACGCCACGCCAGCAATAGCATACAGTATCAAATCCAGCGAATTTTCGTCATTTGCAGGTCGTCTATATGCCTTTTTTTCATATTCCTCAACAGCTTACCAACACATGACCATTTGGAAGACAAGTTGATCCCGGCAACAACGAGATTGCTGTGTAAGAACAATGAGTGAGCGGGCTCGCATCTTCATACGACCTGCGAGCATATGCTTAGAACATCCGAGAGGTACCTCTCAGGTACGCTTGCTCTGCGCTTCAAAGATGAATAGCGTATGCCAATGCCCTGTGCCCATGTAGCGACCCCAAAGCTCCGAAGCGGGTTTGTGGACTTCAACATCCTCTCCATCTACACCTTTTACAAGCTCAACAGGCGTAAACAATTTTCTGCTATCCACACGCCCAGGAGACCCTTGTTGAGTCATATAACCCCGGCTTTCCGTAGAGGTAAGCCAACCTATAGTTCCAGTCATATGGAATCGCCAAAGCGCGATGTGAATGGATCGACCAGGTAAGTTCAATGATAAGCATAGCTTCCCAAAGACACTTCCCCGAGCTGGTGGATGCAAACGCGGGCAGCAAGTATTTAAACGCCTCTCATGCTGATACAATTACTCCGTAGTCAACTGAGGGATTAAAGATCATAACTGAGGGATAGGCTGATGACGGCCAGAAGACTTGCAGTCGGGTAAAGTGGCATGAAAATCTCATGCGGGCATTGTGCTAAATACATACATCTGCCCATTTGAGTTACATTGCTTGCTTGTTCGTAATTTTGACAACGGAATTGCAACTGAGATTATCTCCAGCTACAAAATTGAGATAGTCATGAACTTCAGCAAAACATCCACAGATTTTCTGCCGGGAGATTCCCCAAACGGCAGAGGCTGGTAGTGAAACGCCCTCGACCATCAAGACGTGGCAACGACGACAATCACGGCAGACCTTGACGTTTCAACCAGACCATGATTACCTAAGTGTATCCGCCAGCATAGCGCTCACCCGACGCGAACGCCAGCAATTCATTCGCTACACCGAAGGCCTCCTTCTTGCCGCGAACTTGATTGATTGGCACTATCATTGTCAAGATCATCGATTCAACCTGGTCATTTTACTATGGCTACTACACATAAGTCGGAGTTGGTCGGGTCGACAATTGTAATCAATGCTTGTCAGCTATGGCCAGTTCTGGGCCCAAGAAGATAATTCGGAAGAATTGCAAGCATATGAGTATTACGGCTGTGATAAAGATAGCGGCGATCGTCTGAATCGGAACATACTAACTAGGTGAGTGAAGCAACAGTGTGCTGAGATGGGGACATTAACAAAGCCTCTTTAGGCTGATCCACTCATGCGACTCAACATTTCAATAGTGGTGCTCAAACTACTGGCAAGACTCACTTCTTCTCAGCACTCCTCCATCTTTGTAGTCAGTCTCCCTAGACCATCTCAGAATTCTTCTAGCTGTTTAAAATCATATGATTTCCCTCAATCTCAGAAGAGAGTAGCTAGCTAGATAATGCAATCACGTCAAGCGTGCGTTTTGATAACTTTAGCAACTCTTGTGCTTATTTAAGAGGATTAGCTTTTTATTCAAATATCTATACGTCTAGGGAATAGACTGAACTTCTTAAACCAGGGATCGCTTCATTGTTTCTTGTGTATAGTGGTCGAAGTCGCTACGCTGTGTAAAGGTTAGCTTGTCGTTGACTCCTTCAAGATCAGGTCTGAACCTATGGTAGCAATGCTTGGTACTCAGACGTAGAGTGAACAGATTCGTAAGCTGAGATACAGTATTCGTTCACTCTTCATGTATCTCCTGGATTCATGCTTTCAACGCAATGTATTGATATTTCCCGGCATGAATAGTTGCCATTCTCGTGCCCACAGTGCGTTTTGTTCCTGGGTCGATACGAGGCTCCTATTGAGTCGGGGTTTGAACGCTGCAAGAAAACGTGATAATTGTACCAGACACAACATCTAATAGTTGACTTGAATCTTTCAACAAGCAGACTGTCCATCCTAAATGACGACTACCAGTAAGAAGGAACGACGCTCGTATTACGTGGAGATACTCAGTTATGGTGTTTTGTGCAGATTCAAACGTCAAGACGGATAGGTCATACAATCCTCTCCAGGGCTGTACATTGAAACCTTCCTGGTCCTCTGGAGCAAACAAAGTATGGTCTATGAAACTCCCAAGTGAAGTCTGATTCGCGCTTTCACTCGGATTGCTCAGAGCTCGCTGAATCTGCGGGGGAAGCAGCTGGCTAAGCTGATTTGTCAGTCTGTAAAGCCTCAAGTACGAATCAGAATCCAGAGAAAGTATTGCTACTTGTCATCTATGTACCATCCTTCTCGACGTACCTTTTGACACTATAGAAATAGCAATTCTGAGCGGAAATGTATTCCCAGCAGTTTTCAAACTGCTTGCGCAGACTCCGGCTTCGAACGGACCAGGAAGATACACCTTAGATTGAGGAGATCGTTCGACAGCTGTCTGGAAACGAGTAAATCGCCAGTGATATCTTCTAGATCTTCTTTTCGACACATTGGGTCGTTCACATAGGCTACGTATAAGGTTCCGGTTGTCTTTCGGACTCTTAGCTCCGCTATCTTCGACAAATACTGTTCAAACGTTACGATAGGTCTGAAAGTTTCACTCCATGGCTTCACAATTGGGGCCGCGGGTGAAACGAGGCAGTATGATGGAGCGGTGCCTGTTGCAACATTTGATCATGTCTTTGGTCTGAAAGCATCTTAAGCACATTAGGAAGCACGTATTATTGACGCAAGCTCACTCAGACGCAGAGAATAAATAAACCGCGTATAACGAATGCTAATATGAGAAGGATGTAGGTGAAAGTCTACCTAAGCAGGGATCTTTGGGGTGAACTGGCTATTTTAACACTAGATAAATCTATTTCAACCCATGTCCAATGAGTTCTGAGCCTACGCGCGACCAAAAGGCTTGCCTCAGCTCTGACATCTTTGATATTTTATTGCTTAGAGGTAGGCATAAGAATTAGCCTTAAAGAATCTGTGTTCGTGATAAGAATGATGAAAATGAGTCTTCGCTATTGGCAACAACGTAACTGAAATCTAGGCAAACCAATGTTTCATATTGGTATTCCATATGCCTAGGCTTGCGTGGTGAAGTAGTGCAGTTCTCTTGCAAGACAAGCGGTCAACTGTGGATCATCACTCAATAAGTCAGTCGCCAGAGTTATCTTCCATATCATGCACACCCTCAACCGATCGTTTTGATGGGTGGCATGCATGAGTTTCAAACATCCATTTGCCTCACGGACAACCATACATCTAGCTGGACAGCTTCCTGCCTGGTTGAGGTTTACTTCGAGGAGACAGCAGATCCCAGCAACGACTACCTAAAGATTACGACGAGGGCGATAAAGGAAATGGGGGCGTGTAAGTACGGTCGAATCGCATCGTTGTTGCGTCCTCTAAAACGCAAGAATCTCTGCGTTCCAACTTATACAGTCTTCTTCAACATCTTGCAGCGAATCCCAACGCTCCGTCTTCAAAATACTGCTTGAACGACCGCAAGGCGAACGCATCAACCGATCAGGTCCACATATACCACATCATCGACAGCTGAAGTCATGTGCAAAATGAAGTCAGCCAACAACAATCAGAACGATGTAATGAAGATAAGGCCTTCTTTTTAGCCGGTGGTCTTCGTGTCGGTCAGGGTTCCCACTCTGGCAACATGAGCGGTTCATTGTACAACATAAGTTATATCTTCTAGGAAGTCGTCGATCAGTGCGACACAAGACAGGGCTTCTTCGGATCTTGTGCTCTAATAGTGGCTCCCGCAACGCCATTTTCGGTGGACAGCTGGATGAAACTGAGTAGCTTGCGGCGGACATGACAGAGCTCCATCAAAAGTTGCTACCGGTTCCATATGATTTCCATACCTTCCAAAAAAATCCCATTCTGGACTAATTCGCCACTCTCGCTCGAGGCGCAACGTACTCGACGCCCAAGATTACAGTCGCTTCTACTCTTCTGGCAACCATTATCGATGCCTACGAGACCTTTGATGGAATCTACATGGGTCCAAAAAGATTGTCAGAACGTCCAGTTCACGGACACCACCACGGCAATAAGGGAACACATAGGCGATGCCGCGTGGGTTGAACTTGGACCGAGTTAAGTCTAGGAATGGTTTCTTTCTCCGGGAAAGTCTAAGTTCGTCTGTGTCTTCGGGCTCCATCCTGCCGACGCTCAATAAGACTTCTGAGAACTGGACATGCACTCCAAAATCTCTCGCGAAACTCTACCCCTAAGGCCCAGGAATCGACTGGCTACGATTTTATCACCATAAATGAAGCAGTGCCCAGCTGTTGACACTTCCGAAGTACGCATGGGATCTGCAGAACATCTGGATCACATACACCGAGAAGGGCGACAGGGTACGCATAAGCCTCGCAGCAAACTCCCAGACCAACCTGAAGCAAATCTCAACCCATGGGCAAAGTATGACTACAGAACTTTGGACGAGCAGTGAAGCCGAAGCTACCTTCAGGGCCTTTATTACCGACCTAGGAATGGGAGCCCTCATTGAAGGCCATCAGATCCGCGATATGGCGATCTGCCCTAGAAGCGCGTTTGGTGATGCTGCATATACTGATACCAAGCACGTGATTGACTTCATCAGCACAACTCGACACATGAAGCAACCCGCGATAACGACCCCCAATCATTTGCTCAATTGTTCACTGCGGAAGAGAGCCATCAGCCCGTCTGAAGAACCTGTCACAACTGCAAGTGTGAATAAGTTATCTGGTGATTTTGCGACAACACTGAAAAAAGTCAGGACAGCTGTACAGTCTCCATCTGCGAGACAGACGTCCTCAAGGCCAGGTAGAATAAGATAATTTGCCTCAATCAGGTCAGAATAAATGACGTGATCAATGACGCCAAGGAGCAAAGTCGCCATAAGCCCCAGTCAGACACACTCTATGCCCTCTTCTCAAGCACTATCAGATTTTCTCCGTCTTTCAGATATGTACAAGGAGCGTATGTCTCTGACTACTTCCAGGAGGCTGATGCAGAGATTGTTCTAGGCTCTTATCCTGTTGGAACCCGCTTCACCTCGTCATCATACCACGGCGAAAGCCTGGTGCACCTGACGGGCTTTGTGCTGAACCGCGAATCCAAGCCGATCTCATGTCGCTGATACCACCTTCATGATGGTCAATTTTGACAGCGTTGAGCTAGAAGATTTCGGAGCTTTGGTACCAATTAAATTGTCCTTTACTCTCGCCACAGTCCCACGCAGAATTGAGACCTGCGCAACTTACAGTGTCTGGTTGCTTGACTCTAAATCGTCAGAGATGGTGATGCAATGCAAAAGTTTACCGTTTCACGAGATCAGCAACACGGGTTTTGAGCGGCTTGTGGAAAGAATAAGAGTATCAGTTGCATCACCTGGCGACTATCAACTTCCAATGAACGCCAACGAGGCAGCGATGGAGCCTGGGAGAGCCGTCTCCAGACCTTGAGAGGAAGACAAGCTTTCGAGCTCCAAAGGCTATAAAATGCCGCACCAGATTGCGGCCCAGACCACCTAGACCACCAACCTGGAGGTACGGGACGTCAGCATTAAGCTTGAGGGAGTTCTCAGCGTTACGCAATACCAGCGGCACTGCGTTTTCCCTGAACGACATGGCCGCGATGCTTCGTTTTCTATATGGTGAGGAGACCGTCTTCCACTTGACCCATGGAGTGTACAGCCAGGGGTTTGGGGCACGAAGCTTGCCTCTGTGGACCAACATGGTGGCCTCGTTGAGGATCTGTCCTCGCACAGCTGCATTCTCTTTGTATAGTGTAGACTGTATGAAGAGTCCGAATGTTGTGGTCTTTCTGAACGTTCTCATGTCGAGCTGGATATTGTCGAGAATGTCGCAGAGGCTAATCTCGACAAAAGTGAAGAGTGAGTTAAGAACACAGACAACTCCTCGTCCATTTGTGACGCACATCACGCTTTTATCGAAGCTGGCACTGCGAGAGTTGGAAATGAGCTTATTAAGGAGACTATACGTATTAGCCAATAGCTTCCGCTTGTTTTCCGAACCAATGGCGACATATACGGTCAAATCCAGATGAAGAGCAATCTGCACAGAACCAACTTGGCCTTAGTCAACTTTGCGAAATTGACAAGGGCATACTGGGAGTGATATGGACGACGAGCATGTCCGCGGCCCTTCCGAAGGATATGGTGTCAGAGAGATGTGCAACAATGCCATTGTCGGTCCGGATCTCTGTGGCGTATGTATCGACGCCTAAAAAGCTCACGCAGTCGCCGGACTTTAAGCGGCTTGCCTGAATGCCCGCCTTGAAAACGACACCTCTTGTTACAAGAAAGACGTGGAAATGAGTTCTGTAGCGGCCATAATGTCTTGGAAATTGATGGTTGTGGGCTTCACCTTGATCTCCACTTCGTGATTCGCGAGAGGCGCATTAAGACAGTCGCCATTAAGTTGTTCAACAGAGCAGGTGTCTCGATCTAGAGCCTCGTGTTCTCTTCGGCGCCGCCAGATGTGACCCGGGACGAACCATGCAAATGGTGCTTGATGGACTCATTCACGGCCAAGCTTCTGTAGATGCGGGTCACCCGCAAGACACCATTGCGTTCATGAGACTCGTCATCCTTTGTTGCCTCCGAAGACTTGATGCGAGATGACAATGCTGGACTGTGTTGAGCCCCGTTTCTTGGCTCGGATGCAGAACCAAGAACGAGCACCAGCAATCTTACTGTCGACACAGCGCGACAAACTACGAACACGCCGATCGATGGTGTGTCGCCACAGGTGATCCCAGAGAAGGCGCTGGTACACCAGAGATGGAGGCTTCAAAATTTCGTACTCCTTCTCCGACAGATTGTCGAGCAGCTGCTTCTCAAGTTCAAGCGGAGAAATGACAAGCTCGCTCTCTGCAACATCACACTTTAGCCCATCGGCCAAGGTCTTCTTTGACACGGCGTAGCTCTGGGCAAGAAGCAATTCCTGTAGACCCTCGGATAGTTGTTAAGAGTTTTTGAACATATTTGTTGGCTCTGTGATAGCTGCCTGCCTAGCAGATGTGCCGTTGGACATGGGCTTTGCATCTGCGTTCTTAGCACCCCAGTACATCGTAGAGCGCTATTTCCCTCAACTCCAAAGACAAAGTCATGGCCTCTAGCTTGTAGTCCACCAGGAATGGGTTCTTGGTTGGCAACAATGATAACCACCGCTTCTGGCTTGGCGAGGTTGAAAAACTGCTGAAGGAACTGGTCGCACTTGTTAATTCTTTCCACATGGCTTAAGATGATCCAAAGACCGGCCTTTGGAATGTTTTCTGGCAAGGGGCTATCCAGTGCGCCACGCCTGAACACTTTGCGGATGAGGGCTGTCTTATCGGTTGACCGGCTCTTGAAGGCGTTAATGACAGCGTAGCGATATTGACCTGGACTGATGATGTCCCCAGGTAGGCCTGCGACGACCGTGTTGCGCACGGCGTTGTGGTCTGGGATAAGCCGCAGGAGCGTGGCTGCTGGATTCACGTGCAGCGCCATCCAATTGACTGGTATTGTCAATTTTAGCCTTAGAACAGAGTCTCCGGTGTTGAATATAAGCATATCTCAGCGTTCGTGTCCTTGAGCTTAATAGCAGATATCATTCGGTTGATTTCCTTTGGCTCCATAACATCTAAATCATGATTCCAACGGACTTCTGATATCTAATGATATCTTTTGGGTCAATCTCGCTATCTTTGCGACGGCTGCTATTGTTTATGTCTAACGCAGCATCTCGGAAGTTTTTGATGACGAGATAAGGCTTTCAAACGTTCTTGTCGAACATGAACATGTCCGCAGACAAAGCTGTAAGACTGTAATGCTGCTACGGGAGGCAGAATACAAGCATGATGTAGCCCACGTTGCTGGGAGCATCAGCCGCAGTTTTGAGCCCCATAAAGTGAACAGACATAAAGCGTCTTATACAGTAGAAGTTTCTATCCTAGTCACCTACTTACGTACTGCTAAGCCAGCTCTAGAAGACTGCGTCAAAGGTATCAGCGTAAATAAGGAACGGTTACTCGATTTCAGTATTGCCGTAGGTATCTCCGATATCAGTCATTCTGATATTGAAAATGCTCCAGCTATCGCTTACATAGCAACCCTCAATTCGCTGGAAAGCCTTTTCATAATTCCAAGAAGTGCTGTTTATATAGTTATAGAAGTTCTCCTTAGTGTACTTAAGATTCAACTCCTTAAGTCTTTCTTCCCTTCTAACTTTTTTTCTTTATAGTTTACTACTTAGACGCGTACCTTATTAACTACTATATAACTCTTATAGAGAAATATTTAAGAACTAAGATAGCTTAAGTTTTATAGAGAAATTTCTATAATAACTTATAGAAGTATATAAAAAGAGTATAAATTACTAAGAAATGAATATCTCCCTCTTTATATTATTATAACTTATTATACTAAAATACTAAAGTAGTACTATTCTTATTACTTTTATAACTATTTTAAAAATAGTAATAACTTTATTTAGTTTATTAAAAAAAAGAAAATAATATTTATAAGTTTTAAAATAAACGTTTTGTCTTTTAGAATTATAATAAATTTAAAGAAATATTATTATTTTATTACTTATTAATATATATTATCCTCTATTAATATAGTTATAATGACTTATTTATTTTCGAAATATGTAATAAATTTAAGGATATTACTAAAATATTTATAAATAATTAATAATTAATAATTAATATTATAAAATAAATTAGTTGAACTATTTAAAATAAAAGAGCTTATTAATAGAACTTAAAGTAGTATTATAACTTAATAGAGTAATAATTAATAAAAGTAATTAAATATATAGGGGGTAGTTAGAGTAAGGGGGACCTCTTATATATCTCTAGTTATATAAAAATTCACAAAAGAATTCTTTATAAACTATTTAACTCCTGAAGAACACAATAATACTTCACAGCTTTTGAGGCTATAATAATACTATCTTCTGCTATCTGTGGTGTCTTATCTGTATGCTAGTCTATAATCATGAGGCCACGGCAGTTGTCTCTCAGCTGATCACCGCACACGTACAAAGACAAGGTGAACTCCACCGCGCAGCAGAGGTTAATTCAAGTGTGGAATAGAGACGGGACCTCATGCGGACGATTACTTCTGTTGCAACTCCTTCGAGGCGTGCCATAGCAGCGAATAGACACAGATCGCGTAGCCGAAAGGCTTGAGCACCCTGCGCCAGTGCAATAAGTCGTTAACTAGCCTCTAGAACGATACTAGTCATACCAGCTCCAGGGAGATTTACGGTGCTGCCAAACATGCGCCCGTCACGCCAAGGCTCGTCTTCAAGTCGGGAAAGGCTGTTAGAAAAAGCTGAGCCATACCATCTGCGTTCCGTCCATCATTGGTCCTAACGCTCCCAGGAGACTTCGAGTGGGAGAACGTTGTGCCCAAAGTTCCTTTACAATGCGAAAGTCACAGCGGAAGACCTTTGAGTAGGACCAGGAATACGGTGGTAGGTTGGTGAGAAACTGGAAATGGGAATTAGCAACCTTTCAAACTCCCAGAGAGACATTTTCAGCACTAGGCTCAGAGGCAACCTGCAGCCTGCAGAATCATGCCAACGGCGCTTTGAAGTTTGTTGAGAACGTGCTTATAATTAACGTTGCTGATTCCGCTGTGAGAGAAAGTCGGCTCGATAAGGCCATCGAGAGCACTATGAGGACCAAGCTCAACTAACAGGTCGAGAGCCTTGCTACCCGCCTGCTCTGTTGGCGATAGAGAGGCCATCACCATAATTACTTGCCCAGAGAGAACAGGAGACACCAGGTTGCGCGCGGGGTAATAGCCCCCAAGCAACTCAGGAGCAGCTTCACTACCACTGACCAGAGATCATGTTCACAAGTTCGGTTTCGTCTTCATCTGAGGTGTTTGGCTTGGTGTCGATAGAAGCGGCATAGTCTACAGCAGTACCCTAGATATGGCCGGAGTGGTAAACGATATCAAACTGAAGGATGCAAGCAAACATTCTCTTCTTCTTGAGGATGGCTCGCAGGTTTTTGAAAGCGAGCGAGGCACCCGAAATGTTGACGCAATTCAGAGAGTTCACGCAGACCATCGTTGCGACACCGCTTATATTTTCTCCATGCTGCGCAAGCAACGATCGTGCTTGATCATAGGAGCAGCCCACAGCCATCATGCCGCTATTGAGACCGGCCAGACCAGAGGTAGTCTTGCCTCTGACGTAAGCAATGACAACAGCATCACGGTGCGTGTGCGTCCCAGCGCAGTACGCCGCTGTAATCTCCTCGCTTGAGTGGTCAGCAACTTCTTTAGGCGTCACTCCCCAAGAGCGGAGCTCGTCAATCAGGGCAATCCGCAAGAACAATACAGATGGGCTGGTGGATAATGTGCGTCTTGAGCTGTGACTCTTCTTTGACCTCGTTAGTTTTTGACAACCGTGTTTCAATCGTCGAAGGGGCTGGCGGGGCTGGCGGGGTTGGGCTGGTTGTGAAGTAGGAATTTAGAGGTATCATTTCGTTCTCCATCGCCAGGAAGCCCTTGATAATATCCGCAATACCAGCCGCAGCTTCCAAGTGACCGATCTAGGGATGTGAAGTCAATCTTTCATCAACACGGTAATCAGTAACTTTGAAGTCCTCATGCTTGGCTTCAGACTTCCCATCTAGAGAATCTGTAACTTCATCGTACCTGATTAAATGCTCCCCGAGATGACTCGCGCTTCAAAAGGATCTCCGGCCTTTGTGCCCGTGCTCTACAAGGTGATTGCACTTTCAATATGGCTCTAACTTGCATATAGAGTCAATTGTTAGATCCTGGTGGTAGCTTACGCCGGCCTCCACATACTGAGTCGCAGAGCAATCCAGTACATTGGTTTCGTAAACATACGTAATAAGCGCCGGCTGCTCGCCAGAAGGCATTATCACCCATTGGGTCCACCTGTCCGAGTTGTCGCCCGTCATCTGGATGACAGCATAGAAGGAATCTCTATCAGCCAGCGTCTTTCCCAGCCGCTCCAGGACGAGGGTGTCAGCACCTTCACTACGACTATAACCCCCAGCCTCTGTATCAAACGACTTGTGGTGGCCCTCATGATTGAGGAACGTCAAGTTGGCCCGCTGCATGTTGTTTTAGTATGAGCGTCGGACTGACAAACCCCGCGATGGCCATCTCTGACTCCCTGAAGTGGAGACTCTCGCAGACCAAGTGCGTAGTCACTAGAACTGAGGAGCACGTTGTCTGGACGGTGGCGCTAAGGCTGTGGATGACATTTTGGAGCAGAGAAAGGATAGTCCCAGAGAGAGTGGATTTTATACAGAATCTCTCGGAGCGGGCGTTTTGTCTGATCAACTCTAAAAGAGCTCGGATTACCCTCGTCGACTTCGGTAGTGCAAACTTTCCGAATTGTTAATGCGGCCAAAGTCAAACACTACCACCTGCATAGAACTACGCGATGAAGTTTCCAAAGGAAAGAAATGAGCATTAAAAGCTGCAACCAACTATCACTGCGATCCGGAACATGCCCACCAAATTCTACATTCGTGAACTCGCGAAGGACGTTCCATATCACTCACTTACACAAGTCGTAATGGCAATTAGCAACGCCCAAAAATCAGTCATCGTCACCGGCGGCGCTGGCGGCATCGACCTCATTAACGTACGTCACTTTACCTCTTAGGGCGGTACGGTTGCCAAATTCGATTACAACCCAGCTTCTGCCAAGTCTATGGCATGGTAGATGTTGTCCTTAAAAGTGATGGCATTGCCGAGGGGATGTCAAATTTCCCTAGCAACCATTCTGACGCTCATCAAGATCCGAAACTAAAGGTTGTGGCCGTTGATTTGAATACATATAGTGTCATTTATCGTGATTAAGTGACCAGCGATTCAGATCTCGCTACGAGTGTTTTCCATTTCTTCCATGATTGAGTCTGACATCGCATTGGGTTATGGTGACTATCGAGGACTGATGTCTTATTCTCGCGTAATTATTGATCTCACATTTGTTATCGGAGGGATGTCCGCGGTCTTCGCATTCCAAATATTCTGAGCTATTGTTAGAACCTGGCCATTCCTAAGGTTCGGGTGTTGTTGTAAACAGTGCTCTGAAACAATAAAGGCATCACGGAAGCCACTGTGTGCGTGTGCTTTCGTGATTCTCGGTGAGTGTTCGGGGGACATCTCGGAACCCCACGGCATCCCATGCGCTTTCTATTGACCATGTGATCCAATCCACTTTAGTGCCAAATGAACCTCCCAATCTTTCCCTTGGTCCTAATTTCTTCGTGAGTTTTCCCAAAGACGCTGGTTCATTCCCAACAAGTGAAATACGAGGCTATCATCTCCTGATGTCCTTTCCGACCTGATCACTCCGACCTCGGCAACACCACCCGTCCCAACCCCTTTACGTTAAGGCCCCGATCCAATCGCTGCAATCCTCCATGATCCTTTCAGTCTTTTCTCCACAATCAGATGGAGTCACACAGCTGCTGTCGTCATCATCTGAAATGCTTCCGACGCCGTTGCTTTCTCTCTTACTCAAAGAAGCCAGTTCTAACCGTGTGCAGAATGCCAACGGCTGTCATGACAAGAGATTCCTTTCCTACGTTTCCAACCCTTCAATCCGCCGGCTAACGTGATGACTTCCGTAGGCAGTCATGTTCTCTTCTATGAACGATGAAACACCTCGAAATCCATACCGCAGGACTGCGGTGACTCTTCAAGCCGTTCCCCCGTTCAGCTCCTTTGCGTTGATTTCGGGTCTACCACCGAAAACAGTTGCCTACTCACCCTTTACCTCGAAAGCAACCACTGCTGTGGGAACTGTCAAAGCTCCCACGCCTCAAAGGCTACCACGGCAGTGTGATATTTTGGACCTGGGGCCCGTTCAACCCTGGAAAGCTCCTCACAAACCTTTCTCCGCCTTCCAAAACCCTCCACTTCCAAAGATCTCACACGACCCTTTGCTAAGTAGCGACGGCTCTCTTGGAACGCCCCGATCTCTGACGCACTCCGAGAACTCGACGAGACAACAATCATAGCCGGCACAGAACCCTTTCTTCTCCGGATTCTTTTCATGTATTCCTATAGCAGCTCAAGGGTTCCGTCTTGCCGAGAATCGCGTTCGGCTTGAAAATGTACTTAGGTACCCAAATCCTGGCCGGGCCTACGGAGACCAGGGTTGCAGATTTAATCGTGTTCTTTCATCTTATATACATTTATTGTTATCTGAATGCCACCTCGAGTGTCTTCCGATAGTACTGCGACTCCCAAAAAGCAAGTGCTCGACGCTTCGACTCTGCCACTGCGGAATTTTATGAACACTCCCGCCATTGCTCTACTTGCACCAGCCC
Source organism: Colletotrichum viniferum (assembly GCA_020226115.1). Classification (NCBI taxonomy): domain Eukaryota; kingdom Fungi; phylum Ascomycota; class Sordariomycetes; order Glomerellales; family Glomerellaceae; genus Colletotrichum; species Colletotrichum viniferum. The sequence goes on along the minus strand of JAGFBE010000036.1, from coordinate 241,004 downwards.
GAAATGGCAGTGGCCTTCATTTGAAGCTGCCTTACCTGTCTGCTGTGCCCATCGCCGTGCAAGAGATACGCGGCACTGGCACATCAGAAGTCTCATAAACAACTGCAACGTACGCATTTGCCAGCCGGGAACTCTCAAGCTCGTGGAAGCCAATCATTAGTTCGAGCATGGAAAAGAGTTCCCCGCCGAAGTCAGCGCAAACCACATTCCCAGCGGTGCGGATCGCTATCAACCTGGGGGCAAAGGAGCAATGCCAAATCGTTTCCATCCATAGCAAATCTCAGCACGGCACGGGCAGTTCGAACCGTGCTGGAGACTACAGGTCTTTCGCCCATCACTGGGAGTTTTTCCTCTGTCCCTGAATGCCATACCCCATGCCTATTCCCTGGGTCTATTACTCCCGCGGTACATTCAAGTAATGAGATTCAAGAGAGAGCTAGCTCAGCGCATCATTGTTGTATTGCTTTCATCTATCGTCCTGCAACAAATGAAGACTTCCTCAGCCTGTGGCGCCGACTCCAGACGCATCACCAGCCGCCACGATCCCAAAAAAGTCGGCATTTTATAGCCTCACTGGACTCATTTGGAATCTTCCCTCTTTCCACAACGCAAGGCAACTATCTCAACGTCACCTCCTGGAGTCGTGCATGAACACAGCATAGTCAGCCAGCTTCAAAGGCACTTGAGGCCGGCATCAGCTAGATATACCAGCAGCTAACTCTGGCAGGCTTTTTGGCGCCCTCGAGTTTCATAAAGAAGTAATGCTGAAAGACTGGAGCATGAGCACTGATGCTGCGATGATCTTGAAAGAAGAGACTAGGCTTTAATGGAACACAGACGGCTTCTGGGGGTGAGGAAAGACGACGTAGCTGCTTGATTTAATAATGAGAGATGTCGAATCCTTAGTAAGGTTCGAAAGATCCCTTATATTTTTGAGTCTCATGATGCTTGCAGACCTTCGTCGTATCGCCAATACAAGAACTTAGATAGACTGTTCACACTCCTAAAGGACCCCATTAATCATCCATTAGGCTGATGTTGGAATCAAAGTCAGGGACCTTTGCTGGTTAGGGGACATGGTACTGATGTACGTAGGGCGGAACTATGTTTATCTCAGAAGAAACAAGCCACGAGCTAGCAGTTTGGTAATTGCACTTTTCGCATTCGTATCGTTGACTTGTGTTTATGGGTTGCTACCCTGTTCGTTGGCATGGAATTTATATCATTCGACATTGTCCGAGGTTGAAGTTTACTCAACCGTCAGGCGTACAACAAAAGAATAACGTGCATTGTCTATGTTTCCCGCTTGTGGGACGTCATGTAGTATCGGGAAGTTGAGGAACCAGACCTATATGGCTGAATCCCTGGCTAATTCCACCTTAAATACAACGATAATGGTGATCATGATGATGATGACAGCGAGCCGGGCGTGGGTTGAGCTGGCCCAAGGTCCCCTCTTTTCCCCTCCACTCCCATTCCTTGCAAACCTGGGTCTTTGGTCTTCACGTTACGCATGCCGAGGTAAAGTTTCAATGAGCTGTGGGTCTCGCGTGTGAGACTCAAGGTCATGCGCTTAACTTTGGTGTCCCAGCAGAATTATCTTGACGGACCGATACAGCAAGACTTATCGTCACTGCCTGGAACTCCAATTTGATTACTGATGCTTGCTCTCTGACGCTCTAGCAGTAACGGCTGGATGCGCATAGTATGCCCTTGGTGTTACCCGGGCACCATAAAGGTTGAACTTTGGCCTCGTGCATTTGACAGCACATGTCGGGGGTAGTGATTCTGAGAGCAATGTAATCCCTGGCCCGAGCAAGTAGCAGACAAGCAGAAGCAATGTAGGGAATAACCGTTCGTCGATGACTTGCTTCTCATCGAGGTCTTAATTGATTGAGGTACACCGTCAGTGATGACTCAATCTACGAGTACTGGAATCCCCGGCGCGACCGGGAGGAATTCCATCCACGACTGTTTTGTGTATTCTTGCAGATATCTCGCAAACGGTGCTCCCTCTGCGATACTCAAAGTGACCCAGATTCAATCACTAGATATGTTGGGGCGGCCATCATTACTATGGCCGTTCGATTTATCCGGCACGCACCGTTCGCGTGCGACTTGTTGGCTTGATTGGGGCCTTGGTACACGGTGCATTAGGTATGCATACGCTGAGGTGGGAGTATTATCCAAAGAAGCCTGGCTCGGTATATACTCTCTTTGAATATTTGCGAGTCCCGGGAGTCATCACTTCAGCGACCGTATGTTGTGTGTCCGTTACTAGGGGTTTTTGGAACGCTCCCAGACCGGCGGAAGCTTTCATGAACTCCTCTTCTAATGAAAACTGAAAGCTCCCACACTTGACTTAGGGTGGCCTTTCGAGCTCCTGGCCCATTCTACAGACCGGGAGAAAGAAATGCTGCCCCCCCCTCATAGGGACTCATCCACACTTGCTTGCTGTTTTGACGTTTGCTGTGATCGGCCTCCACTCCATTCTGACGGGGTCTACTGCCACACTAAAATCTAGAAATATCACGAGATGACTGACCACTATGAGTTGGTTACATAAAAGAGATGACTTTCAATATGTATACACGGCCTGTTGACTTGAAGCCCTTGGTGGGCATTTATGCAACGCCCTGATGTCTCAACATTATCGTCACCAGCGTCGTGGATGGTGTCCGTTATCGCGGGCCAATAGGTGATATTTCCAATCCCGGTGTTCTGCGAGTAGTTGTGGGGATGTAGTCAATGATATTCTTACTTATAGATCGCAACAGGTTGTTCCGAATCAAAGGTAGAGCATGTATTTCTGCGGGATGTGGCATTGTCTAGATTGTGATCTTTTAAAGTTGCCACGGCAAAGAGAGGGTCTTGGACCTTCGAGCTTCAGCTGTCTTGAGAAGTACTTGTAATTCAATTTTCGGACTTCAGTTTCTGAAGACTTATTTGGAAGTTCTCCCCTTTGCCAAATAAGACGGCAAATAGTGATGTTAGCCCCGGCCTCCATCATTATTGCCCATGTTCGACGGAAAAGACGTCGCTAGGTAGTGCAACTTGAGTAAAACTGGCGGTTTTCACCGCAGGCCATGAGTGGGCTGATTGCAGCATTCGTGTGCGGCCCGTCGGAGTCCGCCCCCAGCCCCCTTCTTGCACTCTAACTATTTTTCATCATGTGCCAGCGGCATCCATTGTTCCTGCTCCTCGTCCCACTTCTAGAGGAAATCGACCGCATCTGAGCCACTCGGCATGCGCCTGGTTGCATTCATTCGCGATTGATTGTCGCACATGCGGATGATAATTGGCGCTGTTGACGCAAGAGGTCGAAGGTGGGGTGGGTCCGTGCCAGATTCTGCTATGGGGACCTTGATGACTGGAGTGGCTTAGGTAAGGCGACGGCAAAATGTACCATATGTGGTACAAAAAGCAGTCGGTAAGCGCCTCGGCTAATGTCGGCTCGTGGACAAGTTTTTGTGCAGCCACTTGACCATGCACAAGGCTGTGCACAAAACTGTGTGTACAAGTGTCCCTCACCAGACAAGCAGGCATCGCAGTCTCTCGCACCACGCCTAGCTTGAGGTCAATTGAACTTGAAATATAGCTCATGGCAAGTGCCTGTGTGGTCATCTCCTTCGGGCGCGGCTCGACATTGCCATTTTCGTACCGGCCTCTGCCTCTCCTTTGCGCTCCGCCGTCTCAAACTCCAGTGTGTCTTGGGTGTCTTGGGAAACAGCATTCAACTTGTGACACTCAAACACTGCCGATTTTTGGAGACGTCATGCCAAAAGCTGTTGATAGTAGCCGTCGAGTCAAGACCTGCGCCATCTTTTGAGGGGCAATTGCCAGGCCGACGATGGCATCTCTCGAGGGCTGTCATTCTCGCCAGGGCCATGGGCCGCATGCCAACTGGCCCTCGGCGTGAAATAGGTATCTCGGCCACCGTAGACTGGGCAGTTGTGGCCTCACATTGCATCAAATCGCATCGTCAATGGCTGGTCTGCATCTCACCTTACCCAGCCGGATACCGTACCCTCTTTGCAATGGAACAGAATGGTGGCGGGTCTGCAGCACCGTCATACTTTCCTACCTGCATGGTATGGCATGGCCATACCTTTTTTAGGTGGGAAAGTCTGACTGGGTATGGCACGGTCATACTTTTTTGGGTGGGAAAGTCTGACCGTGCAACACAACCCACTACTTTGCTCCTCGAGACCCACCAAGGTGCTCTGGCCTTTCTTCGGCCAGAACACTACGTCACTGAAGCATCCGTTGCCTGGCAGGCACAGTCGAAGGCTCGTTCGCACCTGCCGCCAGCACTTGATGATCAAATGACGTAGCGATCTGGCTGTTTTCCCGCCAGAACGCTACGTCACTGGACCGTTCTGGCAAACCTTGAAGACACCGGGGCCGATATCAAGGCAGACCGGGAACAGGTGGAGATGGTGTTTCGTCTCGGCCGCCAGCTCGACGGCGTCCCGGGAGAGAAGACTTTGTCTCGTGCGGTCTTGATTACGTCGAAGCAAGAACACAAGGCGCGAACGATTATACGGCGTCCAAACTTTCATTTATTGTGCTCATCACTACGACGCTCGGAAATGACACACCAGACTCGTGGGAGGCCCATCCGAACACCGGATTAGGACACAAGAGACCTTGACGTTTGGTTTGTGGATAAGCCGCCTCTGCTCATTCAAGAGGCGACCATGGCACCGCCCATTTGTCCGAGACACCCAATAGCGAGCCCATATAAATCGTGCAAGTCGACAAGGAATACACTGAGAAATTGACATGATTCTGCATTCACGTTCGCCCTGGCCGTTGCAGAACTACTGAATGAATCAATGCCAATGAGACAGAAACCATGGAGTGACACTCTTGAAAGACTTTGCATCCACCTCGACGGAATATTTTCGTTCCCCGATGGACTCGGCATCCCCCAAGGGAACTGCCGTGTACAGGCACGTAATTGCAGATCTGCTTTGAGCGTCGACGTGTCCCTTTGATATTCGAAGTCTACCAGCAGGTTGAAACAAATGTGCTACCAAATGTACAGCCCGTTGCCACGAACATTGGCCCCAAAAGGAGAGCAGAAGAACTATCTCATCAGAAACGAGAGAGCAGGAGGCTTTAGAGGCCTATCAAAGAAAGATGTCTCGGGCCAGCTGTAGTTCGGTCTATTCATTTCACATTGCGGGACTTCGCCAGCTCCATCCAGGAAGTGTCAATCGCAGATTACACAACAGCCGTTAGGTAACAGCAATCTCTGCAGCTGAAACATTGTGGCAGTCAAACAAAAATCGACTAGCCTCGAATGCTTTCCTTCCCAAGCCACGGATGCGAGTCTCAACTGTCAGTTAGCTGCAATTCAACCCCCTTCCCCCTGGAGACAAGCATGGACGAAGCTGTCGTCATCAAGGCTGCCCATCACACGCCAGATCCACAATCATGGAGGTGATTGGCTCAATGCATCCACCATCTTCGGTACAATAGCTGCCTTTGTCAAGTTGACAATAACAAGCTTGATACATTGCAGGGCTGTAGAGGAGTGCGGCTCAACAGCACTCGATACCGCCCAAGTCTCCTTTATCTGCGCGATTGTGTTTCCCAAGTTTTTCACCACTTTTGTTAATGGCAACAGTAAAGTTCGTAGCAATAGCACTTTCAAAGACAACAACAACAACAACAACAACAACAACAACAACAACAACAACAACGATCAGGGGGAATGGTCATAGAGAAGCCTTGACGGTCTCTGCGTATCGTGCAAGGCTGGTATAGATTAGAGGGACGAGCAATTAACCAGGTGCATGTTGCAAACCATCCCGATCGAGGACCACTTCGCGCGACAGAGCATCTGTGCAGGGTTTACTTTGCGGGAATGATCCGCCATGCCCGCCTCGCGCGTCAGGTCCGTGCAGAGAGGCAAAAAGATATGCGAGAAACAGATGGTGACCGGGCGTCAGACCTAAGGAACGAGCTCAGAGCCAACGGAACCACGCCATCAATAAAGCGCATCAACCAGCCAGTAATTGGACAACCTTTCTGACGATCCATGGGGACGACGGGAAATTGAGGCTGTCATTGTCCTCAATCGAAGAGGAAGAATGGGAGAGTTTGACATTTACCAGTGTGCATAACTTTCTGCATTGAACTGTGTTTTGGCTCAAGACAGGCGTCCGGTCGGCTCCAGCAGGCCCGAAGGCTGACCCAGAGTCGGGTTCCAAGTTTCCCCCTTCATCAAGAGGTCCGCCGTATCACCTCATTATTCCAATGGCTCTCTTGAACCTCTGAGCAGTCATATACATAGTGCACGAGGATCTCTTCAAAAGTTTTCCGACCGCACTAGATAGAGTAAGTTCCTTCTATTTACTTGTCTCATATCGTTCATCTCTAGCTTTTATGCTTCTCTTTGGTAAAACGTGCAAATGGCCACGCGGTGTTGGGACATCAATGGCATGTCGCAGGAACCAGTCTATCCCGAAGCTCTTCTCGAGCCTCTCAATCAGAGGTTTCATTCCTGCCCTACATCTCAAGACAATCACAGATTCCCTGGCTTTGAATTGAGAGATGCAGGATTTGTAGACCACGAGCAGCTCTTCGACGTACAATCGTTAACTGTCCGGGTGACTCTTGCTCGCCAAGCCCATCTGAATGGAGGAAAGTAACTGAACCAAGGCTTAGATTATATTCGTGATGTAAGCTCCGTCGTCGCCTCTTTTGGCATTTTATTCTGGTTTTCAGACCTCCGTCTCACGGGTTTGGAATCCATGAGCGGCCGCGGCATTGTTAGATTTAATTGATGTTGTCTGCGACCAAAGCCGTCAAGGTTGAAGATCTCGGGTATGCCGTCTTCGGCCTGGCGCGCAACGCCTTTGTGTGGCTTCAATGTTTCTTTTCGTGCGAGCGATAGCTCGACTGGTGTTGCAATGGCGGATTTCCTGCCTGCGATATTGGTCGCGCACTGAATTACGAAATTCACATCCGGATGCTCTTCGCTGCATGTCTGCTGAGCAATTTGCATTATACTTTCATCTGCGAGCAACGGACTGACTTTGCGAGGTTTCGGCAAACTGCGAAGAAGAAAAGTTAGAAGGGAAGAAAGATTCGTTTGCCAGGTTTCATGCTTCTCTTGGACATGTCAGAAAAGGCCATCGCCGAGTACTCTTTTTTTGGGATGAGCAGCCCAAAGCACAATGGGGTTGAGAATCTTATTCGGCAATCCATTGACATCGACGCTATTTTCTCCCGGCCTGCATTTTCTACGGACGCCGTCGGCCCGGCTTCGTCTCTGCCATTCGGCCTCCAGTTATTGAGCTAATCAAAGCGACACCAAATATGAAGTTGAAACGAGGGAGAACCGCACAAATTAAAAGAAGACGAGTGGATGCAGGAAATGCTCCGACTGTCTTACGACCAGCCGCAAGTGGTCGAAGATCGTGGCGATGACTTGTCGCCCATCACGCACCAGAGTCTCGATGCGGTGCCCAAGGAGGCACCACTGGTAACGGTCCCTGAGTGACTCTAGAATAGGGAGTAGGACTGTGTGCGCGGTCTTCGTCCTTGGAAGTCGTCCTTTTGACTGCGGACGGTCAAACGTCACAGGTCCTTATTCCAGACTGCAATCCATCCTAGAAGACAAGACTCTGTCTTGACGTTGAAGACGGCTTGTGCGCCATGGCGATTACGAAAGTCTTGTTCCCGAGCGTGATGGAACATTAACGGTCATGAATAGATCTTTTTATTGCCGCGCATGTGCTACGGCCTTGACCGGTATTGTTCCTGGCATTGGGCAAGATCATGGCCGACATTCGCTGAAGCTGCCAATCGTGTGAAACGAAATAGTAGTAATTGATTGGGCTGGTGATGCGAAGCTCTCCCGCAAACAACACCAACAAAGTAGTGATTTATTAAGATGAAGTTCAGACAGATATTCCAATCTCAACTCGTAGAAGTCGCATTCATGCCTATCTGATGATACAAAAGCTCTCAATTGTATTGCTGCCTCATTTCGCAATTCCGGGAGTACCCGCACAGGTGGTAATGCGACCTAACGTTGACACTCTGTAAGTATTCTGGTCTCGAATAGTATGACCAAGAGAACCTGTGGTCTCGGCACCCATGAGCGCGGTTATCTCGTGTATTGACTCTCAACTATGCCATCCGACAGACCAAGAGAGCAGTCAGCAGGCCCAGTCCGAGAGCCCAGATCAAAGAAACATAAATCATCCGGAGGATGGAGGTGGAAGGAGAAGCGCCTCCACGAAGAGTAAGGCACAGAAACCCGCTAAAACCCAGGACAAGAGTACTTGGAGAGAGATATGTATAGACAGAAACGACAGTGATAACAGGACGATGGACGACTACTGCTAAAGGACAGACCGAGATGGTCTTGGAGGTACTGGGAAGATGGAAAGATTGGGAAGATTACCCCCGGAGTCATTAGTAGCAAGTCGACAAGCCTCATCATAACGTTCATTCTGTCCACGAGCCTCTTGAGCCCAGCATGACTGTGCCAAACGAAGAATCGCGTCCGAGTGAGATTAGCCAAGATATGCCGTCACTATAGGAGATTCTCATCAAGGAATGAGCTCTACGAATGCGAAGATTACAAAACGACAAGTCCGACATGACGAGGCACATCTGGGCCATTTAGATGGCGAGCATGGCGACAGTGACCTCCCTACAGTTCTATTAATGACGGTACGTGAGCGAGAATTGATCGTCATGCGGAAGATGCGTAAATGGTGGATGATGGCTGGTATGCAAGACCATTAATCTCTGTGTGATCACTAGAAAAGGTATTTTGGCGTGAACTAGACTCAAGGCATTGCACCGCCAGTTGAGGAAAGAATAAAAGTCATCAGCATGCCTTCATGATAGGCATCGCTCTGAAGCTACTGCAAACACACCAATAGAATGTAAAAAGTCAGCTAATCATCTAGCTGATGTATCTTATACAGCAAAGAACGATCAGGATATGGACATGGCTCCTTGGAAAGAATCTCTTTCGCCCATAACTGGACAGATTCGCGTCAGAACTCTTGCATTTTGCGCACGAAACACCCGGTTCAACCTCAGCATCACAGTCAATGCACTGAGTCGTTCTTGATTCATCGTCGGGACAACTTGTCGCAGTAGCATGACAGGGTTCCAAATGAGTACCGCAGCGTATTCAAGATCATATTCGTCTGTACAAGGAAATCAGCTTGGAGTCTCTCTACCCGGTCGTGGACACAAGTGACTTACCATAATCTGTGGCATGAATCCCTGCTTAAGTAACCACAGAGTATTGAACTTAGCGGATCCGTAGCCCCGCACGTGTTTATTGACCTCAGTCAACACCATTAGCAAGCCTGCCAGAGTACGTGGTGGCCATTGCCGGCAAGGCAGCGACGTGAATGCCAGCACACGTGTAACCAATGACGACGATGTCTTCCCATGGCCATTTCGCGATCGTACCTCAGTGCGACAATGAAGTTGCCGAGCATTATGATGTGCAAGTAGGGAATTATGGCATGCAAACGTATTTCTGGCTCGCGGATGCCATGCCTTTGAAAGTTCATGAAGCTAATGTTCTGTGGCGTGTAGTTAGTCATATGGAGGCGGGACATCTGGCTCGTCCATCATGGTCTGAACGACATCCCTGTTCTGCTCAGCAGTGTGGGAGCTCATGATAGTTCCCGAGCCGACGGCGAATACAACAATAACGACGCACAACTCACGTGCGGCGCGCTTCTTGGAATCGCTGGCGTAAACCCGGTCGAAAAGGGCCGTGAACTCACCGCGGTGCAAAGTCAGTACCTGCGAATCTACGTAATCAAAATTCAGCTCCACAAGACGACTTCTGCCCAGTGCCTTATCTGGAAATAGTGCCGGTTGGGACGGTTGGTCGACATTCTAGACCAAAAAGCGAGTCGAGCACGTGAGACCATTCGGTTGCTGAGTCGGGATGTAGCTGCTTCGAGGTCTTATTACTATCCTTCCCAGGTCTCGGGCGGTGTCGGGGTAGAAGCTTTGGTTCCTTTGACAGCAGCGTAGACGACTTTAGCGAAAGAAATTCCCGCCGCCGAGGCCGAAGTGCTGTATCTCGGGTCATTGGGGCCATAAACGGAATCTATACCGATGTTGTCCACCAGCATGTCCAGCTTATCATCGTCATAGTGACTCCTCAGTGCCGGATCCAGGGTCCGCGTTGTCAGCATTGGCAACCTGGTAGTCGTCATGATTCAAGTCCTAATCTTGGACTGGGAAGGGATATTGATGTCTGGATTGATGTTTCCACTGATGACAAAGTCATTCTATGGCGGTGAGGAAGCGATTTTGTTGGCTGCCAGCACCGCTTTCAAGTTCACCACACGGGTTTTTAGGTAGTCGAACAGCTGCGAGGGATCTCGCGATTGCTTAAAAGGTCGAAGCTCACGCAGATCACATGGGAATTCTCGCAATTGGTGCATTTGGGCAGCTTTTGGTCGCGCCGATCCTGCAACGTTCAAGAAGGCCTCAATAGCCTGTGTTCCGTGGAATCTCCCTGATCTCTGGCCAGGCCAGGCTCCACCGCGATGTACGAGCTGAGTAGCATATTGTGTCGCCAGCGAATTGCCTGCTTAATTTTTGATTGCGGCAGCGATCGCACGGCGAAATATTTCGGAACTTGGTCATTGATGCTTCATCTGCTGAACTGGTCGCGCCGGCCATAGTCAAAGCAGCCGGAGAGTCAGCGAACTAGACGATCTGATACTCTGCAAGCTCCAACTTGGTTTCTCGCCGCTTTGAAGTCCTCTGCCTCCCCCCCTGCAGGGAAAACGACAGATATTTCCTAACTTTGATAGCTTCTTCCCGCTCTGGGACGAATCGGAGAAGAGAAGGCGAGCTACGATAAGGAAGACTGGAGGCCTTTTTTCTCATGGGAAATCGTCAATTTTGACGGCAATAAGTCCTCTATGACAGCAGTAAGCTACAAAGCGGCATCTCCTGGCCCTTGAGCGGCGTGGAGACTTGGCCTACCAGAACGGTGATAATTCCTTTGTCTTGCGAGAGTGTAACTCTACAACATGAGGCTACTTATCTCCTAAGTCTCGTAATCAGCCCACTCCCAGCCATCCGATTTCACGTGGTCTGTCCGGAAGCCCTAAGATAGATGCGTGCATGTATGACGGCCGTGTTTGGAGGTAGGGCATGGTCGAAACATGGACAGTGGACTTTTTGACTGAAACATAACAAATTCTGGGTCTACTCTATGCTTTCGGTTGTCTGAAATCAAATTTACTTCATCCGACTCTGCACGTTATCTCGTCACCATCAATGCTCAGGTGCAACCTATTCTCCAGAGCATCATTGTGGCAAATTCAAGAGATCCATTTCCGCTGATTCTGTGTTGACTCTTGTGCATAATGGGAAAGTCCGCTCCGGGACGGAACACTTGCTCTGATAAAAGTACAAAACCGCAACCTAGAGTGCTTGGCGTCTTCGGAGGACTGAGACGTCACTGTTACGTCGGCCGGAGCTCGACATGTGCATCTGGATCTCGAACCGTGGCAGTCTGGGGCAAGTGACTGACCTTTTATCACAGACCCGGGAAAAAGAAACCTCTTCTAGGCGCACTTGTATGTTTGCTGAGGTGTGGTTTGCAGTCGTATGGCAACTTGAAATCGTGCGTCATATTGTCACTTCACAGTTCATTAGTGTGTCTTCTGGTAATGAACACGGACCTTCTCTGCCCTCATCCCATACGATTTGACCAAGCCAGGATCAAGAAAGAAGCATGCGTGGGAGGCACTACGAAGAGAATCACGCTTTCTCACGGCTCGCAGTATTTTCAATTCCCGCTAGGAGCACATATACGGGAAAGGGAAACCTTTATGCACTCTTCGTGTCTTTCACATTTCAGCTTCTTGGGGACGATCCATCTTGCCAGGTCTTCCAAATCTTTTTCCATGGGAAAATTCACTTTATCGCACTTTTAACCGTCGACCACTGCGAAACCTCCTTACCAGACCTTCTTGGTCTATCTTCAGGCGGATCCTTCGTACCACCTCTTTTCACCTTGCTTCCGGGGCAATCCACTTTATCAGACCTCCAACCCTCTCTAGAAGGGCTATTCTCCCCACCGGGTCTTCTAGCCCTTTCTTCATAGGGGAAGCCTCCTCAACTACTCCTTTTTCCTCATGCAGGCTCGCTAGAGCCCAGTAAGCGATTTGGCATTCTTATTCCTCACTTCTCGTGTGATGATGACGCAAAACAAAATGGAATTGCCGGCCGAGGCTTCTACGGCTGGTGAGACAACTGGCTGATTGTTTCTGACTTCGTTTTCCTGGCTTCGATGATATTGGTTTGCTGAGTTGAGGTTTTACGGTGATTATCCTCACAGATATCGCAAGGAATCTCCGGGCTATCACCTTTGGTTCTAGCGGTAAGCTTGCTAAGAATAGGAAGTGTGACATAAGCATTTGGATGGGAACTTCATTGAAAAGGCCTGCCGTGACACTCCATCAGACACCTTATCGAGGAGCACGAAAATGGCGGCTTGATCTGCGGGGCATACGATCTTGTGTTCTATCGTCGTTACATACGAGTTTGTGATGGCCCGCCTTCTCCACCACACTTAGCCTTCCACGACGGCACGATATACCGTGACGACGAACATTTCAGTGCCTTTCTCGACATCATTCACGCTATCTTCCTGCACGTGACTTCTCATGCCTGCGCAGCATGCTTGTAAATGACGCATGGCTTCTCCAACTCTTTGATCCAAACCTGTCCAGATCAAGAATCCTACATTGCCATCGAGGTGAACGATATGAGCGATGGGAGCCTTTCTTGCCTTTTTTGTGGGCTTTTGAACCAAGGTCTAAGATTTGCAATCGCGAAGTAAGTTTGGTTCATTTCCATCCTGGCAGTTTGATGAAACGACATGAGGCTCCAAAAACACCTGAGCCGATACGTCAGTCTACGAGAGGCCCGGATAACCCCGTTCACTGATCCAAACCCTGTGGTCGATGTTGATTGCTCATGAAGTGCTGGCGCCACACAGTCAATGCGTGATACTGACTACATGCAGACTGACAAGTAAACTCCATAATCACACAAAATGACCAAAAGTCCTCTGGTACGTCAATGTTCTGCGATAGTGTTCCGCCTTTATTTTTGTGATGAATATATAGATGACCAGTCTTATTTGATACTGCTTTTTCAATGTTCTGCGATAGTGTTCCGCCTTTATTTTTGTAATAAATATATAGATAACCAGTCTTATTTAATACTGCTTTTGAGATTATCTTTAACTAGACCTCACGAAGTTATGCTCCATACCTCATTAAGCTGTTGCGCAAGGCACATACTAGGGGATGCGGCATCTGCTAACCAATATTTCGCGAACAGACTGAGCCGTCGTGCATTGCATCAGCCACGAGGCTGATCCTTAATAGTCTGTCGTTATGACTTCCGGTGGCAATCTATGTAACTCAGTCTTGCAAGTTGGCCAGACTGTGTGGCACTTGTTGCTGCTTTCGGAGGTTGATAATGGCATCGTGAGCCGGGTCACCTCGATTGAAGGACATGATACATATCGTTCCGCTTTGGGAGACGATGGTGATGCGAAGCTCCTCTAGCAAGCGACAGTAAAAGAAAGTTGACAGAGTTGAAACTCACTCGATTCTGAACTCATGGGCGCGGTTGTAATCCCACATTCATACGTGACGCGACAGATCAATCGTGTTGAGTCTGACAGCTATGAATCTTTCTTCCCTTCTGACTTTCTCTTCGCAGTTTGCCGCCTGGAGGCGCACTTTGTTGACTGCCGTATGACTCTCACGGGGAAATACTCAAGGGCCAGGATGAAGTCACCCAACCATACGCCAGGGCTGTCCACGGGTCTCATATGCGTCACATGGACATCATTCAAGCTTGCCAGTACCCGATTTCCAACGGTATGAACAAATTGCTCCCTTTACACAGATGCGGATCCTATCCGCCAAAGCAAATGCCCACAAACCCCTCCCGCTTAATGCCGTCCTCGCCCTGTACATCAAAATCCTCAATCATCGCAATAAGCTCCTCCTCCGACACCCCGTCTCCAAATTTCAACGCCACCCTCCGCAAGTTTTGCAACTATTTTCTACCTTCTTATTCTCTTAAAACGGATCAAACTCTCTCAAAATCTTGTCTCGAGTATTTCTCCGCAGCCCTCTGGCGGCCGCGATCTGCATAAACGCCGGATGGCATAACCCGGTGCGGGCCCGTGAAGGTGTGCTCTCCAGGCGGTGGAGGGACGCCTGTATTCGTGGGCAGTGCACGCAGGCTCGAAATCACGATCTCGTTCTGGAATAAAATACAACCAAATTCGTGTTTGGAGATGTTGAAACTGACTGCTTCCGTGGCAACTCTGAATTTGTAGTTGTTGAGGTAGGCGTTTCTGCTGAGGTTGAAGAGGGAGAACTGTGCATAAACGTCAGTGTTTATGATTGTTCTTTTTTGTCTTGCTGCTTTTCGCGTCGCCTGCAGATAAATACCTATTGCGTTGTTGATTTCTTCCTGGTGCCCCTTATCCAATTGCGGGACCGCATCGGTTCTGCCCGATAACGATCAAGTCTTTGGGCTTCCCGCAGCTGGAGCGTCAAGATCGGTGCGCTTGGTGCGCTTGGTGCGCCAAATGCGCTCGTCCCGGGCTGCGCATTGTCCGGCGCTCTGATATGCACCTGAAGGGTCGGCGCGAGTTAAGTTTCAGGGATACTGTCGGGAAAGAAAGGGTGTCGCTATTGGATTTCAAAATGCAACTTGGATAAAAGATGTGACAGCATGGATAGTCTGCCAGTATCTCGCCCTCTTCCGCTGCTGCCGTTGTTGTGTTATCCACTATGTTGTGAGGGCAATGCACTGCTGCTGTTTCGCAAACGCTCGTTGAGGCGCACGCGTTCCTTGATGCGCTTCCTCCCTGGACCCCCCGCTTTGAACGCTGAGATATTATTGTATCAGTCTGTGAAGGCCCTCCCAAAAAGACCTCACGTGGAAGAACCTTGGAGGCCAATGGCCAGGATACAGGATCGTTGAACCGCAAAGTGCAGAATTGAAGCTTTTCTGTAGCCTGCTTACGCGGTCCTCGTTGTCGATCACATAGGGCGTTTACCAAGGCCATCGGACTCAATTCGTCATTTGATCTGGGCAAAGCCTCTTGTAGATTAGCAGCCGCTTCAGTTGTGATCAATCTTACCTGCATTCTGATATGCCGTCATGGAGAGACGAATAACCAGCAAACAACCAAAAGCATGAGGAGCTATGCTCCACCACACCTGCGGCAATCGGGGACACATATTGTGCACACTATCGCGTCTTGCATTCCAGCAGTGCAACTAGTCACACGGTGTAAGGTTCCTTGTTATGCTGCGGAGCAAGATATGCAGTGTGTCCTAACGGCTCTCGATCCCTTTACGTCCACGTATTATCAAGCCATCTGATGAGCATTGTGAAGTTTAGGGCCTGTATGCTGTTCAATATCGCTAGTGTAATGATAGTTTCAACAAGGTTCAATCCTCCAGGGGTACAGGATAGAACGCTGCGCAGTGCCTGAATTTTACGCAGGGTCTGAAGAAATCAGGATTCAAGAGACCATTCATAGAGGTTGTCGTGGTTAGATCCCAGTCTGTCAAGTGAGAAGAAGCAAGCCCCGAGATTGAGGTGTCGGAGATTTTGAAGTCGATGGGGCAGCATCTGTTCGGAAAGCTGGTTGAGAGACCAGTCATCACCTACCTGGAGATGGTCCAGATCGATAGAGATATTCGACTACTTCGCAATATCTGAATCCTTCAAGATGAGCTATAATGATTTGACATGGTGATGGCATGCGCTTATATGAGCTTGCAGGTGAGTAAAGAGCCCTCGGATCCCGGTGACTGGGCTTGCTGCGCTTCTTACCAAGCGTAGGCCCGAGATAGTGGGAATTGGTAAAGACAGTATCACCAAATAGAAGATGATGCCAAGACTGGTGAAAAAGATCCAGCATATTCTTCCGGTGAAACATAGACCCGAGGCTCAGAAAGCCACGCTTTGACGACAGGCTGACAGAGGAAGATGCCAACAAAAGTTCCTGGCAGGCTACGGCCAAGAGCAGAGTTAGCAGATTAAAGCAAGGCCTCCGCATACCAAGCCTGCAAAAAATGCGGAGATATTGGGCAATGATCGAAGCCTTGGCCAGATTGACTGTCAATGTCCAAATCCTGGTGTTGGCGAAGATTATGTTGGTGTTAATGACCAGAAAGAAGCAGAGGCCGACTCGCTTGCCTGGGCGATTGCGAGCGCACACGTGGACCATGAAACATCTACAGCAATTATTTCTGAGCCTAGACGGAGATGATGATAAAGAAATATTTACTATTGATGGAAGAATCGGTTACTCATCCCAGCTAACACAATGCATAAGCCTGCATTAAATGTACCATCTCAGCGCCACACCTCTCGTGGACACCACAGTGGAGACAATTCGTAGTGCACACCGAATTAGACCCAACCTTTGGCACCGAAGTAAGCCGCATTCGACGATAGGCGGCAAGTTGCATGAAGTAAGGTGTGTTTCATGGCTGCACTCGGGATTTGCGGATATCTTTGTTACAACTGGAGTAGCCTTGAAGCCAGGCACAATCTCCGCCAGTAGCAAAAGTCAAGGAATGCGTGAAATGAACCTCGAACGGGAAATGGTCAATTCAGCTACTCTGGTGTCCTTCATCCCTTCTAACTTTTCCTTCGCAGTTTGCCGCCTGAAGGCGCACTTGGTTGACCGCCGTATGACTCTCACGGGGAAATATGTGGAGGGTCACAGCGTAACCTCTATGGCTAACCCCATATATGAAGGGGGTTTTTGAGTCGCCTTGCCAAGCAGGAATGGCCCTCAGCTACTCTGGTGTTGTCAAAAAGAACTAGAACGACAACGAGTTCGACATGATGGCTGAGTGGACAGCAGCCTGAACACTGGAATGCAATTGAATTACTTGACGTCTAAAAGCGGAAACTCACTGTTTTGGTGATTTAGAGGAAAACGCTCCGGGGAGCCGGAGAAGATTGAGAGACGTTCAGGTGCGGAATGAACAGGTTGGAGCTGCCAATCATTGCCAGGTTGTCCAGCCTGCTTGGGGAATGTCACCCCGACTTGACGTACATCATCCTCTGCCAAGAGATTGAATGGAAAGCATATCTCACCATCATCAAATTGAAACCTCTTGCCCGCCTCAAGCCCACGCTGGTACTCAATATACGAAGCTGGCTGCGGGGCCTCCTTTGGACTGTGCTGAGCCTTGGACTGCAGATACGGATTCTGTGAGGTAATCCTAGGCTCCCGGCAGCTCCGGCTATGGTGGCCGTGGGGATGCGACGAATGATGGTGAAAAAAGGATACGGATTGTCGGCATTCCGTTGTGATTGCTCGCCATTTTGTCCAGGATGCGAGCTCGTCGAGGTGAGAACATGAAGTGAGGAGGCAGTGGAAGCGAAGGAGAGTAAGAGAGTCAAGGGCGAAGAAAAGGATCCGGCGTTCCGAGCTCCGAAGAAGGTGGCGAAATTGAGATCGGAGGAAATGAGCTCAATGGGAGGGAGCAGACAATGTGTTGGAAATGCCACCAGTAGCAGTTCCGAAGCCGCTTGTGGTGGTATTGTTCTTTGTGCCAAAACCACCTCCAAAGCCAGATCCAATGGTCTCCATGTTGCCACCGAACAATTCTCCTCGAGTCCAGTAGGTGCCTTGGTCTGCGATTCTCTTGACGAAGCGGTGGATAGATGAACGCTTGCACAAGGAATGATGGCGAATTTGATGGTACCTGAGGAGGTCGGAATTTCACCCGGCCAAGGAATGACGCGCTTCGTGGAGCTTGCAGTACGTCGTAGGATGCAGACGAAAAGTCGTGAAAGAATTCAAAACGCGCCAGCCTCATGTCTCTGTTCTGAACGGCCGTGAATGAGGGAAAGAAGAACGAATTAAATTGCAAAGGGTTGAAGTTGAGCGTCTGGAGGGTTCGCGCTTCATGAGTGATTGGTGGACGAAGACGGAGCATGGATCTGGCGGTGATCAATCGACTCGTGCGCTACCGGCTCTTCGCAGGCCCCCGATTTGCGGCGCTCTCTTCACAGCTACCTTGCTGAGTTGGTCGCACGCGGTAAGCGGGCTTGTTTGAGCACGGCATCGTCCTTCTTTGACAAGCCTTCGCGACTCATTTTCAATCTTTTCCTACAGATCAATCTTACCCATAGTGTCAGACATCCCAACTTGTGTGACTCGATCGTGATCCTGACAAGATTTGCCCGCGCCCCCAAAAGTCCGGGCTGCCAAAGCTATGTGCATAGTCTGTCGTTGCAAGGGCTCAATACATCGTATTCGGAAAGGATCTCTCCAAAAGCGTCGCGGGGAGCGCCATCGCCAACACCACATGACCTGAAGTCTGCGGGAATCTTTCAGAAGACTTTCAGCCTCCAAGAGAAAAACCATTCGCTCGCTCTATGCGCTTGGAGATATACTTCAAGCAACACACAGAGGTTCAGCGACATGCACCGAGTTCTGGCGTCTGCGAGATGCTTAAGATCGACGACAGCGGCACGGTCCGGCGCGCATGGCAGGGATGGAGTAGGGGTGCTGCTGGAAACTTTCGAGGCGATCGTTCTGAGCCAGAACGCACGCACCCAACGCAACGGTGTCGGATAAAGGTTGGTGAGATTGACCGACTCTCGCGACCTCGGGCGTGGAATGGTCCCAAGGGTGGAGCCGAACAAGAGGAAGCGGTTTTTGACTCGCTGAGGCGGGACCTTGCCCATGTTGGTGGCCGCTGTGGGTAGTGTTCAGCTACCTTACCTACAGCGCAGTACGTAGCTGAAGTCTCAGCCTGTTCGGCGGGAACCACGAGGTGCACCGACCGACAGTGTCGCAGGTACGTACAGTGCCCTACAGCACCAAGTAGCCTGTATTTTAGCGCACTTTCAGCGCATCGCTGGGAGAAGTTCACAGCAGAGCCCTGTGAGGCACGGACCTTAGAGTGACGTGATCCCAAGCAGCAGGTCGGCCCAATCCAACCCCGGCCCCCGCATAAAGACGTTGAATTTGCGCAACTAACCATGCGAAAGCAAAATGCGACGGAGCAAGTCTACATCTGTTCAGCCTACCCACAGCTGTCGCCCGAATGTGCTCATGCTGATAATTCCCGTGATATATCTATGTCTCCCAAACTAACACATGGTAACAGCTCCTTTTGCGCCCATGAGTCCATCCCCCATACTTGGTACTGTCTTTTCATTGGTGCGTGATGCACCTGATCAATATGGTCGGTACTGGTAATTATCGAGCCGCTCTCCCCAGCCGGTCATCACTTTGTGGCTTGGATGAAAGCCTGCTGTTGCGCGAGTTTCTGCTTGAAATCTTGAGTCTTGTCCATCAAAATCTGCAGCCCCTTGCACGTGTTCCTGAGCTGTGCGATCATGGATGCCGTGTCCTTGTCGGCGGCGACGAGCTCGTCGAGCCTCTTCTTGTCATGTGAGGCGCCGGGGCTTCCGTCAGACCCAAAGGCCTGCATACGGTTGACCTTGTCGAGATTCTCCTCGAAAATCTTCACCAGGCGTTCGGCATTGGCTTGTACTTTGTCTACAGCGTCGATAGCGGACATGACGCCCTCGTGCGAGGGTTGAAGAACGGAGTCCTGCTCTTGGAGCCACGTGGTGAGTAACTCCTGCCGCCTATTCCACCAATCGTTTTGATGCTGGCGGCTAGCAATGAATGCATCAATACCGTTAAGGGAGATGCTTTCGTCGTTAGAGTCAGCTGGCTCTTGTGGTGGCTTATAGGGTGATGTGGGCGGCATGGCCATCATTGAGGGGCATGGCGAGTGCTAGTCGTCAACCTTGACTCCAAGGAGCGAAGCCATGACTCTTCGCTAAATCCCTGTATGAATCTTCAGCGGCAAGGGCGTTGCCGAAACGAGGCACATTGCACAGGCGAATGCAACCACACCGCTGTCGGCCGTGTTGTCTTGCAGCGGGGTAGAAGCCTTTCGGACGATGCGCCGCTCGGGAGGAGTCTTCGGCAACAGATTGTTGATGAACCCATTAATTAGTTGACTCGCCTTGGTGAAACTGGCGTTGGACGGCATAGGATTGAACAGATTGACTGAATGCGCCTGTTCCTGGCGGTGATGCATTGCCGCTAATGCCCAGTGGTCTCCCTCGAGATGGATCATAAGAATCGCCAGTGTGCTGTCCAATATATACTCTGCCATACGCAGAGAGGGCCTGGCATCAGGCTTAGCCAAGGCCTGGAAGTCACCCGGGCCCACGTAGGACATTGACGGTGCCATGACACTGAAGACGTCCTGGCAAGCTTGGTCAAGCCATTCGGCTTGTACCGGTGTCTCGGGCCTCACAAGCGTCCGGACATGCTCGGGGTCGTATT
This sequence comes from Colletotrichum viniferum, assembly GCA_020226115.1. Lineage (NCBI taxonomy): Eukaryota > Fungi > Ascomycota > Sordariomycetes > Glomerellales > Glomerellaceae > Colletotrichum > Colletotrichum viniferum. The sequence continues at coordinate 220,597 of JAGFBE010000036.1, read as the reverse complement.
CTTGCCTGGTCCTCTTTATTCCCCTGGGCATAATAACGCCACCGATAGACCCAGCCATAACAGACTCTTGTTCTTGCTTAAGTGGTTGTGTTGGTCGAAGTTTAGGAAGCGAAAGATTCTGTGACGCCGTCTTGAAGTGAAGGAAGAGCTCCCCGGGAGTGTCGAGCTTCTCAGGAGGGTCAAGGTTATCCGCAGGGTCGAGGTTGTCGGCAGGATCGAGGTTGTCCGCAGCGTTGTCGGGAGGGTCGGGGTCGCTAGCAGGGAGCTTAGTGTGAGTTAGGTCGATTTGGGATTTGTTGTAGTTATAGGAAGGATCGTTGCGCTCGTCGTAGACGGGGGTGTTGTCGGGCTCTGGACCGTAGGTGTTGTCAAAAGGCAATTCGTCGGTATTCCGGTCGCCAAAATCGAGAAACAGACGACTGCCGGTTTCCGCTCAGGGCTGTCGCTCTGCGTCGCTGGTGAAGCCGATGAGGCGGATTGCTCTGTAGTCGTGTTTCGGGCAGGCGTAGTAGGTGCTGCCTTGGTCTGGGAGGCGCAGTTGTCAGAGGCACCAAATGATCCGGCTGGACCGACTTTGGTCGTGATTGCTGAGTTGCTTGGGTTTGCTGTGGCGGATTTCTTGCTGGGGCGTAGGGGTTGGATTGAGGCTAAGACAGCCTGGACGTCACCGAGAACAAGAGACAGCGTCCTTTTGTTGTTTAGGTTCAGCGACTGTGCCCGGGTTTGGATGGCTGACGCAGTTCCCTCCCGGCGGGATCGTGCTTGGGTGCAGAGTTGTGCGATAGCTGTATCGAATTGACTTGGAAGAGCGGCAGCTAACTCTAGTAGAGCTGCAAAAAAACCCTGGCCCTGGGGCTCGTAGTCAAAGCCGATGCTGAAGAGAATGTGGATAGGATCGACGTCCCAAAATTTGGCTGTCTTTTGCAACTTGCCGTTGATGTTGCGGCCGTTGCTGCCGAACGTGAATTTTGTTACCGGAAGCGCTGGGAGAATGATATCCAGGACGTGAGCAGGCAGGAGTCGCCTCAAGTCGCAGGGAGTGACACGCTGACTGTTGGACGCGTGGAGTAAATCAAACTCAAAGCCCTTGGGGCACTCGTAAATCTGATTCTGCTGGGTTTGGATTCTGTCCACAAATGCTTCCAGGCTGGCGGCTAAATCTGGGGAGGGGTCGTTGTTGGCGTTGGTTATCGACAGCCCCATGGTGCATTTAGTTTATGAGGAGGACGGGCGTGACATTGTGATGGGTCGAAGTTGAAGGGGACATCGGGGTGCGAGCAGACAGGTCGAAAGCGGGATGGTTTGCACTGAGATAGGTAACTACCTACTTGGGTGAGGTGGGAAAAGGCGCATCTCAGTTTGCCAGGGAAGGCACGTATCCTTACCTCAAGGTGAGGTAGGTACCTAGGTAGGGAAGGTACACTGTGGGGTAATCACCGGGAAGGAAGGTGCTGCGACGTGGGTACGACGGGGCCTTCCACTCGCGCTGTCCTCCAGATCTTCGCTGACCGCGGGGAGCACGGGAGTGGAGGCAGAAGAGGAAAGGACTCTGCGAAAAGGCGCGCAATCTGGCTGTGTAGATACTGGCGGGCCTTCGATACGTTTGGTGGTGATCTTCGCATGTCACACGATGGTTTTCGATGCTGGACTTTCGCACTGGCAGCCTGCGGACCTGAAGGTGTTTCTTTTGGTGAAACGAAAGGATGGTCAGGCACTGGCGGAGAAGGAGTATTGAATGCGCATCAGGGCGCGTGGAAGACAAAAACATTCTGGAAGGACAATGGGCTTGGCCTCCGACTTTTACGAATTTTGTTCCTCCAAGGGCCTGTGTTTGCACCAGGTAGATAGCCTCAGTAGATCACGCCTGTAAGTTGACCTTGCTCCTCTAGTCCATCACGTCGGTTCAAGCCCATCAGACTCCCGGTCGCGCTCCCTCGTTTTTCATGGTGCTTGGCTGGCCATGTTCCGACATGCGAACAGAGCAAACGCATGGTATGAACCTGTGGAAATATCTCGTGCAACGGCATCAGATGATCGTCAGCAAGACGTCGCGGATGGGGAAGTCCTTCTTCTGGGCTTGAGATTGCGCGGCGCCTAGCGTCTCGAGATTCGAGGATAGGTCGGATGAACCGGTATTCAGAGATGTACGCTCGGGAGGGTCGGAACTGCATATGTTCGAAATGATTGTCGGAGGTTGGATGGGATGCAGGCAGAAGCAATGCTAGCAGGCTGTGCAGTTCGGGTTCTCTGTCCCCAGGTATTGATTACATAACAGTGGAGCGTCCTGGCTTTTCTTCCGCCAGATCACTACGTCACCAGAGCGTTCTGGCATTTTGTCCTGTCAGATCATCAGGGTGTTCTGGCTGTTTTTTCCCAGCCAGACCACTACGTCACTAGAGCGTTCTGGCAATTTTTTTTTTCGCCGGCCGCCTGCCGCGCCTGAGGTCGAAGGCTCTTTTTCGAGGTCGAAGGCCCTTTTTTCGAGGTCGAAGGCCCTTTTCGAGGTCGAAAACGACGAGGTAGAGGTCAAACAAGGCGCGTATCAACAAGGGTGCATTGCAGGTCAAATATGGCGGGTCCAAGTGGAGATTGGATCCACCGGCCAGTCGGAATCGGAGCTGGGGCAGCAGCCTCCCTTGCACAGGGTGCGGGCAGACTGCCGCTTCTCGATTATTGTTGTGGACGTGCCGCCAAATGCACCAGCGCTGTTTCTGCTGTCCAGGTTGGAAGGCATCAAGAACACTCTCCCCGGGAAAGACTCTCCAACCCAGCAACTTAGCACGGCAGCTGCACGACCACCATCGGCTTTGCCATTGCATCTCCCGTTGGCGCTTTGCGTCAGCTACACCAGCTTCAGCACAGGCACCAACTCATCTGCGACAGATCACTGAAAATACCAGGCCGGTGCACCCAGCAACCTGCCCGTCTGCTCGGCGTGCCCCCTCTCAAAGGTCATGTCGAATTATCGGGTGGGTGTTGAGTAGCAACGAGCGTATGGGGACCCCCTTTCTGAGGGGAGGCCTTGCCATCGTTCATCCCAGGCCCTGACCCCCATTTACCTACGTACAAGGAGTCGGGTTCAATTGCATGTGCAGCTTGGATGTCTTGCCTGCCTGTGTGATGCCCTGCCGGCCCGGCCCGGGGCAGTGTGCCCGCCAGCACGCCGGCCACAGCAGTCATTTTCACTGGTCTCGATGGGCAGGGCCAATCAGCGGTGTGGGTTCCGGGTGTGGGTAAAGACGGTGACAATGGTGAAAACATTTGCCAGTAATCATGATGGACCGCGACAAACTACGAGCCAGTGCTCACGGAGGTTGACACCATGTAGGCAACATTGAGGTACTACAAGGTCCCCGAGTCTCTCCCTGCGATCGTCCCAGAATACGCAACATCTGGGGATCCTCTGTTGATGCCGCCGGACCTGGGTCTCGGCTTTTTTATTCGCATTCTTCCTATCATCAACCTTTCTGTGAAGGGCAAGACGCTTGCAGCAGGACTCAACTTGCCTTGCAGTATCCGCACCGTGGCCTAAGGTTTACCCTTCCAGTTTGGTCTTTCATATCCCGCTTCAAGTTCCCTAATAATGATGCTGTATCTCCGCGATGCTGTTCAGGCGTTCGGTAAGCGCAAAGCCGTCGCTTCTGTTGATATTTGAGAATTTAGACCGGGGGGGGACCTTTGGAATATTGAGTGACACAATGTCATCAGTTGCGTGAAAATCCCCCGTGTTTGCGATGCCCCTGAGTTGGAGACCGCTTCTATTATGCGCATGTGCTCCCTAACGTGGGTTTAGTCACAGTCCCGCTGGTCCGGCATGAACCCTTCAATCTGGGATCCTCCTCCCGAAACTCACTTCAGGGTCGGGCCTGCAATCGCCGTAGTCTGTTGTTGTACTCCTGTCCTGAGGTCCTGACCGTGAACACCATAGCTTCTTGACAATGGATATTTCGTCGGGAGACCACCGCAATTCACTGCTGTATGAATAGGCGTGACCGTTGCCGCAACAACATGTGTCCTTCTCCATCTCTATCTGGTCATGGCAGTTGGGCGAGTGCTTGGTGAATTTGGTGTACTCGACAAACTCCGTTTCAGGGTTGATTGCGAAGATATCCAAGGTAGCATTTGCCAGCTTCCACAAGATTGGAGGCCAACATCTTTGAGCCTTGCTAAAACCTGCTTGATGCTGCTAGCCAGAAGGTCAAGTTTCTGCTTTTCTCCTGTTACGACTGGTCGTTCTTTTCTTGGCTGCCGCTGTTATTTCCTAGGACTCCCTTGGAATTCTCTATGCGGCTGTATGCTGTCCTACTGTGACCCGACTCTGCATAAGTAGACTGTCGCAATTTCCATTCACCAACCACACATATGATTGATCCGTGTTACCTTGCGTTCGGTGCACATAAGATATACTCTGTTCTGTGGAACAGAAGTGGGCTCAGAGTTACCGTGCAACAACAACAGACAGACCTTTGGGCAACCTGCTAAGAAAAGCAATGTCCAACAACATTCAGGACACCCGTTTCAAACCAACTATCATTCTTTAAGTCCCCCCAAAGTGCTGCTACATCGTCAATAGGTCATCCACCAAGACGGGAAGGCTTATATCAGCAATACGTTTACTGAAGTACCTGAGGGAGAAAGACCTACCTTCACCTTCGCGAAGACCAGTTCAGCCCTACCCAGATTATCAAAGCAGTCGCTTAGAAGCCTCACCCATTTGCCTTAGACCGATATGCAGATCCTTCATAGACTCCAACTCTTCTGAGTTCACGTTGAGAATGTATCGGATCAGCACTTTTCAAGATGCAAATGTAATCTCCTGCTTGCTGTGAAAGTCCTTCTTGGTCGAGTGCCTTCATATCCGAAGAGTGGGCGCACCCCTCGCTAGAGCCTGGATACCTAGAAGTCTGAGGTGAAATACAGCAGTTTGACTACCTATCAACATGTCGCAACAAGCTCTTTCAAATCACAATGGCTGTACGGGATATTCTCAGGAACGAGTGCAGCCCATCTCGCATATTTCTCAGACTCCAAAGGCTCTCTATTATTGCTTTCAAATCAATTAGTGCGAGTGCTCCAACTGTGCAATTCTGTATTTCAACAGTCGAGAAGATCCTGCACTACACACCCCGGTTCATCTCTTTGGTACAGCATCTGTTTCATTAGTTGATAGACAGCGAACTACCTTTGGTACGGACTACTGGTCCGGGGAAAGCTGCAGCCGGTTTGGGTCATGTGAGAGGCACGCCGGAAGATTTGATGAGCCGCCATGAAGTTCGGCAAACTGAGGCTACTTAAACGAGGTAGGGAAGACATAGTCATCATGATGAACGTACCATACTTCATGGATGGAGTTGTGCATCTTGGCAACTGCTGGACACATGCCCTTCAGCTTTAGTTGTGTTGACGTGACATCAAGGGATGTTAAGGGCCATTGCAATTTTTTTGTTTTCGCAAATTGAGATAGGACCATTATGTCTGCATGTACGAATCATGTTCAGAAACGTCTCCCATCTAGTTTGCGGTTGTACAACAGAACAAGTCGTCTTGTGTCGACGAGGATTGGAATCTTAGTTCTTTTCGGACAGCTTGTCTCATGGTTGGCTGGAAGCGACAAAGACAATTCAATTTTGTAATTGCTAGGGAAACTGGCACGTGCTGAATAGCATTCATATTCAATTCAAGGGCCTTTAGAATGAGTTAGGCTTCTACTAGGCCGCCGTTCCTAGAGCCAGGCTTTGATTCGAGAGTCTTCTGCAGCGATTAATTCCTTAATACGAGGTATCAACTGGCTTAGTTTAAATCGGAACAAGTCTATGAAGACTACTAGCCCAGTTAAATTGATCTTTCAACTGAGCCACCCATGCTGCGATTCTCATAATCTCGTTACCGCTACGCCATGCATCTCGCGTCTATCGTTAGCCTGACGTATGGGTTGACTTCAAGATCAAAATTGACCGATATTACACTTTGAGTGGATCGGTCCATCTGAAAGTGTAGTTGGCATGTTAATGCCCATCTGAGAGAGTTTGATACCTCACAGTTTCAGATCTGTAAAGCTTTGCAATGTAAATCGTGTAGACGAGCAGCTGACAGCCATTCGTTCAAATGACCGCCTTCACTCAGCCTAACTTATTCTGTTCTGTTCTTTCTGTATGTAACGGGGGATGTGCTGGTTTTTCACCATGGAATCAGCATCACACCTCAACTAAATGCATATTCTGATCGAACAATGTCTTACTCAATGCAAATCCTCTCTAACAGCTCTCGCTGAGACGGTAGCTTTCAGAAATCATCCATGCTAGCGGGAGCTCTCGGAAAACCCTCGAACACATTTCCATTGGAAAAGCACATCAAGTTTGCTTACATGAACTGGGTTGGGATTATACTTCAAGTATAGTTGTTCCTGTCTCTGCAAATTAAAACACATAATCACCACTCGCTTGAAAGCCTTGATGTTCAGCTTCGTTCCCTGGAATTGAGAATTCAGTCTCTGTTAAATATTTTGTTCCCATGAAATTATCCTTTCCACCCCTGACGAAAAGTTGCTGGCCTTTTTGCAGATGACGATAAGGCCATGCCATCCATCCGCCAATAAAAACAAGACAGAGTCATATTTTAGACAGTTTTAACCCGTATTTTAAGTTATGAACATCAAGCTGAAAAGATGAGGAGCGATTCCCCTCGTACCAGAGGCAAAAAACATTGAACACTGGTAAGCTCTGTCCATCCACCGAGCTAATAATGTGCTACGATCACACCAGGTATAATGAGGAGTTAAACCTTTCTTCTTTTCTAACTTTTTTTCTTTATAGTTTGCTACTTAGAGGCGCACTTTATTAACTACTATATAACTCTTATAGGGAGATATTTAAAGGCTAAGATAGCTTAGGCTAGAGAAACCTCTATATCTACTTATAGGGGTATATAAAGAGAGCGTAAATCGCTAAAAAGTAAGTATTTCCCTCTTTATACTACTATAACTTATTATACTAAAATACTAAAATAATACTATATTTACTACTTCTATAATTACTATTTTAAGAGTAATAATAATTTTATTTAGTTTATTAAAAAAAATATAATATTTATAAGTTTAAAAATAAATACTTTTTTTATAATTATAATAAATTTATAGATATATTGTTTTTTTTACTTATTAATATATACTACTTTTTAATAATATAACTATAATAATCTATTTCTTTTTAAAATATTTAATAAGTTTAAAAATATTACTAAAGTATTTAAAAATAATAAAATAATTAATAACTAATATTATAAAATAAACTAATTAAACTATATAAAATAAAAAGCTTATTAGTAGAATTTAAAGTAGTACTATAGCTTAATAGAGTAGTAGTTAATAAAGGTAATTAGATATATAGGCAGTAGTTAGAGTAAGAGGGACCTCTTATATATCCCAAGTTATATAAAAATTCACAAAAGAATTCTTCACAAACTATAATGAGGAGTTAAATCCTAGCATGAAGCTCTCTTTCCAATTACTCAACACTTCATAGCTACAGTATTCCGGATTCATTGCAATGGCAGAGACTGCAACTGGTTTTTCAAGCACCTGTCGCACTGATCTTTTCGTTCAGTCACCTCGATCGTGGTGGACCTTTCGTGAAAGGGTTGGCCGAGCTCGAAATTTCGTTGGAGGTGACCTAAGTTGTTCTCGCTTAAAGTCAAATGATGTCACGCGCAATGAGTGGCAGACGTCTTGTGAGCTTCCCATTGGGATGGCGGCTATGATCGTGTTTATTCTGATGTGATAACCGGACTTTCTTCCCATGAGCTTTATGATTGCGTCACGCTAGGCGGTCCACAAAGCAATAGCGGAGCAGTTTCCTGTTACATGTGAACAACATCTACATGAGCCTCTATATCAACAGCGTTGAGTGTGTCTAAAAGCCTGAGGTCATAACTAATCCCCTGAACAAGTCGCCCACGAGCACGATGAATACTCTAGCTGACTCTTCATTACTACGAGCATGAATGATACGCAACCAGATGCAGTCTACTGGAAGTAAGCATTAATGATAGGTGTTGAATTTAGGTGATCGAGTGAGCACGACGGCAAGCATGTTTGCACTCTGGATCCTTCGGATTATGTGCGGATCCGTTAAATGCTGACGCAAGGTAATTTGAAGCCTTTGAAGCGAGTTCGTTATTCAGGCCGGGTGGGAGGCCGGTTGAAGATGGGTCCGGCGACGACGAAGGCAAAGCCAACGGTGGTTTAAGTGGAAACAGTTCCGCTGCAGACTGAGGCAGCAATTCGACTACATCGAATTCGTGCTGTCAGGACCGTTGGCGACTTGTATAAGCTAGCGCCATCGGTCGAGATGAGTACGCATCTTTCTACGAAAACCCAAGCTAAGGGGCTGGCGGTCAAATTACACCTGGAAGAACAAGAAACACTAGTTGAAAGCTAAATGCTCGCTCATGAATCCAATGAGTGGAAATGAAGTCTGGCCCGGGAATAGTGAGGTCCCCAGCGACAGAATGGTCATTTGGGGTAGCTTGCCGACAAGTATACACCCGGTTTCAAGATTGTTTTGAAGGTATCTAGCGGCTGAGATATCCCATGTCAGACAACCGCGGCAAGGTTGCCCAAAGCGGGAGTCAAGAGTTATCTCCAGAAGGAGCCACGAAAGCAAAGATGGAGTCCCATACTTTTGAGTTTCAATGACATGAATGACGGTAGAAGCTTTTGAGGTATCCCATGGCATGTTCTATTCCGGCATGAGTCTCAATGTGGGCTGCAAATCTGATAGATGCTGTCATGATGTGAGCTAAGTTGAGATTCATACCGACACCGGTGGAGTCTAGTGCGGAACAAAAGCCTCCAAGGCTGGGGAGAAAGCTTGGTATAGACAAAGACATCATCACCAACAACTTTGGTGGGTCCTAGGTTTTCAGCTTCGATTGATGTAGCTTTGATGACTTTATCTAGTGGCAACACAAAAGAAGCGAGAGAAACAAATGACATGGAAAGTAACGGTCTGATTTTAAGGCTAACTCTGCGTTTTCATTGAGAAATGGCGAATGATTCTCCTGGAAGACTACCTTGTTGCCTACCAGCACAATGATTCCTTCGAGATTCGAAATCCTAGAATCAAACGCCAGCTAAGTCGACAGATGGGTGTTCATCGAGGCAGTGACATTGCGTCCAGCGCGCCCTGGGAAAGTTTGGAAACTTCGCATCTCGACATGAACTTTTATGTCATTCACGTTGACATCAATGTGAGCAATAGAAGCACCGTGGAGCGTCATTCCAACACTGAATAAGCCGATGGCAGATAGTCCTCATTGCTCCCAAAACTCCAAACTCCACCTCAATGCGTGGGTGAAGCATCGAGGCCTGTGGATGTGGGTGCGAGTTTGATAGCCTTAACGTCGGGTTGACGAGCTCGTGGTCAAAATCATCGGACTAAGTTCGTCTGGAGAAAGTCTTGATTCTGCATCGCCTTCCACAGAGTTGAATGGCAAGCGAAAACCATCACCAAAAGATGTTTATTGGACTTCACTGGCCGCGAGAGCAGAAACAGAATATGCCACAGTTGAGACGCACGTCAACAGAAACCCGCAAACGCCTGACAACATTCGACTTGCAGACCTGAATGGCTGAGTTCCTTCCCAACAGCTTCATCCTATCAGCCTGAACCGATAACAAGAGCTGCTTGAGGTAAGTATGGGTGAGAATGGTTCATGATCTCGCCTGAATCGACGACTGATGCCGCCATCTGGCTATGGAAATACCCAGGGAACAAAGATACCGACAGTCTGATCTGTGACGTTTTCTTCCAGCATGCTAGCAGCGACGGCGTGGATCTTTCTTCTCCCTATGAGAAGCACTGCCGACCGACGCTTCTGCATAGACCGGCGCCCATGTTCAGTTTGGCTCAGAAACAAATGCTACGGCATTGCAGTACCAACAGCTCCGATTACGAAGCAGGCGCCAGATCACTCATACATCAGTGAATGGATCAATGAGAACAAGTGCAACGACTTACCAATATTCAAGGCAGCTGTGACACTTCCTAATAGACTCAGCTTGATGCCTATTCTCCTACAGCTATCCCTGGAGGAATGCTAGGGCTTTTTATGTCCTGGATGAGAACATGAGTTATGCCCTTCACAACTGACCATTAAGTCATTCGTATGAAAGCCCAATTTGAACTTTGACGGTTGCTATATTCACAGACAGAAAGCTACATGGCGCTGAGCAGAACGAAATACACGACCCTTCGCAGAAATATGAACTTGAATCTTGGGGTGAACTACACGTGGGAACTACTTTTTGAGACAGCGTGCAGAGACATGCGTATGCAGCTGAAAGGGAGTTCGCTTAGTTTAGAAGGATCGCCACGGCTTCTAAGTAAGAATCTAATAGTAAGAAACCTCCCACAGCAAGAAAGAGGAGTGGTAGCTTTTGAGACAACTTGTACATCTGAAGTAGCTTTTCATCTAACAGCAGGCTTTTGAAAAGTTCTTGCAAACATACTTTAACACTAACAGCCTATTTCCTTCTTCTAATCTATCTTCTGTGGTAAGCTCTCACAACTCCTCAGGGCAAGAAACGCTAAATATGTGTAAACATGAATTCCACTACAACGTCGTGGTTGCTAGGAAAGATGACTACATAGATATACTCCTCTACTAAGCCTCTAAAAGCATGTTGAGCTACTAACTGTGCTGCTCACGCTCTTGGGTGGGCTCCGATATCTGGAGCGCAAGTCGAGAAGCGAAGAGGCCGTTGATAACTTGTCCTGCAGCTAGGGCACTGAATGAAATAAACAGCTACTATTTACTGCCACGGCCATAGGTCCAGAAACCTCTTCGTATCTACAGAGCTGCATCTCATGGTATCTTTAAGCTCTCGTCTACTCCAGCTACTCTCATGTGCTATCGTCTCTCGGACTGTTGCTTGGGACCACATGATTAGTGATGCAGGTCTGTCTGTCTGCTTGCGACCGAACCAATAGCTCGAATCCAGTTGGAAACATCTATGATCCTTTTCTTTGGAATATCATTACCGACGCAGCTTGACGAAGTAAATGCCTTGTTCCCAGATTCTTGCGGTGAGACTGGCAGGGCGTTGGCGGATGTACCTAGATCGGTAGATACTCTTGTATTTGGGATGTACGGGACGAAACAAAGTCGTTTTCAGTAGGAGGAAGAGGCTGTAGTAAGCTCTCATTAGAACTGCATTCATTTTCTGACTATCTGTTGCATGGTATGCTGCGACTGAACCGGTAGTTGGTGTGCTACTAGCAGTCAGTCAGCGAGAGTCCCATATACCTAGGTGCTCGCCCGGTAGCCTTTTTATTGGGAATAACGGCGCCATACTCCCCAGGCCCTTAAAAGATCCATCAGTGAAAAGTTCAGACGGAAGGATCATACCAATTGTGTATCATCCTGAGAATCGAGTTCTCTTGCTCGTCTTCTTGTGCCGCTGTGACATGGTCGCTGCAAGGCGCCCGAAAACTTCACAAGTCGGAGAGTCCTGTCTCCAGTTTGTGTTGACACGCACTCAAACTCAAGACCCTCAACGCTCAATTTCGACACCCCGCGCACGATTGGTGAATTGATAACGATCGCGTCTCGCGGAAGTTCGATCTCCAGTTCAGTTCTGAGTCCGACTACTGGGGCACATAATTGTTCCCCAGTGCGTATCGAACTGAAGTCAGCATCTTCATAGCGAACCTATTTCTTGATTTGACCTGGCTTTTGATGGCGTGGAAGCCCCCACCGCTCCCTTCATACCTTGTTGAAGATATCAACCCAACTGATAGACCAGGGGAGGGTCTAAAGCAAGATGTCTTCTACCTAGATCCAGTAGACGTCCTTGGTTTGTTCAAATGATTTCGACTGTAATAAGTCGGCGCCCTTCAACGCGCCTTTGAGCGGCAGCCTCTGGCAACTCTAACTTGAATAATCCTCACTAATGCCCTGAATACGATGATATAAGCGCGGAGAGATGAATTAAAGTAGAAGAAGTGAGAACCATTAAGTGCAGCTGTCCCTAGGAGGAACAGCGGAATTGTTAACGACAGGAAATGGGGTTTGAATCAAGGCATGTCTCTATTTGTACTGGTACTAATGCTTGTATAGTAGACCGTCTGTATCTATGCTCTCGCCTCCGAATGCTACATGCTCCCTCAGTTCTTTATCCATGTCACTCGCTCACACCCCCCTGTGGGTATTTCGCTGTGTTGATTATTTTCCTCTCACACTAATTCCATTGCTAGAAGAAATGTGAATGAAAGATAATTCCCCTGACTCAACTGCATCACCGCAAGGATAAAATGGGATAACACTTGATCCCAACCTATTCTGTTAAAAGATAACATTTGAACGGCCGTTAACTCTTCGCCTTTGATTATCGTCGCTGTCCGGCGGTGTCTTGCGCATATGCGCCATGGTATGCATTTTAGCCCATAGACTGAGTTGTAATGACGCGGCTAGACTCTGGTCCCTGAGGGCTGTACACCAATTGAACACTTGGTCCTGCATTCATTGTGTTTCCAGAGAAGAAAGAAGAGGCCGTCAAAGTCAAAGAAATTGTCATTGCTGGTTGGAGAGCAAAAGCAACTGTTGTATAGGGAAAGGGCTTTATATATACGCCGCTTTCTCAACTCTTAAATATGGAGAGGTCTCTCCGGCTCGTCAAAAGCGGGATGTCAAGGGCACCTTCTAGGCTAAACTGCGCTTTTCTTGTTTGATTGTGACCTAAGCCTGTGTTAGGATGGACTCAAAAGGCCCGCAGAAGGCTTAATGCTCATAGTGCGAAGAGAGATTCTCCCGTTCTTCTAGTTTCCCAAGCATATTGCTCTGCTTCCTGCGCTCGCCCGCTCGCTCGAAGAGCGACTGGGAAGCGAGCTGACCTGTCCCAGCTGTTTCTAGCTCTCAACGCGTTCTTGTATTTCTCAGTCGCATAACTGCATACTGCGCAGGGCCTGCTAATACTCAGTGAAGCTCCAAAAATAGCGTGTTCAATCTATTGAAAACTTGAGCTTTATTCGTTTGGATATGCTGGGTCACTCATATTCTATGTTTTAATTCTCATTCGGGAGTTCATCGCCTCTCTCGCAGTTACTCTTACGGAAGTGATTGGATCAGTCTGGCATTAGAACCTTGGAAAAGCTACCCGGAAAGATTGTGGACGGTTGAGACACAAACTTCATAGTCCTATTGTTCCCGGAAGCTTTGACACCCCTTCAACTCTCCACAGCCCAGTAAAGATGAGAGATTCAACTCATGGGGTTGCGCCTCGTTGGAACAGCATCGATGTGTTAGTTTCTAAGCTAGCTATTTGTGCGGTTGGGGAAACCTTTCCCTTACTATGACGGGGCTAAAACGCCAACCTGTTGGAGCTCAAATAGAGATCATGATGTCTGCGTTGATATGACCAGTGAAAACCTTCTTAGCATCCTTCTCACTACTCGGAAAGCTGCAAACCTGTGTTTGAAAATGCGCTGCGTTACCTAGCTCAACTGGTAGGCTCCTCAGCGGTGGAAAGATGGGCTCGCAGCCGAAGTTCATCCGCTCGCACCGGATTTTGCAGCGCGCTTCTTATTCAAGAAGGAAGTCGTATATCTTCTGGGACATTTAAGACTTCCGTCAAACGCGCTCTGCCTGACACTGCTTTTGTTCAGGCCATCACCGACTCCACCTATCGGCCTTTCGCGATATCTTAGGAATGAAATGGATTAGCGAGAATGGGGCTGCCGTGAGATTAAGAAGATCAATGCCACTGCATCTCCAGAAAGCACCTCTGTTCTTCATCAAATCCCTGATTCTGATAAATCATGTGGAAAGCGAGTCGACGAGGCAGCCCTAGCGGCATGACTGTATATTAAGTCGTCAAGGCTGACGGTAAGGACGGGACCCTCTGTCCTGAACTAATGACTCGTATATTGGCGCGTCGAGATGACAACTGGAACCCCAGGCTCCATGTCCTCCGAATACGGCTTCTTGATAGTGACTCCGAGTACGCATACGTAGGAGGAGGACAATCTTTCTGCGAGCTGAGCATGTGGCAGCAAGCCTAGCGCAATTTTTGGGCGAAGTCAGAATGTTGGTTGGGAGTGTGCTCACTGCAGTTAAAGTCATTTAATGCTAACAGATCTTTGCATGTGACCAGCATAATTATTTTCTCGTTGTAGGAATATGTGGTGATCAGGCAGTGGAGGTTTACGGTCAGCTGTAGAGGAACATCGACGCCTTTATACTTATAATATTTGATGGAACTTAGCAATTATATCCTCATGCTCACGCCTTTGCGTATGGACCCTGGCTGTGAGTATATTTGCTCCATGGGCTCGCTCTATAGGCTCCGGGTATCCTGCGCTCCTTCTTTTATGCGAATACTAAGCTGATTTTATGACTCCCCTTAGTAATCTCTGGACTATCATGCGACGTTCTCTACCTTGAGGATGTTGAACCAACCTTGAGTTCCGTTGCCAATACCTAGATCGCACATAAGGGTGATTACGATGCCGCCGAGTGCCAACAGCATGTGCACGTGGATCTAGTCCACGCTATCCCATCAGTCTGTACTTCAAAATCACAGTCCGTGTCCTGAAGTGCTGTCTCACAGTGCTTTCGCTGGTTGATGTATGGAGAGACGCACGTCAACGCCAGCATGTCGGATAACCTGGCGTGCGACGAGCAACAAACTAAAGAGGAAAGAACGGACAACACTGGCATTGCTTTAAAGCGCCACTGAAGACACAGCTCCAGCCTAAGTTTTCGCTCCGTAGCGAATCAATAGCAAGACCAGCTGAAATGTCGACATATGTTGTGCGCTTAGTTTGTGAAGAATTCTCTTGTGAATTTTTATATAACTAAAAGGAATATAAAGACCCTTTTTTCCTCTATTCTAACTTAAGTTAGTTTTTTTAACTACTATATTATAACTTAAATAAAAGTAATAATAGTAATTAGCTTTTAAAACTATTTACTATACTTCTTATTAAATATCCTATTAATCTCCTTCGTATTATTTTTGGTTTTTAAGTTTTTAATAATCTATTTAAATCTTTATTTAATTTAATAAAAAGCTTAGTTATAAGGGTTTTCTAAAAACTTAATATATATTATATAGAAGTATAGAAATACTATATTATTATGTTTAATTATAAAGATATAACTAAGCTATTATTAAATATATAGTAAACTAGTTTTTTAGACGTTTAATATTATTAGTAGTAGAAATTATATTAATTAAGTAGGGGGAGTATATAGAATTTATCTTAAAGAGCTAAAATTTAAACTATAATATAATAAGAGGTTACTTCTATTAGTTTAGCTAAGTAGTTTAAAAATCCCCTTTATATACTTTATAAGTTAGCTATAGAGGTTATACTCCCTCTATATATTTCCCTATTAGAGTTATATAGTAGTTAACGAGGTATGCCTCTAAGCGGTAAACGGCGAAGAAAAAGGTCAGAAGGGAAGAAAGAGGGGGGTGTGTCGTGCGCTATTCTCCCTGCGTCATGTCACATAGATTGCAGTCCCCTCAAATCCAAGTGTTAATACCTCTCTCTATGACCCTATAAGGAATAGTCCTTGGAAAGCTCGGAAGGAATCGATCGCTTTCTGGAAAGGTCCCTTAGGATCGTAAACTTTTAGACCATACTAAGCTAGCTTACAAGATCTTACTTTTGGTTACAACTCTCGAAGCCTCCCGTTAAACTTCGATCTTTTGCTATTTTTAGTTGTCATTTTTGAGGTCATTCGATTAGAAGTCTTCTATCGATTGCTCGACATGTCCTAGGTAAGATTCTTGTCGTGAAATGCCTTCGCCCCCCCCCCCCCCCCCCCCCCCCTTTTGGAGACCTACCGTCCTGCATCAATTCGTGGTTACTTCGATGCATAACCTATCCCGTCTATGCTCCCCTTTTGTAATAAAGGTGGCAGGGGTCAAATTTATCAATTCTCAGGCATGAACAACATCAGGCATCCTTGCTCTGGGGCAGTGATCGAGCGTGCTTATGGTCGTAATGAGGGTCACCAGGAAAGCACCTGCCCCATATCCGCATCGCAGCCTGTTAGGGTCAGTTAATAGAAGCATGCTGGCTGAGGTTAATTGAGAATCAAGAAGCATTTAGGCGAAAAAGACGAGGAGAGCCCCCAGCATGATAAACATGCTCGGACGCCCCAGACTTCTGGTACGGTTGAAGACGAGGAGGGCACAAAAAGCTGAAGCATCCCAAGAAATGTGTATAAGATGTCGAGGAACATTGCGGACATCTAAAGCTTGATATTAACTAGCTTGTTGCATCTGTGATACGTTAAGCAGGTCCTTAAGCGAGCAAGTGCAACAAATATCTGTTCTTATATTAAATTGAATGAGGACTGAATCAAGACTTAGTAGTGCGTTAGCTGTAACAACATATTACCCAGAACAATAGACATACGCTATATATACACCCCTTTCCCGCCAAATGCCATCACCGTTCATTTAATATCCTTACACCTGCACTTTCTTGGGATCAGCAAGTAGCCCTACAGTTTAAGTCCAATACGACGTTTATTCATAACAACGCAGGCCTTGTCCAATGTGATAGTTCAACGAAGTCCGCTTTCCGCAGTCTTCCACCAAAGATCTTCACGCCGGGAGTTTTCTGACCACGCTCTCAGCATTATACCTTGCTCTGCAGATACTTCAGCTCTCACCATACCGCTAGCCCGTCTGAGAGACACTGCGCAGACTCTACAAGGATGGAAAGTGCGACATAGGACAAATGAGCCATCAAATTGACAGGACCATCTCTAACAGCAGCTCAAAAATCTCTTCGGCGACCATCTCGTTATTGAAACCCGGGTACCTCAAGACTTCTTACCCAGCTAGGATGTCATGTTGATTTTCACACCAAATTTGGGCTATGGTGTGGTGTGGTGGAGAGCCGCTTCTGCTTGGCAAGGCGGCTTGAAAACCCCCTTCACATACCCTATAGGGTTAGCCATAGAGGTTATGCTCCCTCCACATATGTCCCCGTCAGAGCCATACGGCAGTCAAAAAGGTGCGCCTCCAGGCGGCAAACTGCGAAGGAAAAGTTAGAAGGGAAGCACAACACCAAATCTTCGTCATGACATGTGACTGGGAGCCAAAAGAGAAACGAATACCAGATAAGACATTTAGCTGAGAACAGAGTCATCAGGAGCTACGTGACAAGCTCCAGCACAGACAGCAGTAACGAGAGTGATAAACTTCAACAGTCGATTTCATTCTACGAAATGACTGCCCTGCATCAGGTATTGGTGCGAAAGATCTGACTGAAGAGGAGAGTGGGAGTTTGTCCTGGACTTCAAGGTCATCCCTTCACGTGGAAGCTTATGAAAAGATGAATTTAGCTTGATTACTAGTGAGAACCAACCCATTCGTTGTTTGAGAATAGCCAATTTCAACTTAGATCTTGCCCTTGAGAGAACCTGCTTTAAACACCTATTCGCGATCAGCATCAAGCTTGTGCATCCGCACCATCGAGAAAGTACAGGTGTAGTCTTTTGCGAATACGGATCAAAGTAGCCTAGGTTCGAGAAGTGAACGGCGTCCTCAAGCTTTTCCGTGGATGTAAACGACATGCTATGGTGGTCACTTGTATCGCAGAATCGCTCTGGTCGACGTGCCTGAAGAACTATTGTCCACCTCGATCAAACTAGGCTGAGTACTGGTGTGCCGATTCGACATGTCGACAAAGCTTGAGAGCGTTGTCCCAGGCACAAGTGGGGTTGAGCTGTCAGAAGTGAACTGACATCAACTTTACCTACCTAAGTACCAATACCCTGTGCATCACCTACCATCCCTGCAGCCTCGGTAGATGTTCTTCAACACCTCTGGGACTATGGTTTTTAAATACCAATGGTGCCGAAAGATGTTGCACCAGGAGATGGGGTTTACAATGTGGTTTAGAAATGAGGGCGATGTTCTAGTGGGCTTTCTTCTACCGGTCAAATGAGACCCTTGTCATGGATGATCGGTCTGTCTGAATGATGACGATGGTCCTTCGTGGCTGATAGCACTGAACACCGGGGCTTCTCGGGCATGAGAAAAACAAACGATGCTGGGGGATATTATCTTGCCAATTTCCACTCGCAGTCCCGGCATCTGTCTGCTTGTACACGGACCAACTGCCGATTTTCCCCACGTAAATCAGCAGCTGCTGCACCAATCTCCGTCAGGGACCCATGAGCTATATACCGGCATGGGGATCCACTCTTCGCCGTACGCATCGGGCGGGAGCCGGTTCTTCCAAGGCCCGAGAAGGCGGTGTGTTTCAGGAACTGTCTGTCATTCGTGCCTTCTAAACAACACACTCTACAGATGTGCACACCCTTATTCAAGGATCATGATGGTGTCCAATTTGGGCTTTTCGGTGCACAATCCATAAGTTGCAGGACGATGCAAGCATGCCGGCTTGTGCTCGTCTCGATGAATCAGTGGGGATTCCAACTGCTGGCCGCTGGAAGGCAAACCATTCTTCCGAGCCCAGGCCCACGGTAACTTCTTTGAGCCCTCAAGTTCCGTATTCTGTTGCATACGACCATACCCACTAGAGAACTCAGGATAGGCCACTGAGGCGAGTCTGACCTATGAAGAGTCGTATTTCTGGCTAAGTGCCAGTGAGATGGAGGGAGCCCTACAGCTCTCCCGCATTGTCCGCACCGTCAGAGTCCCTTCTTCGTTTCTGGCCTCCGGCTTGGTTGCTGTTATGCGCAGCGAAGACAAAGTCTACGCGTCACCATAGAGAACGGCGGTTATTGCGGTCATGTTGCGAATATAAGGCGCAATTGCTGCTTAGCAATTGTGGTTCCACTTTTGCAACAGGTCAAAAGATCAGATCTTGTATTGGAATTCTTTGGTCTCCCTCCACTTCTGACGCTCTTCCTTTCTTCACACTTATCCCCAGCGTTCTCTTCATCCTCCCGATCGCAACCTCACAGACTTCTTGTTCTTCCTACGATGGATATTCACTTGCTCTCTGGCCGAAAAGTCCCAGTGACTTGCGCTCGCGACAAGAAAGACCTCGCTCTTTTCTTTGAGAAAGCTTTTCCTAACCGCGCTACCCGTACACCCAAAACAACAAATTAACTTGAAGGAGCGTGGGCAAGATGGGAAGGGTGGGAATGCTTACTCCTACCATTTCACAGGCTTCCTAACGCATTCTCGCACGTACAGCTGGGTAACAAACGTCATAAACATTGAGGCTCATCAGACTTGGATCGAATTTTGCGTCCATCGCAACACAGCCAATACATAAATACGGATGGTTCTCAAAGCCTGCGTCGAGTACTCGTTTGAACTTCTCGTTTGTCTGGGCCCAGAAGAGTATAAAGAGGTGAGCATGGGTGATACGGGATTTGTACTTATGAATGTATGGAAAAGTGTTGTCGGTTACGCCGATATGAAAGTGCTTTAGAAAGAGGACGGGAGGAGCCACATAATCCAGCGCAATGGAAGTAAGACTTCCGCGAAGGTAGAGGACATACTACAAATCCGGCCTACAAGGTGTCATTAGTCAGTACGTGCCCACTTCCTAAGTGCCGGCTATCGCTAAACGGTGGTTGAGAGCAAAGCTAGGATCGTGCATCTCAAGCAACAGCAACTATTTGAGAGGGGACCTGCTACTACTGAAGGCACAACGCTTTATCCAGATCTCTTTTGGAGGCGCATAATGGACGTCATATTATCCGCAATGACGAGGATGGCCTTTCATGCCGTTTTGCATTTCACTAGCATTAGAGGCTTTCAGCCCGGCACACTCATGCAGATGCATATTAGTCAGGTCCAGCTGGCCGCCGTCCATATCCCGCCGGGGATAAGCAAGACTCAACTCATTGCAACGTTCATCGTCTATCCAGATAACCAAGTAAGCAAGCGAGCGAGAAAATCGAATGGAAGCAGGATGATGTGTGAGCATCCTCGTCACCTGATTATTCATCAATCCCTTAGCTGATTCGCGTCTTAATGAGAGACATCGATCACGGTAATTATATGGCAACTCGTGTGTATCGTCATTCAGGTCATCGTAATGGCTCTTGAGAAGAACGCTGTTGAAACAGCCTTTATGTAAATGAATGAGAGTCTCTGTCGAAATATCCTAGAAGAGGTGGAGTATGTTTCTTTGCGTTAGAAAAAGGACATGGAAAAGAAAATGCTATTTGGGATCAATTGGCCGGCCTTTCATGATTTGTGGTGCTGATTTCTCCTTGCAGCTGCTGCTCGCGAACCTCAACGGCCACATTTGACAAGAGTAGGTGTAGGCGGCAGGCTAAACAGTTGGTTCACTCTACAACATCAAGCAACTGTCTTTCACAAATTCATATAGTGTCTGGAGTCTGATCTAAGCAACTTCATCCTTTCGCATTCCTCGACTGTGTGAGTTCGAGCTTTCATCCATATAAAAAAGCACCTATTGCCCCTTGGAAAAAAAAGACATCAACTCCCAGGAACAGAGTAGTCATCTTCAAAAACTAAGGATGAAGTACGAGGCTCTACGAAGAAAAGCCAACGTCAACCGTCCAGAAACATTCGGCCGATACACGATAATCTTGCGGAGCTCACTATTGCTCGAGACATAGAGACTAGTTTTGAAAGAGTCGACACGCTGTGAGTTTCTGGAACGCCGATACCAAGAGACTTTAACCAGAGTTCTGAATTGCATCGAAGGTGCTTCCACGAGGCTAGCTAGCAGTAACCCGCCGCAATCGACAAGTTCCTGTGATTCTTTGGAGGAGAGGACTGCCGGCTTCGTTCACATGAGTTTTGCATATCTTAGCCAGATTCCTGCGCCTTTTAAGATAATAGCTAATAGATGCCTCACTTAAAGCTCCGAGACTTGGCCGAACATTTGTTCTCCGTCAGTGCCAGCCAAATCGCCTCAAAGCGACGCAGAAGAAGGTAAGCAGACCCACTGGTGCATGTCTGGCTGGAACACACACAAAACCGGCCAAAATTGAGCAGGCACACGCAACATATTCACACAGCAACATTCGAGCAGCCTTGCAACGTCCCGAATGTGCTTGCTCTGGTAAATCATCTGAGCCCATTGATAGGCCCTCAGCGTGGAGCTATCACGTCGAGACGCATCAAGAAGTCTCAAATGCACTATATTACCTATCTACTTCCCCTTCACATCTTAGATTACGACAGAACATTCCCAACGGACGAAAAAAGGCTAACAAATTGCTATGTTTGCCTTGCGGCTTGCCCATATACGTTGGTAACAACCACTCACGACACATGAATAAAGCTCATAGACACACTGGAAGTTCCATTGGGAAGTGGTCATCCCCTATTTGTCAACGCAATTACGGTATGGATCACATTGTTCATGGTTTCCAATCTTGAACAGAGCTCTTTTTTTGGATTCTCACCGACGACACAGTCAGGCAGGGTGAAAGCGGCCAGTACTCTTTTGAATGGGTTTTACGCCCACGACTGTGAACTGTATCTCCAAGGGCCTAATTCATGTACTTAGCATGCGATGGACCATTGTGACCGAGATAGTCAAACTGGCCAGAGGAGTGATTGCAGCGACAATGCACGCGATGGGCGAAATTTCTGTATTCCAACAATGCGATCGAGACTTGCCGAGTTTTCGTCGTGAAAAATGGCTATGCTCAGCTTTAAGTAGCATCTGATTCTCAGTGACCTTAATACTAGTCCCATTCTCTGAAAGTCACGTTTGTGTTTCAGGCTTGAGGGGTTGTAAAGAGCAACAGCTGGGTTACCGATTCCCTGGTTTACTGGAAGGACTACGGAAAAGAGAGCAATACCTGGGAACCGAAGCAGTACCATAACTGGTAAGCGAGTCTGACGATGCATTTTCAGGATACAGGAGGAGTGCGTAAATATACTTCATTGACACGTGTCTAAGGGTTTGCAGTTTCCCAATTCACCAGTAACTACTCTCCCTTTCGCACACCAATATAGCAAACCGTTCAAGCTATTCCTTAGATGGTGATCCTTAGGCGGGCTGAAAAGCTCAAGTTCATCTTTGTATTAACAGGTCGTCTATTTTCGCCCCTTACCTGCTGATTTAGGTAGTAGTTCTCAGATCTGCTGCGGGATCGATTCCTGGGTACGCCGCTGACTGCAGGGCTCTGCGACCTGAAGACACTGGAGACCTCGGGGGCACCTTGGCACATTGGCGACGTCACGACTCATACCCGGCCTGGATTTGGCGCATTTCCAATTCCGCAATCTGAGTGAAGTGAATGCAGCTTAAAGACTCCCCGCGAACCTCTCTTAAGATGTCCACTACCTCATGGTGACGATGATGGGAGCTCTTGGTCGTTGTATGGCATAAGTTTGAGGATTGAAGTGCAGTCACTGCATCGTACCAGGCGATTTGCATGCGCTGAAGCCGATCGTGCGTTTCAAGTCTCATTCCTATAGACAGCGAGGCTCGTTCCAGGCCATATTAGGCCCAAGAAGGTTCGGACGCTTTTCTACTCTGCACGACTTCAGCACTTCGAGAGGGCCTGATATTGTTTTACTTTGAATACGGCCCCGAGACCTGTCGATTACCAGACCAGGGCCACCTTCATAGTCAGTTTTCCTCCCGTCTACTTCGAGCACGGTAGATACACCAAGATGTCCAGGTGTATCTATCCCCCTTGGAATGCCTTCAAATGAAGGTATTGAGTGTCTTCTGACACTTGCGAAGGGTCCACGGCGGCGCCATTGAGGCCTCACGGAGGGGTCGAGCAGTCCCGCTAGAACACGCAAACCACAAATTTGGGCGTGTTCGGCAGCCTCATCATTGTTCTTGTCAACGTTCCCAACGCACCTCCATAGCCCGGCAACTAACAATCGCCTGACAATGTGGCATACTTCGACCTTGCCCGGACCAATATTATCAGAACACTCATCCTACTCATCATGGTAATGAGTTTTCTCATTTCCTCACCCTCTAGCTTTTCTCAAGTCTTCTAGAGTGGGGAGTTTTAAAGCCAAGCGTTGAGGGCATCCAGCGCACAAACAGCAACGCCGTGTTGCGAAAAAACTCAGTTAAACTTCTCGGCCAGACTCCCACAAGCAAAGTGCGGTGGTGTTCCTCCAGGCTCAAAATCGGTCATCTCTTGGGTATGTTTACATGCACCGTAGTCAAGCAGGAAGTCACTGAGCCGGTGATATACTTTGTTGTTAAGTTGTTGTAGTGCTACTGACCCCCTCTTATCTCTAGAGTCAACATTCGCAGCTGCCTTGATCACCGACCGCAGAGCAATGTCGACCTTATGTCGCCAATACCCTTTGGACTCGAGTTAAGTCATGACGTCGATCCCAAAACATAGCGGCGTCAATCCTTCTTCGTCGCACAAGCACGGGTTGGTTCCATATTTCAGCAGAAGGTGTGCTACCTTCGAGATGTGATATCGTCCGCAAACGTTACTGAAGAAATCATGAGGGCAGAGAGGCTTGCCTGAGATCATCCTTCACATCCGGGTCTGCACCGTTTGGGAACCCGCCCGTGACGCAACCAGTGGGTAGAGCGACCGGTTACCCGACCTGGAGAACGTATCTTCTGAGACGATTCAAAGTCTAGCGAGGATCAGTCTGGTCATCTACTGACGTCGATTGGATTATACTGTTTCCATCAAGTCTGAAAAGCGTCTTAATCGTCTTGTCCCATGCCACCTCGCATGCGTGATGCAGTGACGTTTTTCCGGCCGTATCAGTAGAGTGCATCGGCAAACCGAGTTGGAGAAGGATTGCAACAACCTTCGTGTCATTCCATGAGCCTGCAGCCTATTGAAGGCGCTCTTACAGTATTTGCGTTACTTCCAGTTTGTCAATACCATCCGGAATGCAGCCGTCAGTGAGGAGCAAGACAAATGCCCCAATGTTTTCAACAGAAGCACCTAAGGCAGGCTGTGATCATTCCCACATTGCATTGGCCACGGTTGTGCTGGAGTCTAATTTCATTGTGTGTCCCGGGGCACAACCGGCGTGTAGGAAAAGGGCAACTTTTCAGAAACTTCCGAAAGCTGGTGGAGTCTCACTTGATATCCCCAAAGCTGTTCGCTCTTCTTTGTGACTCGAATCGCCGATGTGGTGGGGGGTCGGCACGTTTTTGTCGCCTAGAAACTCGATAAGGCTTTGCTCATATGCCCTAAGGAAGTCTGACTCAGACTCCAGTTTCATATCCAGCAAGGTGAATTACTGATGATCAATGCCAACATACTTGCCGAGTCTCGTCGTGGGCTCAGCCTTCCGTGAAGCTTATTATTGAGTACCGGCCCGAGAGACTTGACGGCAGACTGCAAGGGCAACATGCCATATGTGGGCAAGTGCATATTCAAGTCGTGTTGCGCCAGGCGTTTGAGAGCATCTAAGTACTAAGGTTCCTTTCGATCATTAAACGACGGACGATCATGTCGAACAGTCAACGGTCGGAGTAAGATTCCGTGACACCGATGGACGCATCTTCGTCGAAAAGCATGCCCACGGCGGCCAAGTGGTAACGGTTCACTGTGAGTCATAGTGCTGCCTCCTCTCTGTCGGTTTTGATGTCGATGTACCTCGGCGGCAACGGTGACTTGCTTGGGGCTAGCGGGCTCTGAATGTGAGGAAGAGCGTCTCCCCGACGATCCTCCGCCGGAGTGATTGCTTCCTAACTGACTCTAAGCATTAATTCCAACCTATGCACATGGCCAAGTGCAGCTGCTATATGAAAAGTACTGAGACAGGTCCCAGAAGAGGTTCTGTATAAGAAATCCGGTTCTTGGTGCACCTTCATCTCAAGGAAAGGTTGTAATAAGTTGAGTTCAAAGAGGGTAGCGGCGAAATTGACAGGATCGAAATCGTCTAGCAAGCTGTTCGGGAGGCCTTCCATCATCGTGTAGCGAGAGTCGAGCACGACTCGGGCCCCAGAACTGTGATGATCGCTAACGCGGGAGCCACGGCAGACTCTTGGGGTAACTCAAGTGAAAGGATTCGGGGATAACGAGGTGTGCTCTCAACATGATGCTTATGATATAGTGGTTAGATTGCTGGAAATGTAGGTCCCAGAAGCTGATTGCATAGTGGGGAACTTATGTATGCCGAATGTGTTGGTGAATTGCTGTTTGATACTTAAGTTGGTGAAAGAGTTGGTACCACGCCCAACATAGAATAGCCCCAAACGGTGAACAGGGAATCTAGGACGGCGTCTGATTCTAAAATAAACCTTTCGCCATGCCATCATGCGGGCTGGCTAATCTTCGAATCCCTGGCATTTGAACTGCTCGAGTGAGAAATAGGCAATTCAACTCTCTCCGAGTACCTTGTTAACTTCTCCCTCATTGATGCAATGATTCCATCCTGTTTGGATGTCTCAAGGGTCGCAGACGAGAAATTCCTTGGCCGTCTGGTGGTGAAAGAATACACGATCGTCGCACATCATAACGAAGAATCCGCAGTTCTAGATAAGCCATTTCCAAAACTCTTCATCAGATGCCAGCCCCAGTTCTTCCTCGTCTGATTTACTGGCCTTATCGCGGATATAAAGCGCTATACCCAATTCACAGAGACCGAGAGGCCGTCTTGTATTAGGTTTTAGAGTAGCATGTAGATCTTCGCCATGTCTCCGGCCTTAGCCAGAAGGCACTCATCGGCCGAATTCACAGTCCTAGGCAGATCCTCAGAAGATCCTCAGCAAGCTTCTCCTACTCATAGTCGGTCATTCCAAAGTCTGCGAAAAGAACCTCCAAGACTAGTTTAAGCCATAGTGAGTTCACTGCTCTAAGCTCTGGTCCTGAACAACCCAGAAAATCCGTCATTTACAGGCGTATTCTTTGGAAAATTCATTCCCAGTTGAAAGGTCTTCGAGCTTGTGGTCAAGAACTACGTCGATCTTTTCTTTTTGATCGCTCAGAGTACTCACTCGTCTGGACGAGAAGCTGCTGAAGTGACTAAGGAATCCCGGAAGTCTTGTTTTGGGTGGTCAAGAAGAATCGACCATGATTTCCCGGCAGTGAAAGACTGCGATGAAATACGAGTGACTCCAGATTTCACACCATTATTTGGAGCTTGCTTGCTTCGCGTTCATTCAGCGCGCCAAATACGCATACAGGCTGTATTAGCGCATAGTAGCAGCTACCTTACATGCCTTCACGGAAACAGCAGAAGCGAGGATTTGTCTGATGTGATTTTGTCTCCGCCTCTGTGTATTTCTTGCTCGAGATCATTTGCGAGGGCACCGTCTTTACAACATAGCTACTGTGGCATTGCGCAAAAGCAATCGTCGAGCCTTTCCTGTTCGTGCGTATCTGGATTGAAAAAGTACAGAATCTTTATCGAGATGTCAGCTACTTGTTTAGGCTCTTAGACTTGACAGACGATGATTCGATGTAATTACGACTGTATAGAGGCTTCTCCCCAGCCACCACATTTCTTCGGGCAAACCGGTTTCAATTCCATTGACGAGCTGCCACAGCCGTGACCTGCGGACACAAGAAATAGATTCGAATGCGTCACGCCGTTCATCCAGTCGTGGCATATAAGGCGGCATCAAAACCACTCGCATGTGCGCGTCACAATCTTATGATTCAGCTGCATCTGCTTCGATAGTCGGTCTTTTTGAAATTCCCTGTCAGCTTGCGCTGTGTGGCCCGCCTCCTTTACACCAAGTGTGCACGCTTCTCCCGAGCCCGTCCAAGCCAATGTTCGAGAAATTATTGGAAGTTCTGATGCCCTTCTCTGCTCAAGATCGGCGGCTTGGAGAGATGTCGCTGTTCAATATCTTTGTGTGGCGCCTCCTCCTTCTCCTTAATGTCTTGCAGCCAGCTGTTCCAGTCATCGAGGTCGATGAAATTACGCAGGACTTACGTCAACTGAGAGCTAAAGTCTCTGAAGGCAGCCGGTGGCAATAACCTGATGATGATCTTGTTCAACTCGAATATCCGCTCCTCTATGGAGACGCGAAGATCACAGTTCATGCTTGTCGCTGTGTATTCTTTTTAACACGACGCGCGACCAGCTGTCGTACCATCTCAAACGTTTTATAACATAAACTGTCCCAGCGCATCTCTTCTCGCGAGCCTCTATGGGGACTAGAAACAAATTGAGCCCCAATGTAATGGCAGAAAAGACCATAGTTGCGGTTTCGGATGCCTCTACCGCAGTGTCAATGAGATCGTTGAAATGCAGCACGGTCTCTATCCCAGTTCCTAAAATCTTCATCGCCCCGTCAACTTGGGCCGTCTTTTCTTGGCCTATATCGATTGCCTGCTTTCTTTGTTCTCGAGCGGACTTGGCCGGTTTCTTCAAATGTTGCTGCATGCGCCGCTGCACTTCGGGGCTGGCAGCAAGTTCCTCGTCATCGGCTGCACCAAGTTTGGGGGCAAAAATGACCTGAAATTCCTAAAAAGTCTTGGAATCTTTCCCCGACTCTCTCAGAATTCAGTAAGATTGATCCCACAGGTCAATGCTCACATTCTACGGCTGAATCTCGCGGCCCTAATCCTCCTCGTCTTTGTCCCCAAGTTACAGATCTGCATCGTCTTGCTCCCCGGCATTCGTCTGCCGAATCTCCGTGTTTTGCTTGGCAGTGACTGGCGTCAAAGTTCCATTCAACTTTGTACTCCGGGGGCGTCCAGTTTCCTCAATGTCGTTATCTTCAAGCTTCGAATATGCTCCAGCTGCATCATCAGATACTGTCGGTCGAAGTTCTTTGCTCTGTGTTTTTGGCACCCCAGACATCGTCGCCTCTGCACTGAAGCTGGATCCAGATACCACAGTATCTGGGAGCAAGTGAGAACAATTTCTCAAGCGTTTGCTAAAACGCCACAACTTAATCGAACGCCCTTCGAACCGCTTCGAGGAGGGTTCCATGATGATAATTCGACTCAATGGTTGGTCAAAGAGAACGCTCAAATAACATATCAGGATGTGTATACGGCAAGTGAGTTCTGCCCAGGTGAAAAGTTGAAAGACCGGCTGCATCCCGCGCCGCGCGGCCGGCGCCGTTGCTGTTCCGCCGGTCTATTCGGCCAGGGGCGCGTTCGACTTTGTGCGAGGGGTTACCTGCCAGCCGGAACGTATAGGGTTTCTATACTATTTTCTTCGACCGGTAGAGGGCACAGGTCAAAGTGCCCATATGGTATCTCCAGAATTGTACCCGCGTATAGGGTGAATTTTGCCGTGATCCTTTCGCGGGGGGGCTGCGTCGTAACCACACACTCAAGACTAGCTGCGTCCACATTAGAATCCGTGCCCAACTACATGTTTCTTTTGGAAAGGCTATGCTCTGTGATTGCGAAAGGAGCCTGCTGCGTCTTGTGAAAGCTGACGCTTGATGTGACTTGGCTGCATTGCAGAAGGCGTCATCACCCTGGAAACCCCATGCCCCAGCCCGAAGGTTGGGTTTTGGTCAAGTGAAGCTGATTTCCTAGGGCCGTCTTGAGAAAACCAAAGTCAAGCTCTCCTTCCGTTCGAGTCGGGCGTTCGCCAATCGCTGGGTGACGTGACTTATTTCGCAAACGTCACCTCTAGCTACATACATCAGAGTTTGCCCGTCGCACTTATTCAGATTTTGCGTCCTTTCGACAAGCCTCTTCTCTGCCTCATCTCAAACCCATTCCACATATCATACTGCGTGCGAGCGGCGATGGGCATGTTTGGATAAAGACTACCAGGCTGTCGGTGCCCAACCACCGTAACCTTCCGGGCTAGCGCGAAAAGATTTTGGCGCCGTTCAATTTTCTCCTTTGGTTTTCCTCAAGAGGCGAGGGCTTCAGCTGGAGCGGTGGGCCAATCCGTATCGTTTCAGCTGGCACATCACATCTCATGACCAAGACAGCGATACTGGAAATACTGCATTGAGTACAAACACCGAGGTTGTGAACACACCTCAGCTATTAATCGCGCGCTTTCTACCCGCCTTACCGACATTCATCATAGCAGATGTCCAAACCAGCCCCAGCGGAATAATTACGAGATCCTGCTGAGGCTTACGTGTTTCCATGTCAAGCTGACGATCGTGACAGACTTATGTATTCCCCTGCATCAACAGGAATCACCCAATGAAGTCTGGTCACTGGAGAGTGAAAGCTCAGGCAGCGATGACTGCGTAATACTGGCCGAGCAACAGACTGGGCGGAAGACAGGGACAGTCGGCAGTGCGGGTAGTAGGACTCTAAGACTAACCGCTGGTTGCTTGCCGGGGTGAATTCACAATCAAACAAAGGATATGGCGAGACGGTAAAGTTCCAAACAGCGACGACAATAATGCTGTTCTGTTGGTTCATTGAAAAAGCTTGCAGCAGACGGGGAAGCCAGGCGTCGTCGCGGTACTAATCGGTGCTCTTGGGCCAATTGCTGAAATGCCAGCACGGGAATACAGACTGTCGGTCAATTATAGGATGCAACTTTGCAAAAGAGGGGGCTTCTTGAGGGGTGGCCACCCCTGAGATACCCTCATCGAGGGTCAGGGGTCTGGCATGTTCGCATCGTTCACTTTTGTGCCAACGCCAACGTTATGTCAGATCCGTCGAAACCTAGTCAACGTGCAAATGCCAATATTTTCCCACCAATCTGTCTTTGCCAAGTGTGCGACAATTGCCCAGTAGCTCTGCTAGTGATGCCAGGGCTCCCAGCGTGGCCAACGGCGTTTCAGCTTTACTAGAGGCGTTGCCATCTAGTGTTATCCATCCAGGCGTCGTGGCCCCTCTATACTGCATCGATGCCGGCGCTTCGGGGGCGTCTCTTCGAAGAGCTGGCGTCAAGGAGCCTCTTGTAGGCAGTCGAGTAGCCTCTTTCGGCTCGCGAGGCCGGCGCCTCGAGGGCGGCTGTCGCAGTCAGTAGGCGTCCCTTGCGTTCTCAATCAAGTAGCAGGCAAGAATTACCATGCCATAGTCACGTAGAGCTTGCCAGGGGCTGGAGCCGCTCGGCCTTGTATGCCTGGTAGGCGATTGACCACTTGGGTACTTGCTTGATGTCTAACGTAGCGTTGATGTGGTTGACGAGGTGAAGTTGAAGGAGATTTCGAGGCAGCGGTTAGCAGCTGAGAAGTGTGCCGCCCCCCGAGGGGGGCAGTCGTTGCCGCCGAACGGGCATACCAAGCGCGCCGGGTGGGACGAATGCCGCTGGGGGCGCAAGTAGGCGTTTGAAATAAAGGCCGATGCTACTAGGGGCAGCCAAGGGTGTCGAGGAAGTGTGGTGTCGTTGAGAGAGGCAGAGCAGGCTTGGCAGAGTAGTTTTCTTGCCGTGAAACGATTCTGGCGCGAAAGGTAGCCGAGTCTGCCATGATGTCACATCTGCCCTCAAGTTGACGAAGGGAGAGGTCAGCCCGAGCAACGCCTCTCGAGGTGAGGGGGCGGAGCCGTTGTGGTGGCGGAAATAGGTGGGTAGTTAGGTCGAAGAGAGTTCGAAGCGCCTCCAGCGTTGACGGGTGCCGCCATGGCGCCAGTCGTCGAGCGCAGGGCGTATTCTGGGCTCTTTCAGAAAGGGAGAGGGGAGAAGACGGTTCGCGCAACGCCTTTCGAAGCGGAGGATCGAAGGCGTGGAATGCGTCGATGGCGTCGAAGGCATCGAAGGCATCATCGCCGCGAGGCGTGAGGGTCGAATGTTCGAGAAACCTAGCGCTAGGCGTGAACATTCGTGGTGCTCGCGTGGTAAACGCACCCAGAAAGGGATCAGCTCTGTCGTCGACGCTTCTGGGGACTCGGAGTAGGCGCGCAGTGTATCGCATCGTCGCGGCGCCTGCTTCCAGCTTCCCTTATCACGACTCTGTCGAGTAAAAGCGTTGTGCCAACGACGACGAAGGAACAAGGGAAGGAGAAGGAAAGGGCACAGGGCACGTAAGGGTTTGCCAGCCTCTGAGATGCTGTTTTGTCTCGAGGTTGTCTGTCAGACAACCTCTCGACATCGGCTAATAATTGGGGATGCGATTGTGCCTGCAGTTTGGGGGTTCGGGTCCTGAAAGATTTTGGCAGCAGGTGGGTCCCCTTGAGAAACAATCCAGCAAGGCGTCAAGAAGGAGCGGCATCAGATACCTGCCTGATCAGATAATTCGCCCGGCTTAGGTCATCGTCATACTCTGACAGCCGCTTGGTCATACTTTCCCATCCAGAAGGTCTGTCCCTGCCCCCGGCAAAGCCTGAGCATGCCCCCGGAAAAGTCTGTCCATGCCCGCCCTGTGACCTCTCTGACCTTCAGGCAACGAAGCACGTGCAAAGTGACAGCGCCCCACACATGGCACTGACCCCTGACAGCGATCCCACATGTGTGTCGCAGCGACTCCGCCTGCAACGTGAAGCCCACCACCCCGTGCTAATTGAACCAGCAGCACACACAGCAGCAGTGCATCCAAACTTGCGCCGGAGTGCCCTCATGTCTGAAGGTGTTCTGAGTAACGGGAGCATGTTTGCAGGTGGGGCTAAAATGAATGTGACGAAATGAATGTGACGAATTACTCACTGAAGACCGTCATATTGGTTATCTTTGCGCACTGAGGAAGAGGCAGGGGTTGTAGGCAGGTAGGATGCGGTGTAAGGTAGGTAGGTAGGCCTACATAGGCGTTAGGGCTGTGGGTAGCCGCAAGTCAGCTACCTACACCGGGAGGATTCGCATTGCGATCGCGAAGATGGTATCGTGGGCGGCTCTGGTTAGCCTGCCCTTATGTTACCGACAGCATCCCAAGGAGAGAGATGATGTGAGAGTTCCAACTGCGGGGTGGGCGCATCACTGGCGGTAGGAGCTTTGGAGCTGGCTTGCTGAGGTGGGGTCTCGACTGGAAGCTCCCACACGAGTGGGAGCTTTTGAGTGTGGGGGCTTTCCGTTACCTACAAGCACGTAGCCGAGGAAGACATCGCACACCGAGGACTCAGCCTGGCATCATCTGCTGTTGACTGACGGGATGCTGCATCTGGCTTGCGCGATGATTGTGATTGGTCGCATCATCCGATCTTTTTCCTAAAGTGCGTGAAGTGGCTGACTCAATCTAGCTATGAAGGCTGGCGCGCCTCATCAACAAGTCAATTGACGGCCAGGTTGTGCAAAGTTCCCCACTGCAGTGGCAATTCCTCAGTGGGAACTTTTAGCAAGAGTGGGAGCTTTCAGCAGGAGTGGGTTTTCTCGGGAGTGAGTGGCTTCGGCAAGATCTTGCAGGACCTGGGGTTGCTTCCAGAAATACCTTAGTTCCTACCTTACGCAAGAAGTCCCTATGAAAGTGGGGACCTTTCAACCACGCCTACCTACCTACTTAAGAGCTGTTCTTTCCAGCATTCAGAAATGTCCCCATGAAATTGGGGACTTTCGCCGCAAAAGGAAAGATCCTACTTAACTCCTTCCAAAAGCTACCATTGAAGTGGTAGCTTTCCTCAGTGTCATCAAAGCTACCACTTCATTGCTCCCGCTCCTTTCCGAACTATACCTCCCCAAAACCTCCCACTTCAGAAACGAGCTAGAGCTGTGCTCTTTGGCTTTGGTATCTTGTTGCGGGTCCTCTGCGAGTCCGTGGTCCTCACGCCCCGGGATTGCAGTCAACTACGTGGGAGACGGGAAGCCTCTATTTACAGCGCAGCCGGGCAAAGGTACTGCCGTGATGCCATGCGCGCAGTGTTCTGGAAATCGCAGGGGGTTTCCAGAATGGCTGTCAGCGGGTGATGCGCAAAGGTAGATCAGAAGGACGCTGGGTGTAGCTTTCGACGTTTGCTGAACATGCGGTGGGACAGCATCCGTCAGACGTCACTGGTGCTGTGTGGGTAGCAGGCCCTTCAGTGGCACGGTCATACTTTCTAGGTGAGAAAATCTGACCATGCCGCCAACACACCGCTGCGGTACTTGCTGTACCATGTCGCACTCCCGCTGCCTGCGCGCAGTGGATCTAATAGCACGTTCAGGTGGAGGGCACGGACCATTGTACGTACCCGCCCACTGACGGTGGAGGTGGTAGCCAGACCCGCTGCAAACTGAGCTACCACCTCGAATGAGCTACCACCTCATGAGCTACCACCTCGACAGTGCGCGACCGTTGAGGTTGCTCCGTACGGGGATAGAACCTGGATGACCAAGGAGGCACGTATCACCATGCTGATTCAGCGTCAGGCAGAAGCAGTCCTATAAAAGTAGAGTGGACTCTTTTTGCTGGGCCGGACGCCACTGCCAGGCCGGGCCGTTCCGTCTTGAGCTTGTCTGTCAGACATGCTCTCTCATTGAGCTCTTTCCGCATTGCCGGCCGCATTGGCCAAGTTTCTTCCATGAAAATCAACCCTAGAGCCTCGCCCCACGTCCCTACCTAAGGTACCTAGGTAGTTCTTCACTCGCATCAGGGATCACGTTGCATCATCAGTCGTGCGGCGTCACGGACCCACGATGCCCACAGGCAGCCCATCCGCCGTCCGCCGCGACAGGGGGAAACTCCATCCCCCAAAAGACCAGCAATAGATTCGCATCACAAAGTTTCCAATTTGACGCCACATCGAAAGAATTCCTGACACTGAATACATGTCTGGTGTCGGGCTTCTGGGACCGAGGTGTCGAGGCCGTAGTCAGCCGGGGGGGCATACCCACGATGTGCCTCACGATGCTCCGTGACGCCACATTCCGTTCTGGCTGTGTTGTCTCGGTAGAATTCGAAAATGGCCCTCTCTCATTACGGTCTGCATACCTCCGCAGAAATGACTGGCATCTCGATAGACAGCTCTGCTTCTTGTTGTCCCTTATTGTCCTGCCATCATCTGACGGCAGCCATGGTCCATTCAAGCGCGTACCACATGTCTGTTTAGTTCCGTCCGTGCCTCATACCCTGCTGGTTCAGCAGCTCGAAAGGTCTGTGGTCATGTTCGGCGTCTCATCAGTTGCACCCCCGTCAACGCCTTTCGGTCAAGTGCGGAGTTCGCGATGTCGATTCTCGTGTGGCCCGCCGGGCGCTCCTGCGCGATTTGATCAAACACTAAGGACTGAAAGACGTTGTTGCAGGCCCGCCTTCCTAGAACGATGGGTCCCTGGAGAAGCCGCAACGTTGGCAAATGCCGGCAAGGTGCAGCAAGCCAGGTACCATCTTCTTCGGGGCACTGAGCTTGTTGGGCAGGAAAAGTGAAGGTGCAGGCGCAGGTGCATTTTCTGCCTGCAACGGGAGTTATCAGCGCCCAGAGACCACTCCCAAGCCGTGTCATTCACCTTCTCCGTGTCACACTTCTCCCGGCCACAGCCCAACCTCTCTCCCATCACCAACCTTTCTTTCATCATCAACGCACTCCCATGGGGCCACCCGTGAGGAAGATTGATGCCGCTGGATTCAATCTTCCCCAGCAAAGACTTTGCAGTCAGCGCCTCATGGGAGAGCAACCCGCCTGCCCCTCGCCTGCCTTGTGAGTCTGCTCCTGTCCATTCCCATCACGCAATCCACAAGCCGACCGGTTTTCGCAGGGCACGTCCGCTGACTTGAATTGTACAAAGCCACGGCACAAACGAACCTCAGAGAAGATGGTCGTCTCTGACATTCGCCTCTTCAGCGGCTTCGAGGACTGGTACCTGAAGCTGGAGTGTGCAGCCTCAATCAGAGACAACCGCCATCCTTCTGCCTCCAAGCTCGATGCCCGAGATATTCTGGACTTCGTCCCGCGTCCGACCAAGGCCGCACCAGCTAACAAGGAGCTGCGCAAGGGCTGGGCCGCTACCGATCAGTCCATCAAGAACCTGTCGGCCATGCTTCGGGTCCATCGGTCAGGCCTCACTACGTCGCAGCTTGTCCAGAGCCGACAGTGCAGACGCCAGCAGCATCATGGTCAAAGAAACAAACCCCGGCACCATCAAGACGCCTTGCACCCACATCAGCGAGCCCAAGACGCATCGCCAACTCCAACCAAATGCCCCTATACAATTAACATGCCGAAGGGAAGAGAGTGCCAACTTGACAACGTGAGTCACGTTTTCCCATGCATTTGAGATGCCTTCTGACGAGAAATCCCTCGGCAGAAGCAACCTTTCCGCCATAATGGCCGGCATCTCGCCATCACCGAACAAATAATTCCAATCAACCACGAACAAACATAGGTCCCAAGATACTCCTCGGTAGACACCCATCCGAGAGATACCTGGCTGCAGGGCAATCCAGGCCCTTTGCTGGAGAAAGCCGCATGAAGCACCACTCCGATTGCAGTGGAAATACCACGCTGGTTCAACAGACGAGGATTCTTGCGGCCCCAAGCGTTTTGGCTCCAACGTCACAAAGTAGGCAACCATCCCCTCGAACACCATGTGCGCGGCATGGCAAACAGAAGAGGTACTGCCTAGGCTACCGATGGCGGGTAAGGAATATCTCCGTTTGATGGGATCTGCTTGGAGATAAGATGGAATTTATTGGTATGGACATGCATTGTCGTTCGCGGTTATGTGGCCGGGTACTTTGGTCGCACCTTACTAGCAGAGTGTCCGCTGAAATAAAATAGTCATCACTACTTCTGTCTTGGTCATCTCCGCAAGCTTTGCACGTCGACCCGACCACTGAATAACTGGGACTCTGAAGTCATTTTTGTGAGCTCCTCTTAGGGACCATCCCTTTTGCGTCGGCTCACTCAAAGGGTTTCTGCAGTACACTTCGCTGCTGTTCAACATCCAATTCTTTCTCTCAACCTGATTCCCACGCAAAGCCAGGCCTGTCGATTCCGAGCGGAAAACGAGCAACGATTGATGCCTGTTCTATCCAATGAACTGTGTTCTTCATCCCAAGGCTCGCCACCTAGGCGTCTAGTCGGCAGAGAAAGCCAGAGTACCCCATTGCAGAGAACCTTGGTGTCGCGATATGAATCCCAAATTGTGCTACACTATGCGGCATTGTCAGAGTACTATTGGCCAGGCAGATGAACCTAGATTATTGCTGATGCAACGCTTTTGTGCATCGTGAACACAGCAAGAGATAGACATCATTTCTGACATCTTGCGTGGAATATCATGAACAATTACGCGGTTCACTAGCACATACAACCATACCCATTGGAAAACTCGGGATCCCGTCCGCTCTCCCATAGATAAGCCAATGAGGGCTGGAGTAGTAGTCGGGTCGGTGACGACCGGCGAATGCCCGGTGTTATATGTCTTTTTGCGTGTCTTTTGCTGTTTAACTTTCAGCGTTTGTATTTTGTGGGAGTTGAGATGCAAGACAGGGTGATGCTCTGCAGCATCCGGGGGCATGTGGCGATTTCAGGGCCTCCTGTCAAAATCATGACGCTGAGATCGACAGTGGCCCACTAAACAACGCCCAGATCGAGGCATTATGGATAGCAGAGCGCCAGATCTCAAGTGGAGTCAGTTGTGAAATTGACTTAGATGTGTATTAACTACGTATCCCTGAGAGCAGGCAAAAACTCTGCGCGCGGTTACGCAAGGGCCCGCTAATCTCGTGGGCGGATTATCTAATTATCTAGGTCGCCCCTAGCAGCTAAGAGGCGCTATTCTAACCCTAGTAATCTGACATACCTTTTTAAGGGTAATTGCAGTAATTGCGTAGCTATCTCTATAGCTTAATTAAGCACTTCTGAATAGCCTTAATTATCTCTCTATTATTATAGTTTTAATTGTTTTGTAAGTTGTAGAATAATAGCCTTCTTCGTTATAAATAGCTAGAGTAGTAGAAAAGAGTATTATTTGCTTTATTTAGCAGTTCTAAAGCCTCTAATTAGCTATAGTTTTGCTTATTACTTTAGCTCTTTTTATAAGTGAGAGTATAAGTAAATAATATTCTACTATATATGCTTTTTACTATTTTTCTTCTCTTTTTCTCTTTACTTTTTATAATTTTATAAACTTATATATTACTTTCTTATTACTACTTTATTATATTTTTAATATTTTACTAATATTTTAATTAAGTAGATTAAATATATTATAATATTTTTATATACTTTTACTTTTAATACTACTCTCTAAGCTTATCTTACTACTACTTATAAAGCTACTATTATAACCTCTAAGGTTTGCTACTCTCTATATAATATATATAGTTTTTCTAACTCTAAAGAGGAGGATAAGCTAGCTTCTCCTACTACTAATTATTAGTTTCCTCTTCTCTTATAATATTCTTCTATTACTAATTTTTCTCTTTTAGCTACTATTATCTTCTTATTTACTTACTTTATTAGTTGCTTCTATAAGTACCTCCTCTTTAAGCTTATTAATAAAGAGGACCTTAATAACTTTAAGCTTACTACTTACCTTACTACTTTTCCTACTACCCTCCTTATTATTACTCCTAAGAAGTATAGATATAAGTCTAATGCGTAGAAAGAAGCTAAGAAGTAAGTAAAAGCTACTAAAGAGGTTAAAGCTAAAAAAGCTATATATACTACTACTTCTATTACTACTAAGAAGAAGAAAAAAGAGAAAGAGGAGGAGGCTACTACTACTAAAGCTTAGAAGGAGTAAGAAGAAGAAAAGGTTTTCTTTTAAGTTATTTATACTAACTTTAAAGTATTTACTACTATTTAGAGACCTTCTACTAAAAATAAAGAGATAAGTGCTATCTCTAGCGTTATAGATATATTTAACTTTTTAGACTTTTCTCTTAAAGAGGAGGATAACCTCTACTTTAGCTATTTTCTCTTATATAGAGGAGGCTTCTCTTATTCTAACTGCTATCTTATTAATAAAAACATTTATTACTACTACTATAACTATAGTAGTACTTATAAAGTAGATACTACTAAGACTATTTACTTCTATAAAGAGTATTATATGCTTATTACTTACTCTAAGGTTAATAATAAGGTTATTAGCTATATAAGCTGTCTCTTTTTATAGTTCTTTATATTATTACTAATATTATTATAGGACCTTAAGTTTTTTTAGAGTAAGCTTAAATATAAAGCATATAAGGTTTAAGCTACTAATATTAAGAAGAAGAAGAATAGTGTCTTTATTATTAAATATATTTTATGCCTTTATATTACTACACCTGCTACTTTTATTATACTTAGCTTTATCGCTCTTAGTGTGCATCTTAAGACGTCTATTTATACCTCTTCTGCTCTCTTAAGTGTTCTCTCTAGTTTTTATTTTACCTTTAGTTATACTTAAAGTGCTATTATAGCTACTTACTGTAACTTTAACTGCACTCTCCTCTGCGCTACTACTTCTAGTTAAGTAAACTTTAAGGAGTTTTATAACTAGTTTAATGCTTTTAAGTTAGCTATTTCTCTAGCTACTACTTATAAAGCTGTTCTATTTATTTCTATCTATAAAAGTATTTAGACTTCTTTGTTTTATAGTTATTTAGTGTTATAGAGGCTTTAGCTTAAAATAACTTTGCTTTTTAAGCTTTAGGTTTATAGATATCTAGCTCTCTCTAATAGCTTTACTATCTTAAATAGTAGTTTTTTTATACTTTTTATTTCTTATTATTTTATCTCTTTATAAATATCTATATAAAGCTATCCTATATATCTTCTTTCTTTATTTTTTCTTTTTATTTCTCTTTATCTCTTTTAAGCTTAAAAGTGTAGTTCTTTTTAAATATTTCTTTTTAACTTACTATTTCTAGCTATATTTAGAAGTTCTTAAATGCTTACTATAGGAGGGACTTTATTAATCTATTTACTATTAGCTATATAGAGGAGGTATATACTATAGATATATACTTTTTATAGATCTCTTAATGCAGCTAGTAGTTATAGATATTAATATAATATAGCTTTATTTAAAAGTGAATAAGCTTTTTTATTACTAATCTAACTATTTATTAGTTATTATATTAGATTTAAATAGTTATTAGAGTGCTTTTTATAGGTTAGAGTAATACCTCTATATTTATTTCTTTAAGAAGTTATATTTAGAGAGAAGTAATAAGTTAACTTATAAATATAGCTTCTTAAGCTGCAAATAAGAGAGAGAGAAGCTCTACTTCTATTATTAAGGTTATTATAGTTATCTACTTATTTACTTTTTATATAATAATACTTCTAAAGAGCTTTATTACAAACCTTTAGGAGCTCTTTTGATCTAAGGTATTATTACTAAAATTTATATCTAAGGCTACTTTAAAAGTGTTATGTTAGCTGTTAAGCTTAACTTTATATCTAATATAGAGGTAATATATCTTATAAAAATACTATAAAATTTAATCTATAGCTTATTAGTGTTTTAGTTTTAGGTTATAGTTAAAGTAAGTAAAGTAGCTTATTATAAATATAAGATCTAGCTTTATTATTACTACTATATATAGAATAGTTCCTACTTTTCTCTAATAGAGATTAACTTTACTATTTAAAGCTTCTCTTTTATATAGAAGTAGCTTAATATATCTTATAGGAGTTTTATTTTATATTCTTAGAGAGTATTTTGCTAGTAGAAGTCTTCTCACTTTCTCTATATAAACTGCTTATAAAAGCTAGAGCTTTTTTATTTTATAATTATAGAGGACTTTAATACTGAGAAACTACTATAGGCTTTTATTACTTTTAAGATAGTATTTCTTCTAAAGCTTTTTAATTACTTCTTTAGCCTCTTTTTAAGAGGCTTTTAGGTAGGCTAAAATGTAGTTATCTATATAGAAGAAGAAGAATACTTAACTTTTCTTTTAGTAGTAGTTTTCTCTTAATACTTATAAAAATTTTAACTCTCTTAGTTCTTTCTTAAAATAGTATTACTAAAGGAGAGGAGATTAGTGAAGTCTATATAAAGCCTTTTTAAGTTTAAGTACTCTTCTAAACTTCTTATAGCTAAGTAGAAGTTTTATATAGATTATCTTATTAAGTTTAGTATATATAAATATATTTATTATATTATACTAGAGGAGCTCTAAGTTAAAGCGATTTGCTATAGTTATTAGAGTTCTAAACGATATACTTATAAAAGTTATAGTATATATATTATAAGTATTTTTTATTTATTAATCTTCTTAGATTATAAAGTAAGTTTTTAGCTTTATAAGTTTATTATGCTTATTAAGCTTATAGGTATAAACTTAGTAGTATCTGAGAACTTATTAATTTTTTAATATGATTTTTATAATTTCTTTTTAAGATTTAGACTTTTTATATCTTTATAAGTGAGCTTTCTCTGTTTCTAGAAAACTATTTACTAGAAGGTAGCAGTTTAGGTTTATGTAATTATACTTTTTTTTATAGTTTAGCTATTCTTTTTAACTTAAGAGTTACTAATATAATGTTAAGAGGGGAGGTAACTTTTACTAAGAGATACTTATAAGGTATAAATATATAGATAAAGCTGCTTTTAATAAAAGGGAACTTCTAGAGAGTATTTTATACTTCTCTAGGCCTTTTCTAGAGGTATTTTAGTTTTTAGTTCTTACCTCTTCACTATATAGCCTTTTTATTATATCTATAAATTAATCTATTTTTATAGCTATATAGGGCTAGCTAGGCTATATATATAGTCTACTTAGGCTATTTAATCTTTAAAGAGTGTGAAAATCTTTATATAAAGCGCTTCTTACTAGGAATATAGCTTTAAATGAGGTTTTAGAGGTTACTTTTATTACTAATAAACCTCTTTTTTACCTTTTTATATTAGAAACTTCCTAAAGAGCTTTGCTAAGTACTATAAATAAGCTTATTAGTTTTAGAGAGAGAGGTAAGGTTAGCTAGAGCTTAAATTGTATATTTATATATAATGCTATCTTTTTTAGTTACTTTTAGTTACCTCTTTCTCTTATAGTGGTTTTAATATAGTTAAGAATTTTATCTACTTCTTTATTAGCTTTCTACTTTATAAGTAGCTTATAAAATGCTTCTATAAACTAGATAATATGTTTTTAAATTACCTTAAGGTTTATATAGTAGAACTTTTCTACTATATACTTTAGGTTATTATTATAGAACTTCTTTTTATTAAATATAATATTTTATATAGTGAAGATCTTACTCTTAAGTAGGTTCTATATATAGAATAAGTTATTTAAGGTATACTCTAAGAGAAAGCTAATAAACACTTTAGGTATAAATTTCTAATACTTATTTCTCTTAAGCTAAGCGTCTCTTATTATTATATATATATAATATCTATATACTTAAAGATATAAGAGGTCTAGCTACATTAGATTTATGTTTTCTTTTAACTAGAAGTAGCTATAGAATAATTTATATAAGGTTTTCTATTTTTAAATTATAGCTAGTATCTAGTTATATATATAAGTAGTAGTTTTAGTAATCTCTAACTAAAGTATATTTAGTAGTTTAGCCTCTATTACTATTACTTTTATGCGCTACTTAATAGCTATAGCTACTCTTTTTGCTCCTCTATTTTAAGCTTATATATATAAAGAAGATAGTTTAATCTTAATTCTTCTTCTATAGAGCTTTATTTTAATTTATTTATACTTTACTATTTTATTATCTATTTTAATCTTTTTTATTTATATACTAAATATAGTCTGTAGATAGTTTAAAAACTTATTAAGGGTATTAAAGAGGGTATTAGTCTTTTTATTCTATAAGTAGAAGTCTTAAATAAGCTTAGAAGCTTTATTAATAATAATTATACTTAATATATACTCTTTATATCTTTTTTTATAGTTATAGAAGTTAAAAGTAATTCTCTTACTAAAAAGAGTATATAGAAGAGCTTCTCTTAGTATTTAGTATATTTAGTGATATAGTTTGCTTTATCTATATATA
The DNA here is from genome assembly GCA_020226115.1 of Colletotrichum viniferum. NCBI lineage: Eukaryota > Fungi > Ascomycota > Sordariomycetes > Glomerellales > Glomerellaceae > Colletotrichum > Colletotrichum viniferum. The sequence continues at coordinate 179,029 of JAGFBE010000036.1, read as the reverse complement.
TTATAGTTAGTAAGTGAGGTTTTTATATAGCTGTTTATTATTTAAACCCTTTTTATAAAGTTAGATAGGCGTTAGAGTACTTCTAGCTTTAGGTATTTAAGCTTTTAGTACTAAAGCTCTGCTAATCTCTTAATTAGTTTGTAGTGCGTTAAAGTTATATATATATGCCTCTTTTTTAGCTTTAGAGCTTTATCTAGCGTTAAGGCTAGTAAAAGTATAATTATAGTAAGAGCTGCCTCACTTAGAGGTCTATAGTTAAGAATGTATTAGTTAGTAATGTTCTTAAGTAAGTAGAAGAATATTTAATTAGATCTTTATAAGTAGTTATTACTTAAGCTTATATTCTACTAGATGCTTCTCTAGTGTAGTTTTTAAAAGAATATTAAGTTATTAGTAAATCCTATATATAGGGCTATATTAAATAGTTGTAGTTTTATTAGGCTGTCTGCTTCTTTTATAAGGATCTCTATTATATTATATACTTTAATTAGAACTTTCTATATTTCTACTTATAAGAAGTCTTCTAAGGAAGTACCTTATAGGGTAGTAAACTATTTTATATAGTTAAATATATATATTATAGAGCTTAAATCTAAGATTATAGATCTTATAAAAAAGTATTCTCTTATTACTATAAATACTGCTTTTATAGACCTCTTAGCTTTTCTATAGAGTTAGGTAAACTTTGAGGAAGACTCTATAATTTTATGAATATATTTTATAAAGTTTTTATTATCTTCTATTCTCTTATTAAGAATTTATTAAAGGTTTCTTAAGGAGACTTATAACTTTAGTTAGATTATAGTATTAATATAGAAGTACTTAGAGAGAGCGTATAGGTAGAAATATAGCTTATAGTGCAGTTTTCTAGCTTTTTAGTTATTTAAAAAAAATTCTTTTTACTTCTAATAAGTTCTTATTATTGCTAAAGGCTGCTTTAAGTTTTATTTTTTTTAAGAGCCTCTCTTATAGTTTAATCTATAGTTAGTTAATTTATTAGATTATTTAATTTCCTTTAATTAAAGCTTCTTATTGTAGACTATAGGCTTAAATATATCTCTACTAACTTTATTTTTCTATAGAGCAGTTTTAAGGTGTAGAAGATATATATAGGTGTTAGTAACTATTTTGCTAATAGTGAAGCTTTATTTAAGTACTAAAGGGAGCTTAATTATATAGTAAGTAGATATCTATACTTTAAAGTAGCTCTATAAGAGCGTGCTAATATATTCTAGAAATTAGATTAAGAGGTTTAAGTTATTTAAAACCTTATAGCTTTAGCTTTTATAGATTATATTCTCCTATTAAGAGATCTACACCTCTATATCCTTTTTTATAGAGAAGTATTTTTAAGCTAAAGCTATAATTATTATAGTATACTTAGAGATTATATTTATCTTTTATTCTCTCTTACTATAGCTAATATAGCTTTTAAGCTTATAAAGCTATTTATTAAAGCTTTTACTTATACTATAATAATACTTTAGGAGATCTAAGTAAGTAGAGTTTCTAATAAACTACTATATCTTTTAGATACTTTTTATTATACTATCTTACTCTTTTTTAATAAAGATATATTCTACTTTAAAGTTAGTATAAAGTATAAGGTTTACTACTAAGAGGTTCTCTAAACCTTTAGTATACTCTATATTTTTATTATTATTAGAGAGGATTAATTAGCTTAAAGCGCTTTATTTCAGGTGATTAGAGATATATAGAAGCTTTAGAAGTACTATTAGTTTCTAATAAGCTAACTTAAAAATGTATATAGTGTTTTTAGAGAACCTCTCTAGGTTTATAACTCTCTATAACTAATAAGAATATAAGAAAGCTTAAACCTAGTTAATCTATAGTACTTAGTTCTAAAGACTATTTAGAGGGGTCTTTTTACTACTTAGGGCTATTATAGTATACTTATAAGCTTTTCTTTAGTACTATAAATTGCTCATTAGCGTGTTAGTTAACATAAATCAGATTGTTAATTGTGAAATTAACTTAGATATGTATTAACTATATATCCCTAAGAGCGGGCAAAAACTCTGCGCGCAGTTACGCAAGGGCCCGCTAATCTTACGGGCGGATTATCTAATTATCTGGGTCGCCCCTGGTAGCCAAGAGGCGCCATTCCGACCCTGGCAATCTGACATTAGTACTCCACCGCCAATAACGCCTCTTTATTGCCTGACTTGACGAGCCCGACTCGACGAGCAAGAGAATCTGCTATTTCAGCTGCAGAACAGACTTTAACTCAGATACCACCTCGGTTTCCCAATGGTCTCTTATTAAGCTTTCCTATGAACCAGGTTTCCTGGTGGGATTCGTCAAAGTGTGTGCACGATTCAGGACACAACGCTGCGATTGCGACACCTTGGCCTCCTTGCCCAGTTCCCCTTTGGCTGGAAGCTCCCAGTCTGTCAGGTCAAGGTGACCAGTTGGCCATCATCACGATCTGGATCACCCCTATATCGCCGAAGACCTGCAACCCACACCGGCACAGTCTTCTTCGCTCGGCTTGACGTTTCGGCTAATCGACTCCATGCCAAGTCGGTCATGTTCATGCTGGCCCATAGGGAAGCTTCACGATCGCACGCCGCCCAGACGCTGGGACTGCGATGTTTGCGCGTACATGGGACGGCTCAAGTGGGCCGGAAGATGTGCAGCAACACTACGGACCAGCTCGGAAGTTGGCAAGTTGGCAGAAGATCTGGCCTGATGGGGATTGCTGCATGAGTACGAACCCAATCTGACGCGGTAGGCGGTACAATGGAAATCGGACCGGAATCTGGCTGTTCCCAAGCGAATGGTCTGAGGTTGGTCGAGGGCTTCGAAGGAATAAATGCCACAGGTAGGGTTCTGCGGAGACGGACAGAGAGAACCGAATTAGGGCCTATGGCAGGCATCACGAGCCATACGGACATCAGCTAGGCGAGGTGGGAGAAAGACGGTTGATCCCAGAAGAAGAAAGACTGTGTTTGTTCAGTGTCCATTAGCTTGGGAAATGTTTGGGGGCGCTTGCGGAAGCCGTACATGAGTCGTCCTGCTCGCGCAAGATACTCCGCGGCACCATCGCCGTCCAAACATTCTTTGTGTGTTTGAAACCTTCAATAGCCGAAGCTTATAAGTCGGAATAATACGTAGAAGGAAACAAAAATAGCGACAAGTTCGGCTAATGAGCAAGCGCCTCTGTCTTCACATCTCTTCATCCGCATGAGACGTGGCCTCCAACGGAAAATGCGAATGCTAGTCCTATATGTATCGTTTGCCATGTGCTTTATTTCAAGCTAGACGACTGCTCGGAAGCTCCACTCTTGCCGAAGGCCAAGCATGTCAGTAGTATTATGTGTCTCGTTAGTTTCTCGGTTATATCTGGCTTGTTCTCAGAGCTGAATCAGAGCTTACGGCGACGGACGAGTAGGAGAATTTGATGGGCCTGTAAAATGGTTGTGTCCTTACTTCCTCCGTTTTGCAGGAGACACTGGCCCAAGACACTGGGCGCCAGGAGAAGGCGAGGGAAGTGGGAAGACTCGGTGTTCCGCCTTTTCCAGAGAATTTGGAAGAGGCGGGCGTGGATAGATTCTCTCAGGTGGGCCTGACGGCATCTCTAAATGTGCCAGCATGATCGGGTGACTATTTCAGCTAGAAACGTGGAGCGAAAGAGGGCGATACTTACAACGACATCATGATCCGAGAGCTTTCTAATAGCGTAAGTGTATCAAGCTTGGACTACTCCCCCGCCGAGTGCAGTTTCAGTTGTCGTTCGATTTTCTGATGCAAGAGGTGTCTGCGCGACAAGCTAGACTACTGAGGGTGTTTCCACAAAATTGGCCGAGGATTCTAGGAGTGCTGGTTGACTGTGCGGAGAACCGGGCGAGCCTATCAGCAGAGCTGAACATTTGGGCTTATTCACGGCGGCGACGCGTGTCGACGACTTTGAACAAAGAAGAGGTAAATTTGACCCATGAGTGATGAGAGTGAGGAGACTTCCGTAGCAGGCGCGGTCAAATGAGATGGGAGGTGCGGCATAGCAGATCCGTGAGTTAAGTCAAATGGAGAACAGCACGGATTGGACTCACTGGAAATTGGCTTTGAAGAGGAGTTATTTGAATCAAAATCCGATGTTGTGTACTTTACTGACACGATATTGTATGAAGGCGCATAGTTCACGTGTTTGCACCCCCATTTCTATCGCTTTTGCGTCACACCTTGAACTGGAATTTGGAATTTGAAGCCATCACGATATCACGACCCCCGCAGATGAAGCGCTCACCCATGCTGCTACCTCAGCTATAGGCCTGTAGCGTGAGATCACGCAAAAGAGAGAAAGCTGGTGGTTGCAGCCGTTCCAGCTGATTTGGAGTCTTGTGTGAGCAAAGACAAAGCCCTCTAGGTGCTTGTATCCCACCTTGTGGTGGTTGACTTGCTGCAGTCCCAATAGACCTGGCTCAAACATGATGCCTACCTCGATGGCTAAGTCTGTTGGCGCCACTGTGGCCACAAGGAAGACCTGCCAATCCCAGGCCTGAGTTCGGTTTGTAGCAACCCGAATCGACTTCCAACACGTCCACGGTCCGCCTGCAAACAGCTCGGAATGCCGATGCGGATTTTCTAGCAGCCCTGCAGGGAGAATGCGGGAAATTTCCTCCATGTTCTCTATTTTCTGCCCACCTCAGCTTGAGTCCTCAGGTACGTTGTCTTCCAGCTCGACTTTCTGATTCGCGACGTCACGTCACCCTCCCCTCGCTATGGACTCCGAAATTTCCCGCTTGTTGGTCAGAAGATGGACACTTTCCGATGCGATCGTTATCCTTCAATCGAACTGTCTATCGTCATGTAATAGCTAGCCATAAGATAGGGCTGAGGTTGACCTGGCTGTAATCAAAACCAAATACATCTTTCTTACTAACCTCGAATTTCCCAACACCGTCGTGAAAACTATCCCGCCCTATCTTTTCGATATGTAAGCCTTCCAGCAGACTAAGTGGGGGAGTTCTTTGAGGCAGAGGTTTTGCGTGTGGCTTAGAAAAGTCAGTCTTTGTCAATAGCCAAGTTGACTCAGACAACAGGAGCCAACCTTAAAAGGTATAGCCAAGAGCGATCTCAAATTGCGCAGGTAAGAATGAGGATCTACAGCCTGAACTTCAGCTTTCCCAGACTCAGTTTGTCTTCTAGCAACAAGACCAGCACTTCATGACGCGAAAGCCACCTTCTTAGCCGCATTCGCGGGCGGAGACATCAACAGCGCACTGAACCAAGAAAACTCTCTTGCATGGACATCAAGTACGGCAAGCTTGGCGGCAAAGAGTGGAATATCCCTGAGAACATCCACGGCCTTAACTTTGCACTAGAGGACAAGTGCGCCCAAACAGCATTTGAGTCAAACTTTCTAGGTTTCTTCACGAACGCTCTCATGCATGAGGATGGAATCTTTAAAGCAAGGGACAAATCCCTTGACATGTAACTGGAAAGAGCTATGTGAAGACTCATAGGGTACATAGCAGAAAGACAAGATATCTCTTTCTCAAGCATGTAGATCCACATGTGGACGGCGGGGTGTGATGACAAGACAGACCGGAGGCTGCACTGATGCTTAAATCGAAGTGCCTCATGACGAGCACCATCACCACAAACAGAGACAGCTACCTATCTATAAGAGCCAAGTATAACTCCCAGTTCCACCTCTTTTTATCAATGACCGAATGCGTTGATAGTCTGCTGCGAAGGAACTCAACACCTACTGTTATGTTCACTCAGCTAGCTGGCTCATACCAATTCAAATGATGATATTGCAGCAAACCAACTCAGCTTTACTGAGGATACTACAAGTACAAGTAAAACTAGCGGCTGTGGTGCCTTTTGTCATAGTTCTCTCCATTTGTTGCAAAAGTGGAACCACAATTACTAAGCAGCAATTGCGCCTTATGTCCTTCGTAACACCATTCGTGTGCTCTATTCCTCCTTTGTTTCAGATGTGAGGTACCCGTAGCGAACTAAATCATATGTCGCACCTATGGAGATTTTGCTGTGGAGGAAAGGCAAGGCGCCCGAAACCCAGCGTGTTCGAGTATAGCTTTTCCATGTCAAAAGCCTCGAAGGACGAGGCCGGCGAGGAGAAGCATACGTTACGCGTCAATCGCCCTCGAGCTCTTGCTGGAGGCTTTGAATGGACACATGGCCTGGAGAAATTCGCCGTGACGAAGCTTGGAAAAGCGACTGTATTTGTTTGTTTACCCAGGTCCCTCTTTACATACCAACCACCATGGGCAACTTCATCGATTTCTCGTTCTCCGACACCACCACTTCAAGGCTTTGACCGCCTTCACAGACCTACTTGCGCTTCAAAAGGCGTCAACATTCAAGGAGCTGGATAGTGGCGGTCTAGATCGAGGGACGAGCAGTCATTCCCGAAGAATCAGGAACGGGCGGGAATTTTTACCGTCATTCAAGGCTTGATGGAGGGGGTGGTCAGGAGTTCAACGCGGATGGTGTAGGCGACGGGCGAGAAAGAAGAGGTTGTCGTCGTTAAGGTTCTCGGGGTTACGTCTCCCCTTGTTTCAGTCGCCGACCAGGCGAGACTCATTACACATGCCCAAGTTGTGAGCAAGGAGATACCGGCTCATCTGGCACGAGCATTCCCACATAACCTTCACAACTAGTCCAGCACTAGCCGATTGATCACCGGCTATCTCGGAGCCATGAATCTCTTCCCGTGCCAGTTGGATGTTGAATCTGCTGCCAATTGCGTATTTAACATGCACGAATATTAGCTCGTCAGCGTGAATCTGGTTGCTTGGCTGCAAGCAATTATCCGGCGAGATGAGGATCACTTGGCGGTTGCAAAAGCACTCCCGGCTGAGCATCTACATAAAATAGGTTTGCGTCTCCATGCACCCCATCCGCCTTGAAAGTCGTGCTTTTGCAGGATAACTTCTTGGAACAAGTAGCCTAACTAGCCCTCCAACAAGCAGAAAAGGCCACTGAACCTGAAAGAAAAAACCAGATCAGTGAAGGTTTAAGAGCTGCAGCACTATGCTGGTAGTAATGCTTTCGCCTGTCTGTAACATGGCTAGCTCTGCCGCCATCCTCCCGCTGCTGGTCGGTAATGCGAACAGCCATTTTTCTTATGGTCTTGCTGGGTTTTCACCTTGGTTATATCGATCTTGGTGACTTGTTTAGTGATTTTTGGCTCAACAGTGTTCATGGGCTGCGTTGGGGAGAGATTATGGCAAGGTGTTGGGGGGCTGGAGACAAGGGGCACGGCGGCTTGCAGCTTTTCGGCGTTTCCGGAATGCGAAGGATGGACCTCGTGGGAGGGGTGCCCCATAGGGATTCTTTCGTCAGGTCCTCACCACCTCAGCGGGCGGTGTGCAGGTTCACCATTACCACGGTATCCTAAGGGTGAATCGTTTCTCTAATTGGCTTGCCCTTACAATACCGACGGTATCCTAAGGTGATTGGCAGGTAGCCACGACATCATTGCAACACCACCCCACCGGGATATCAACGACCACCGACTGAGCACCACTTTGCCGAACCACCCTTCCATCACGTCCCATCTAATTTCGCCCCCAAAACCGTCGCGATTTTGAGCTTTCACATACCATACGCCATTGAAACACCGATGCATCAATAAACATGGACAAGTCCTGAAAGCACAATGCAGGTGCTCCTGCTATGTTGATTGCATTTTCACGCTGTTGCGACCAACCGATGCTCTCTGCCAAAGACTGCTCTACCAAATAGATTATCTCCTATACACTCTGCTACTGACTGCATCGCCTCTGAGCCCCGCTCCAGCACTCATTCAACTGTCTACCACCCCACGGGAGAGGTCCTCGCCGGCTACATGAGCATATCCCAGCGTACAGAGCATCCTGTCACGCTCGGGGAAAGGGGAACTGGTGGTGCGCCGGGGGACCACCTGAGGGGCCCCCGCACACCGGATTATAGTTAATCCTTATAGGGATTTAAGGGGGTCTATATATAGATTTTTAAGTAAGTAAGTTTAAATAAACGTTAAAACCTATACTTAAGGGGTAATTACTAACTTTAGTACTCTATATAACGCCTTAATCTAATATATTTAAACTTCTACTTATTCTAATAAGTGTACTAACTATTAGAGCGATAATAGTACTTAATAGTACCTAAGTAGTTTAGTAGTAGAATACTAGTAATATTACTACTATAACTACTAAGAGAGACCTAATACCTATAAGTATAATAGAGGAGAATAACCTCTTTATAGCTAGTAATAAAAGACTAATTAAAGACTTCTAAACGCTAAATATAAATATAATAAAAGACCTCTTTATAGAATAGGTCTAAGCTATCCTAGAGAAAGAGATTATAAAAGTAAAAAAGAAGAAAATATTTAACTAGATCCTTATACTAAGAAATAGAAAAAACCCCTAAAAAGTACTTTATAAGAAACTACTAACTATCTAACTAGTAGAAACCTTAGCCTTTAAGTAGTGCTAAAATAAAAAGTTACTTAAGAATTTACTCCTTCTTTACTTTAAAAGTAGTAAATAGACTAAAGTTAATAACTTTCTATTTAAATTAAAAAGCTATTTTAAATTAAAGAAGAGTAACTTTATTAATAATAAAGAGAAAGTTTTATATATAGGGGGGTATTTAGAAAGTACTATCTTATAAAAATAAATAAAGTATATAGATACTAAATATAATAATAATATAATAAGAGTTCTTTAGGAGGAAATAGAGGAGTAGTTAAAGGATATTATTATAGATAGTAATATAAAGGTATATTAAGCTATAATTAAACTAAAGGAGAAGCGTTAGAAACTAAGCTAACCTTACTAATAATTTATTAATAAGTATAAAGTAATTAAATTAGAGTACTTTAATAGATAACTAGAGAGAACTTAAGTAGTTAATATTATTAGCTAGCTACTTTTAGAACTAAAAGATTAAGTTATAGTAAATAGCTTACTAAGTATATAGTATAAACTTAATAATATTACTAAAAGAGCTAAAGTAATATATTAACTACTATAAAATAAAAACCTTTAGTAGTATATACTATAGGTTTAGAAAAGAAGTAACTAGTAAACCTCTATCTATATCCTTAAAGAACCCCCCTAAGTAGCTTTAATAGTAATAGTTTTAATACTAGTGCTCTATAAGGATAATACTAAAACTAAAAAAGAGTAGAAGCTAGTGTTTAACTAGAGCTTTACTATAAAGATCTAAGTTTAAATTACTTACTATAACTATAATAAACCTAGCTACTACTCTAACTAGTGCAAAGAGGCTAACTACTATAACTATAATAAGCTAAAGCACTTTAGATGCTATTACTATAGAGCTTAAAGAGCTACTAGTATAAACGCTATTTAGATCTTATAAGAAGAGAAATAGAAGTACTTCTATATTAAAATAGTTTTAAGTATCTAAGTAGGAGGAGTATAAAAGGAAGTAAAAGCTTTTATTAACTTAGAAGCTAATAAGAACATCTTTAACTAGAAGATACTACTATATAATAAAAGCTTACTAGAAGGTATTAGTAGAAACCTACTATTTAAAAAGATATAGAGGTTTTAAGCCTCTAACTATAAGAAAAGAACGTTAGTAACTAAAGTAATAGATAATTTAGGAATAATAAGGTTAAAATTATATAACTTCTAAATTAGTAAAATAGAAGACTATAATATTATTCTAAGTATCTTTTAGTATTATACTATATAGCTTAGTTTTAAGTAGAGAACTTTTAAGTAGATATACCTATTTAGTAAAAATAGTATCTAAGTAGTTACTAAGAAAAGGAAGTTAGAGAAAATAAAAGAAGAAGTGAGGGCTATATTTATAGTAATATTAATAGTATAGAAGATAGAGATAGATACTAAGGTAGAAATAAGTAATTAGTAAGAGGTATTATTTAAATTTAAACTTCTTAAAGTATATTCTAAATAAGCTTATATATTTAATACTATACTTATAAGTAAATCTATAAGAGAAAAAGGCTATATTTATACTATTAAGCTTAAATTTAAGCGTACTTTCCTATTTAAGCCTATCTACTTATTAGTAGAAAAAGAGCTAGAGAAGCTAAAGAGGTATTTAATAAAAGCTTTTATAAATAGATAAATTAAGTAGTTAAAAAGTTTAGTAGGAGCTTTAATTATATTTATACTTAAAAAGAGGGGTAAGTTACGCCTATATATAGACTACTAGAGCTTTAATAGTATAACTACTAAAAACTAAACGCTTCTACCTCTTATTAGTAAGATATTAAACTACTTTAGAGATATAAAAGTTTATATAAAGCTAGACCTAAAGGATATATACTACTAAGTATATATCTATAAGAGAGATAAATAGAAAATAGCGTTCTATATAAAGTATAGCTATTTTAAATATTAAGTTATACTATTTAGACTTATTAATACCTTAGTAACGTTCTAAACGTATATTAATAATACTTTTATAAGCCTTATTAATATTATATATATTATCTACTTTAATAATATCTTTATCTTTTTAAAAGATAAAACCTCTTATACTAAAGCTATTAAAGAGGTACTCTATTAGTTAGATACTATTAATCTCTATATAAACCCTAAGAAGTATAAGTTTTATATAAGTAAGATATAGTTCTTTAGGTTTATAATCTTACTAGAAAGTATTATAATAAAATAAGAGAGAGTAGAAGTAATTATAGTATAGTTAATACTTACTAGTGTCTAAGATATTTAGGTTTTTTTAGAGTTTATAAGGTTTTACTATTAATTTATTTTTAACTATTTTAAGATATATATATTATTAATAGATAAACTAACTATTAAAATATAGAAGTAATAAGTAATAATTAGTAAGATACTAAAAGCTTTTTATAAATTATACTTAATATTTATAAAGGCGCTAATTCTAAAGTATTTTAACTTATAGCTACCTATATAGGTAGAAATAGATACTTTAGTATATATAATTAGAGCAGTATTATTCTAACTCTATAATTAGATATAGTATCTAGTAGTATTTATATTAAGGAAGTTAAGAGATATAGAACTATACTATAGAGCACTAGAGGTAAAGCTACTAGCTATTTAAAATATAGCTTTATACTAGAAGTATTATTTATTATGTACTAACTACTAAGCTTTATTCTTAATAGACTATTTAAAGTATTAGTACTTTATAAATAAGCTCTAGCTAAATAGCTAATAAGTCTAACTTTTATAAGACTTAGTAGTCTTTAACTTCTATATTAAATATTACTTTAAAAAGATAAACTCTATAGATAGCCTCTCTAAGTAACCTAACTATAGAATAATAGTAGAGGAAGTTAATAAAACTAATAAAGCGTTTCTAAGTAATTTCTTATAATAGTTTAAAAGACCTATAGTAGTAGTAATTAGGACCTAAGTAGTTAGTAGAAGATTATTTTTATTAGCGTAAGCTAACTTAATACTAAAGATACTAAAGTTAAGCTTAGTTAATACTATTAAGGTAGCTTAAACTAATAACTTTAAACTAGTTATAGAAAGGTAGTAGTAGTAAACTAACTAGAGATATAATAATAAAAGAGAGGTATAGTATAAAAATATCTTTATAGTATTAAATAGATCTATACTATAAAAGTAAATCCTAATTACTTTCTATAATAAGCTTATTAGTAGGTATCTAAAGATTATTAAGATATTTTAGTATATATAGAAATTATTCTTCTAGAAAATGATATCTAAAAACACTAAAGAATATATTAAAATTTACGCTATATACTAGTAGATAAAGCTATAGTATTATACCTTTTATAGAATATTTAATCCTCTACTAATACTTACTTAACTATAGGAGAGTATTTTGCTAAACTTTATTACTAAACTACTAGTATTAAAGCTATTTAGAAAATAAAGCTATAATAGTATACTAGTAGTAGTTAATTAGTTAATAAAATACGCCTTATATATACCTACTAAGGAGTTATTTATAGCTAACTAGTTATTAACTTTATTTATTTATAAAGTATTTCTCTAGTTTAAGATCTTATAAGTAATAGTATTAAATAGAAGGTCTCTATTTACTAGCTAATTCTAAGTATTAGTATGCTATTAGCTAGCTATCTAGAGGAAGCTAAATATAGTATACTACTTTTAAACTAATAGATAGATAGAATAACAAAATCAGAATGTAGAATACTTCTTATAGGCCTACTATAATAAGAAATAGAACAATTAGGCTAAGTAGTTACTAATAGCGCAGTTTATATATAATAATAGTTAGCATAGTGCTATTTGCACTATACTTACTAAAGCGTTAATAGGATACTTACTATAAGGACTACATAATATAGAACTCTAAAGACTAATATCTATAAAAATACTAATAGTAATATAATATATTACTAAGTTAACTAACTAGAGGATAGCTATTAGGCAACTACTAGAATAATTAACAAAATAGTATAAAAAATAGTATAACTAGAGATAATTAATAGTATATTTTAAGGTTAGCAAAAAAGTACTTCTATATATAAGGTATATTTAGTAGAAATAACTATTAAAGAAGCTTTTTAATAAATATATAGGACTATTTGAGATTTTATAAGTTATTAAGGGGGGAGTAGTATATAAATTAGCTTTAGATCTTAACTTATATATCTATAATATCTTCTCACTTTTATAACTTAAGAAATTCTATAGTATAGATAACATTTTATAATAAATATTAATTAAAGCTAAAGGTGATAATAATATCTATAAAGTTAAATAAGTAGTTAATTATAAAGGGCCCTTCTAAAACTAATATTACTTTATTAAGTAGAAGGGGTATAGTAAAGAGGAAAATTTATAGAAACTTTAGAGGAATATAGTAAAGGAATTATATAATAACTATAAAGATTACTTCTACTAGAGGACTATAGAATAAATACTAAGAGAGAACTAAAAGAGATAGTGAGAGTAAGTAAGTGAATTTAATTAAGCTTAATAGCTAGAGAGTTTAAAGATAGCTTATAGAGAGCTAGAGTAAATAAAACTTTTGAAATACCTAAAGGTAGTATAGTAATAAGATATTAGGGGGGGAGTAATAGGAAACTAAGGGGCTACTTCTCTTTAACCTCCTCTTTATAACCTTCTTTACTATTCTTACTATTATTACTAGCTATAGCTAGTTTAGAAGTATATTATAGAATAAAATTTAGCTTTATAGATAAGAAATATACTACTAAGTGATTACTAGAGGGAAAGTAGAAAATATACTACTTTACTATAGAGTTCTATAAACTTCTAAAAAACTTCACTAAGACTATTAAGAAGTTAGTTTTACTTTTAGAAAACTTCTAAAATACCTTCTTAGTAATTAGTAGTATAAATAGTAGCTAAAGCTTACTTCTTAGTAAAAGAGGTAGTACTTTTAGTAGCAGTAACTTTATAGTTATATACTAAAGCTACCTCTTTTTCTACTTTAGCTTTATACTTTTTAAGCTAAGTAGCTAAGTTAACCTTAGCTTAGAGAATCTTTCTAACTATAAGCTAAACTTTCTTAATATTAGACTATAAATAGTTAGAATAGATATAACTAAGGAGGTAGTAAGAGACTACTAAAGTACTACTAGAGGAGTAGAACTAACTTTATTATTCTTAAAAAACTAGATAAAGTTATAAAAAAGAGCAATAGAGTTAATAAAGTTATTAAGCTTAAGAATAGCTTAATACTAAAGGATAAAGAGCTATTAGAGAGTTAGTAGTAGTTTTAGAAGTAACTAAACTAAAGAAGAGATAACTTATATTAATATAAGGCTTACTATTTATATTAGTATAGTATTTATATTTAGTAGAGGTAGCTAAAACTAAAAATGTTAATATAACTTAGAAAGAGAAAAAAGGACTACTAAAAGACTACTAAGGGAAGAGAGGATACTTATTAGTAGTCTTAACGTAGTATACTATTTCTACTATAGAAAAGTAGCTATTAACTAGCTTAAAGCTAGCTTATACTATAGCGTAGTAGTAGTAAGAAGGATAGTAGAGGTAGTTAGTATTAAGATTATTAAGTTTATTATTATTATTATTATTATTATTATTATTAGAAAAGACTAAGCTAAGTAGGGGGGGAGTAGAAGTATTAGTAGAAGGTATAAGGAGATTAGAAGTAGTAGTAGTAGTAGTAGTAGTAGTAGTAGCTTTAGTAGTAGCTTACTCCTAGCTTCTAGTTCTAGCTATAATAGGGGTAGAGTAGGGGGAGAGCAGTAGATAGATAAGAGAATAAAAAAACATAAGAAAAAACAAAAATAAAACAAGCATATAAGCGAAAAATAATATAAAAAAGTTAAAAAGAGAGAAAAAAAAGAAGTTTTTAAAGAGTGAAAAAATTAAAAGATAACTACTAAGAAAGTAGTTCTATATAAGTTTATAACTTATAACTAATAATAACTTATAAGATTATATTATTTAACCTTTTAAGTAAATAATATATTAAGTATTACTAGAGAGAAACTAGCGTTCTAATAGTAATATAGAGGTATAAGAAGTTTAATTATTTTTAGAGTTTTATAACTATACTAGTAGTAGGAACCTATAAATAGGTAGTATAAACCTAGAGAGTAAGTAGTATAAACTTAATATAACTACTTTATTAGTCTAAAACTAGTAATTACTATTTTTAAATAATAAGTTATTATATATCTATAATAACTTAGGTTAATATACTTTACTTATTTTAACTACTAAAGTTTTATTAAGCTATAAAAAAAGCTATATAAAAAAAAAAAAGTATTTAAAGTTTTAGAAAAGTAGTTACTAAAAGAAATACTTATAAATAATTAGAAAGTAACTAAAGGTTTAAAAAAGACTTCTATTTAAAGTATAAATAAAAAACTTATAAGAGGAAATCTATAGAACTATATAGAAAAGAAGTAAGAGGAGTATTTAAAAAAATACTTCTAATTACTTAACTTTCTATAAATTAAAGAAGTAGTTTTAAAATAACTATTTAGCTTTAAATAAAATATATACTTAAAAGATACTTTATTTATAGAACTAGCTAAAAAGATAGTTCTACTAGTAGAGTACTATAACTAGTCTAAGTTCTCTAGACTTAAACCTCTTATATAAGTTAGAAAGGGTACTTAGAGTACTTTAGAGGAATAGACTATATTAGTAGAAAGTCTAGGGGTTAGACTTTAGGAGGAGGAGGATTATATTACACTTAGGGAAAGGGGAACTAGTAGTACACTAGGGGACTACTTAAGGGGCCCCTATATACTAGATTATAGTTAATCTTTATAGGGATTTAAGGGGGTCTATATATAGATTTTTAAGTAAGTAAGTTTGAATAAACGTTAAAACCTACACCTAAGGGGTAATCGCTGACTCTAGCACTCTGCGCGACGCCCTGATCTGACACATCCCATGCTGCACATCTCCAGCAGGCGCGCGAACCAAGCAAGACCATTGACGATCCACTAACAAATGACAAGACTGGCAATGATGCGAACCACCCAGACATAATCAGGCGGACGTGCAGGCTGCGCCGGTCCAGCCTGTCCTTGTGCGTTGTTGGTGGGCGCGGCGGTGGCCTGGGTGGCTGGAGGTTGGCCGTCGTGTTGTCCCTGTGCCTCATGGGCCGGCGCAGCATCGGATGGGCTGGGTTTGTTCGCCTGCATCGTGTTCTGGACGAATTAGCTTGAGTGCGACAGGATAATAGAAAACTACTTACGGCTCTTGGTTTGCAGAGCGCGAGGCCAAAGTTTGTTGTTTCTAGTGAGAAAGTGGAAGCTTAAGGATGCTTGCTTTTGGAGGAGACGATTGACTTGCAAGTTCTCATGAAGCGAATAACTTGTGGATGGCAAGGACTTTTATGATGCTTCTGCCCAACGCCCCCTCCAGGTAGACGATGAACAGACCATGATGTTTAATGATCGCAGCCTGCATTCTGCAGCTCCTAAAAGCCGTCATTCCTATGTCTTGGTCGGATGCCCGGGCCTGAAAGGCCAGCGAAACATAGGAACCTGATTGTTGCTGATGCTGAAACTGCGTTTGTAGGTGGGATACAAAGACAGTCAAAGAAGCACTAAGACAGCAGCAGCTCTCTCACAGAGCTACATAAAAACAGCCGCCTAGGACCTGAACTAATGAATCTCCTGTCGCAAAGGACTCACATGCACCAGTCAGATGACTCTAATGCCTCTGGAACCATCCTTCCCATCGCACCCGCCAGCCTTTCACCCAAGTGCCGTCCACATCCTCAACAGCCCTGTATGCCTTCACCCTGAACCACCTTGAACCACCTCACCTTGAAGAATCCTCCACCCCGCCTGTCTATTTTCAACCACCACAACGCACTTGCGACATCACAAGCACATCACTGTTTGCCACGCAACCAATAATCACACCGCAGGCATGGCCCCAGTGGACTCCAACATGAAGATGGAAATCCCTGAGGATCAGCTCACCCATCTTGTTCATCTCTTAATAGAAGATGCTGACGCTACTGCTATGCATTCTAAGCTTGAACGTCAGAATCTACCTATCCTAGTTAGTTATCAGCTTGCCTAGACGGCCTCTATTATCGCAAGGTCAGTTTCCTCCCCTTGATTTTCACTGTGCCCACTTTGCCCCTGCCGTGCATCTGCCCTTGCTGACTTGCTCCTGCCGCGTATCAAAACTGCAAGTACTACAAGGCAGAGGCTGACAATGAGGGAAAGGTCTGGCCCCCAGAGGATATGATCAAATCGTGCCCTGTCTTGTGATGGAAAATCAGAAGGCGGAGCCGGAAGAGGACTCCATCTTCAAGGCATTTAACCCCTTCCTAGTGGTGGCCGCCATCTAGATGCTCATCATAGTCTACATTCAGCACTTTCAGCTATAAACTAGCTAGCTAGACTCCAAAGGCCAGGCAAAGTCAACAGAGCACTTAAATGTATCGAGCGAGGAGAGGCCATATATGCGTTTGCAGACGTGATAGCTAGTAGGAATAGCACATCATATTCCACAAAGTACTAGATACTAAGTTCTTAGGCATTCCTCATCGAACGCCAAATGTTCTGTCTCAATATTTGCCCTTGTGATGCGTAGAACGCTCTTGTCTTACCAGGTTATAAGTTTGACCCGGCTCTCCATCCCAATGCATCAGCAGCGTTTTCCATTCAGGGTGTTGCGGACGCGATGTATCAGATTACAAAGATCAAAGTGGCGTTTCTTCGCTGCCAGAAGCAGCTCAAATAATCCGATAATCCGCCTGAGAGATCGGCAGGGCCTGCGCCAACCGCGCGCCAACACAGTCAATAAACAAAATAGCCAATTTGTCACGATTGTTTTCACTTTTCGTGCGCCACATCTAGAGACACGCGCTCCATGACTTGCTGCTGTCGCAACACAATCGCGGAATGTTCAACGCAATGATGATGGCGATGCGGCTTAACATCACGCCGTCTCTTCACGGCGTCTTCGTACTGTTGTTCCTTCGCAGCTGAAACTTAGCCTCCCAGACATCGCGACCACCTCTCTCCTCTCCTGATTTGCCACTGCGACTCTTTCCGCGATTTCCCGTCTCAGCGCCAATTCGACACTTCTATCACCGCCGACCACGAAGCTCGCAAGCACCGAGCCCGAGACCTCCCCTTCTTTGGTTAGAGCTGAGCTGTCCTCTACGACATCGGTTCCTTGCTGACACACTGAGACACCGCTGCGCTGATGCTATTATGAAAAGGGCCTGCTGTTTTGGCTTCAAAACCTCCGAAATAGCGGCGGACAGCATGCGTCATGAGGGGCGGACGAGGCGAAGTGGCTACGCTGCAGGCATAAATGAGACGAACTAGCGAAGGCCTGGTTGATGCTAGACACCCGTCGCATTGATTGATTTAGCTGTCGGCTTAATAAATTTCGCTTAGTTAAGGTTGTCATCGTCCATATTCTTGTCTAGCGGAATCTGTGCGGCAAGTAGGAAACGCATCAAGACCAAGGATACCGCACGCAGAACTACAGCATGACCCAAACATGCACTTCTAAGGGGCCTGCTGGCTGAAGCAGTGTTCATCGCTGCCCAATACGCCACCGCTCTCGGCTGCGAGAACGGCGGCATCGCGCTGTACAGTTCATCACCATTGAACCGCAGTATTGCGGTTTTTGACCCTTGTCTGAGCAACGAGTTTGTCGAGAAGAAGGCAACCGATACACTGTTAGATCACTTGATTTCTAACAACACGGTTTCTGCGCCAGAAGAAACAGCACTCTATTTCCAGCAGATGTGGAGGGGGAGGAGGTGCAGGTCACAACGCCAAATCTCTCAGAGCCGGTCTCCTTGGGCAGCATCGCTAGCGTAGTGCTGCCCATAACAAAGTGGAATATCGTCTCCATGCTCGCCCTGTTTGTCGAGTGATGAATCATGAAGATGTACACTATGCCCTCACATAACAAGACCTCCAGCAGTATTCCGTTTCCGCTGTGAAAGCCATCCAGTGCCGCCACCCGAGGGCCTGCCACCGCTTCCCTCTTCACTTGCTGCTCTTTCATGCTGTCTGAATAATTCTCTGCGTGAAAGGGGCCAGTGATAGTTGACGTCCGCCCGGAACCAAACGCCTCAGTGTTTCAACGAGTGGGAAAGCCTAAAGTCGCGCTACATAATAGCTGGCTGGTCTCACAGAGACCCTGTTGCTTCTTTTTGTTATGGACTTGTGTCTTTTTCTCTGACATTGGCTGGTTGGTGCCAAACACTGAAGTGTTACTTACTTTCTCTCGCTTCTTTGTCCACAGAGACACCACACTTCATAAGGTTGGGGGTCTCAGAATAATTCCGAAATAAGACAATCTGGAACTGTGATAAAGTCATGTTAGCTTCAGATGGTCCAGAGTTGTGTTTTTGCACGTGCTGAGTGATGCGGGTGGTCAAGTGCGAAGAAACCCCCGTCATTCAGTTCGTATCCTTCCCTGTCGGACGCAGCCAAGTCTCTGCTCCTAGAGCATAGCGCCCATCTTCAAGTGCATAGGATGTAGGAGGGATGCCTGTCATGGCGACGGTTGGCACGATTCTCGTGGGCCTTGGCTCCCAGGTCTTTGGCCCGATCCTGGAGTCTACCTCTTGATACTGCTTCCACTCCTCTCAGGAAACCAGCCGCTCATACTGACCCAGCGCCTCACGTGGACCTCCCGGCCATCTCAGGCCAATGATCATGTCTTTACTTTCGGCGTTCCGCTTTCTGAGGTTTCCCTTTGATTGCTTCTTGGGTCTGAGCATTCAACTTCAAGGTCTGCTTACCAGCGATTGCTATCCTGCTTGGTCACTGGGTTCGTTTGGCCGCGGCATGTGGGCACGATACTTCGTTGATCTCGCCTGCTCGCCTTACCGCCGATTACGGATGAATAACTCCATCATGAATGATTCATCGAGTGCGTCCAAGCATTGGACATGGTCAACCTTTGTTGTCTCACAGGTACTCTTTCGAAATCTATGGCGCACCTCTTCAAGTTGTCCCTATTATACCGACATCCAGTCTGCTGAGGGCCGAAGATGCAGGCAATGTAAGTAAAGCTGCGTTCTCATTGTACAATGCTTCAGTTCACCGAAACTTAGCCAATTGGATCGCTAAACGATCACCAAACTCAAGACCCTGACTAAAGGTTAATTATTTGTAGACGGCTGGTGTTAAGATGATTAGATCGCCCAAGGACATTGCGCAGGAAATCAATAGGAGTTGCTTATTCAGGCAGGAAGGACTTCGAACTCAAAAGTTGTAGGGACTTAGTCAAGTGACATGTCAAGGGGTCGGCACGCGCTGGTGTTTTTTACTTTTACAGAGTGACCCCGATACAGAGCTCCCGAGACGCAGCTGGCAGGTGTCATAATAGCACGATATATGTAGTTCGCCAACCAAGGTTTGTTGCTCCGCCCGCGATTTGACGCGAATAAGAATGAGTAGCGGTGGCCAACGGATACAAATTCAATCCTTCTCAGCACGCAGTTAAACAACAGCGTTCCGTTGTGGAAATAAAACGCCCAGAACCAACTAATTTTCCGTACCACGTTTTAATTCATAGTTGCTTGTGATTAGGGCCTCAATTCCAGTGACAGCAGTACACACGAAAGGCAGACACCGTGGACGAACTCGGCCCACAGTAACCCTTGAAGCACTCACTCAATTTTGATATACGTGAAATCCATGAGTCAGTCCATATGACACAGCTGCTTAGAGAGTAATATGCGACTGTAAGTTCACGCTCGTTACGTCTCGCTACTATTAGACAGCTGAAGGTTGCTTGGCAGTGATTGTCGCACACGACTCATGACATGGCATGATCCAAAAAGCAGACCCTTGCCACCCTTTAGACTTCGGTTCTGGCCTCGCTGCATGGTTTCTGAAGATCAAACAACAGGCAAGGAGCTATCCGACGGGAGCTCTCCGTGTACTATGTTGAGATGTCTTTGATTATTATTTTTACGGGCAACATAAAGCTTCGCATCTCTCCTTAATTTGTCAATGACTTTCCTAGCCTCCGTTCATTTCCAACCTGCGCCAGGCGTTCCCGTCGCTCATCATATTGTTTAGAACGCATAACTGATCCAAAGCTCAACATGAGAATCATTCTTGCTCTTTCCATGGCTGCATTGGCGGCGGCGATTCCGACTGTCGTCCCTGATGAGGCTTCCTCTGTGGAACGACGTGCGGGGAGTGCTGCATGCCAAGACGGACAAGAGGCATACGCGATTTGCTTCTCCCAAGCCACGGCGGGGGGTGCTGACTCCAATGTTGTGAGTGAAGTCCACACTGTGACTTGTAAAGAGAAAGGCTGATTCTAAACGTCATCTAGCAATGCGCTGCGGTAGGTACTTTGACGCTACGTCTAGCTTTCTCCACGCCAATTGGTGGAGGCCGTGAGAGCTTGTCTGGCTCTGTGCAACAACAACGTAAGGCGCTGTCTGTTTAAGCCTACTGACGATTCAATATAGTGCTATAACGCGTCTGTGCCTTCTCTCGAGGATCCGGGCAGCCTTTATTGGTCTCTAGCTATGCTGGCAGATCTAAGTCTTTATACCGTTAAACCTGTCGCGCAAACATCTGTTCAGACCACAGCTAGCAATTGTATTATTCAATTCCGCCGTATAAACACCTTCGACCTTCCTCTTTCCACGCCAGAATGTCTAGAACTACAACAGCCTTGTCGTACCCGTCCTAAAACAAGCGCCATATCAAGTGCGAGCCAATGCTCCAAATAGAATGGATTCAAACATCCATAGAGCCCGGGACGCACGATCTGCCACGACTTTGAAGCAGCTGCAAAGTAGGTCAGACCGTTCAGGCTCAGCTGGGCTTGACTCGCGTGAACGACAGCGGGACCGTTGTCTTGCCATCTTTTTTCTTGATTACGTTCGAGGCTGGAGCAGTATTTGAAGCTGGAGCGACTACTTTAAGATGGCTGTTCCGTGCTGTCTGCTTTGCAAACTCGGGCTTAGTCGCGAAGACATGCTCGATTGGGCCATATATTTTGGGCACCTGGGTAAATTGGTTATTTTGTGCTAGAAATCATTCCTCGAACCTTCTCCTTCACGAATGAAGCTTCTGTTAAGTCTTCCCTTTCTTCCCGGTCAGCGACCGTTGCGATGTCTTATGGCGTCTCTCTATGAACTCTGATTGACGCCACCCAACTCGCGTAGTTGACGGAATATTTCGTTCGAGCTTTGCGGGACGTCCCGTCTCATTCTTCACCTCATAGTCTCTGCTCGATCGAAACTGTGTGGACGAATACATGCGAAATACTCTGAACGGACCATCGAAAGCCTTTCGTTGAGTCTTTCCTGTAAGTGTACGACCACAAATACTGATCTCGCACACCAGATCAGCGTTTGCTCGCCGGATAAAGCAGAACTCCGCCATTCAGCTGGGCTCCATGCAATATCAAGCCCTCAAGATCCATACGAAGAATCAATAGCAGATTACGCAACAGTGGAATAGCCAGAAGTTATCGTGAGTATCCAGCTTTCAATTGGACATGGTGGTCGGGTTTGTCGGGGCTTTACAGTCAGCAACGTTAACTTACGATTGGCATGGAGGATCCGGTAAACAGACATCTTAGTTGAGACTGACTCCGACACCATTACAAATACTCCCTGTAGTGTTTTTACTGGAGGTAAGGACATGGTGAAGCATGTTTGAGAAGCACCGCTACGTTGAACTTTTGGTCATGCTTGTAGATCCCTTGGCATTTGCCAAACGCTCTCAAATGCGATATGGATCTAAGTATGTTGCTGTCTCTGGATGCACAAAAAGTGGCAGTGATTCTATCACTGGCTTTCCTCTTGTTGTTCCAGAGTCTGCTTCTGGATTCTCCCGTTTGATCTTCTTTCTTGTTGTTGTCGTTCATATAGCCATCCACCTTAAATCCACCTCTTTCTTGTTTTTGTCGCGTTCATTCTCCTTATTCTTCCCTTTAAGGCAAAACTATCAGCTGGAATAACAGATGAAATAGCTTGAAGAAGCTACATAATTTCATTTAGAAAGCTAGGGATCGAGAAGCTGAATTTCACATGAAGACTCGCACAGAGAGCGGGCACAAGGTCGTAGCTGCTTCAATGACCTGGTTAATCGTCCCGTCTTTGAGAGGCCAGTCAAGCGCAAGGCGTTCCGAGTCAAATCCGCTGTCCGATACCTGCGGTGATGTAGCCAGCCGTGAGCGCTTGGGAATTGAAGGAGGGGATCCCAATCGCTTATCCATGCTTGGCAAGGAGCAGCATCTGCATTGTCCGTTGCGATGAACGGCAGCGAGGGCGAACTCGGGATCAGGATTTGCAGCAGGTAGTGTCGACGATCGCTCTGGCAGTTCTGCATGCGCGACAATCCTTGAGCCGGCTGCAAATGCGAGAGAAAGTTGCCGTTCAAAGGTTTCTAGATAAGGTATGGTCTTGTTATCAAGATTGTTGAAAGTCAGCTTCTGGCCGCTCTGATGCCAGCCGTTCTCCTAACTAAAGACTTCGTAAGCGGCGAGACAACTGATGGGCAGCACCCTAACTGGAATGGGCTGCGATGGGGTGGAGTTGATGTCCGACGCAGATGCAGGTAGCTGGCGGTTCAGCTGGAAAGCATTCTCGGGCCCTGTCTACTCCAAAAGTCAGGTCTCGGGAACAAAAGATTACTGGAGCTGGTACGTCTCCAGCAGCGCCCACCCAAAGGCAATCAATCAAGTTTGTGACTTAAACTTGACTTGATTGAGTGGCGATAGCTTCATAATCAGGCGGCAAACTGCGAAGAAGAAAAGTTAGAAGGGAAGAAAGATTAATTAATTGATTGATTGAACTTGACAAGTTTACTTGCCTTGCGGTGGGTGCTGGTCTCCAAGATAACCTCCAGCTACCCCATCCTGTCTGCCGTGATTTCTATACAGGGAGAGTTGTCTTCAAACATCGTTCAAGAGGCTCTAGTTGAGTATCATACATCTCGTAGCTCTCCATCCACTGATCACAGACTGGTATTCAGTTTGGCAGAAGGGACAACTGCCGTTCAGAGATCAGTTAAGAGCCTTTCGACCCCTCACAGGGTTTAGCTCATTGGTCGGGAAAAGGTAAGCGAGTCCAGGCGGTGAATTCGTTCCATAGCATTTTGCATATCTATTGTGAGGCTGTCCACTGGAATGGTCTACCTAAGCTGGCACTCACAATGTGTGCCTGTACATGTCGTGGCCAATGGGTCGCATGAGCAGATTCAGTTTGCTGGCCCAACCCCAATTTCGAATGAATTCTTCCCTTTGGATATTCGACATCTTGGGATGCAAGAAGTCTTCTACAGCCGGCGCAATAAGGCAAAAGTCGCAAGCACTCTATGGCCACCTTTTCCTCTATTGTCTCCTCTTGTCTCGCTGTTGTTCACAGATGCTCATCCACCTTTCCAGGTCGGTGGATTTCCAGTTATCCTCACCAGGGTCGCTGGGTCCCGGTTCAGTTGACACCCCCCTCCCCTCATTCTCTTTTAATTCACACTTGGCTTATACATCAAGTAGCTACAAGTCGCGAAGCTTGCTTCCTCCACCTACCTTCACAGTGCCGGCACGAGGCACTGTGGGGGACTCAATCTCGGGGAATACCTTTCATAGTCCCTCCGCCATGAACACAACTTGCCCTGCTCCCGCGATGCGTTCCCCCTCCGTGATGACACCGCCCAGCTCGACCCTACGAAGGTGTGAACGTCCAGCTCCGAGGACAATGCGCGGTCTAGCTGCATTCATAGGTAAGCATACGCTGAAACTCATTGCCAGCGTCTCCAGTGACGGCCGCCAGTAGAAAACCTTTCACACCAGCTCCCCGACTTCTCGAGTACGTCGTCTCCCAAGTCCAGCCGAAGACTCTGCAGGTAGTCCATGTTTTGTATGGGAAACATGATGGACTGGGCGTCCCATTGTTCCTCATCACAAGCGGACCCCGCTCGTGTTCGTAATCTTGAGTGTCCGGAGATGGACGAGGTCTCTCGGGCTGTCCGACAATATGCGGGCACATGTGTGGCGAGGACTGCTGATGTCTATGTGAAGATACGTCAGGCTGGAGATGCGTGCGACTTCTTCCATTGTCATCAGCCGGCTTGATCTCCAGACATTCCAGACGCGAAAAGTACGGAATTTTATTGACCTCGCTGTGAATCCTTGCTACTAGAATCCGTTGTCCTAAGACTACGTCTTTGAGCACCGCTTCTCGCAGATCCTGTGACTGTGCTAGCGCTTGCAACACGGCTCGCGGTGTTAGGCCTTCGTCTTGCTGCTTTTTTTGCGAATATGACATTGGCGTGTTGCAGCGTTGGGATCCATCGGTCTAGGCCAGCAACGTCGCTGATGTCGCCATCCCCATCGCTGTCCATTTCGCTGTCGCTCTCCTCTCGAGCCGGCCTGCTATCGACACTCACGTTGAGGTGTGTGAGGTTTCCAGCTGCACTGAGGATGGAGAAGATATTCCTCACATAAAAGGTCCCACGTTCGATAGTTAGCGATGTCAGGCCAGGGCATTAGTTGATGGACTGCTGAAGGCAGTGTGTAGCCGTGTTCCGCAGTCGTGCGTGGAGGTGTTTCATTCGCAGTAAATCAATCTCCATCAATGCCAGGAAACGTACTGTGGGTGCAGGACCTTTATGAACGAGTTGTAAGTTGACGATCTCATTTGCGTATTCTTGTGGACGCCCATCTTCCATTATGAGATATTTGAAGTCAGCCGTCTCCTAGACGATTGCCTTTCTAATAGACCAAAATGACCGGTCCGTCCTCATTAGCGGCGCTAGGCTGCTCTCCTTGTGAACTTCGTGGAGAACCATGCCTATATCTTGTAGGGCCAGCTGGTTCAGGTCGCCGGATGGCTTGTTGGGCGAGGACGAGTCCTGACTGATTTCAGTTTGTGCTTCAGCGGCTGTTGGCACGGGATGGACTTACCCTAGCATCGCTCACAGTGAAAAGTGACGCCATCTTGGCTGGACGTGGCGACGATCGTCAAGAGGAGGAACGAGACTGCGACGCAAACGGAAGAGGGTCAAAATTATATGCATTTGCCTTGCCCGGATCCACTGCCGCTGCGTTGGTCCGCTGGAACCTGTCTGTAAGCCCCCATGTTTTAATCGTCGCCATCACTCCCGCGTAACCCGCGCTAGCTACTTAAAGGTCTTGGAAAACTACTTGCCCAAATGCTAGCATACAAGTTTCCTGTCGCAAAACCTTTTAAAAGGCAGCAAGAGACTCTGGCGTGGGTGTGGAAGCTTTGTTGTAGTAGGTGTTTGAGAGGGTCCAAAAGCTACCACGCTTGTGGTAGCTTTCGAGCTGTGGGAGTATTTGGCTTCAACCCTAACCAGCTCGCCATCGCGAGCCCAGTCCTTTGTTGGATATCTTCTGCGTATTCCCTTTTCACGGCAGCCCTCCGCCGACACTTCTACAAGCAGGTCATCACAGGCTGTACATACAAGAAAACAGGAGCTTTGCAAGCCGTCCCTTGAGATATTCGACAAATGCCTCATCCGTGTCGCAAATGCAAGCTCAACGTTGTGGCGCCGGCGCTGGCTCGGACATCTCACCCGGCCCGCCTGAGCAGTAGTTCTGCCTCGATAGGGACACGCAAGTCCACGTGTTTAATCGTCTCTAACTGCCAGACCGGCTGCTTCTAGGCGTCACGGAAATCGGCAGCATTGATCAAGAGTAAAGTGGATGAATACCTGTGATACCGTCTTGATTGTAATTATGTCTATGGCCCAACCACTACTAATTCACCTGATTTGAACGTCTGATAACATCTATCGGTCACCAACCCATCGTTCCAAAAAGAAGCCAACTTTAGTTCAGTCTGTCTCACACAGCCTTTCCAGTTCCTCAAGGGTTTGGCTTGCGCTCTTCACCTGTTGTGCAACCCTCGCCGCGCACGATTCAACCTTGGTCCTTTTCTCCTGCGAGGTGTTGGCGTCCGCCGACCTCTTGCGCTTCTTCCCACCTGCCTCAACAAGCTCCTTCTCCCAATTCCCAGCTTCGAGATGACCCTGAGAATACTTGGTCCATTCTTCCTCCGAGCCATCGGTTGCGCACAAAAGCTCGTCTGCCCGCGCAATGAGCCGCTCGTTGAGGTGGACCATCTTGTCCTTCAACTCGGCGCAGTCATGTAGGGCTGCCTTCTCGTCATTCTTGTGGGTCGAGATGCATTCTTTGGCTCGATGAATGCGTGCAAGGCCCGTTCGGAACAAGTCTTCGAGTGCGTCAAGTGCATCATCAGCGTTCTCTGACTCGATATTCGGTGCCTCAAGTGCTTTGCCGTCGTGCAGTGGCTTGCTGGCGGCCGGGCGAGGTTGACCAAACGCCTCATTTGGGTTGCCGGAATCGTCGTTCCCGTCGATGAAGGGCCCGTCAGACTCGTCCATACCAATTGCGCTATCGTCTGGAGATGCTCCCTCCGCTCCGGGGCTCACCCTGCTGGCTGCTGCCCCCATTCCAGCCCCCAGCACTCTGTTTGTATTGCTGCGCATAGTCGAGTCCGCAGGGGTTTCGTCGTTGAACACCAGCGTAGAGGTTTCGTCGTCGAACAGCGGAGATGGAGATTCGTTCGCGTCGTAGGGCTGGCCCGCGTTCCAATTTTGTAGGGGACTCTCGGCGTCTTCGTGTCTAGATGACCGTGCCGATCCAGTATTGTAGACCGCTCGGTGGGTTTCAATGTCCTTGCTGACTTTATCCCACCAGGACTCGGAAATGGTGGAGCCCTGGCCTTGGGTGTCTTCACCGCGCGGGACGGCAATCTCTTGAATAGAGTCGTCGGAAATGCGGTTGGTGTCTTTGACCACTTGGTTCTCTCGCGATTCGACTTCTCCGAGCTTGTTTCTGTGATTTTTCTTTGTGACTTCGGGCTTGAGCCGTGGAACTTTGCAACGTCAGTGAACAGTCATTTTCGGGAAGGGTATGAGGGATGCCTACGTCGCTTCTTGGCAGCAATCACCTCGGATGGTGTGAATGCGGTGCGCAAGTAGTGTGGAGGGCGGCTGTTCTTTTCTACGCGGCCAGCAATAATTTCTGAGAACAGAGTTGCAGCCGTGACTTCAAGGGAGCCAAGGCCGAGCCAAGCCTCTCGAGATGCGACGGCAGCTTCCCCAAACCATATATAGAGCTCTCCCGAGTGCTCCAAGCCGAGAGCCTCGAGGGCCTGGACCCGGCGGGTTTGCTCCGACTTTTTCAGGGAATCCCAGTGTGACTCGAATCTTACCTCGAGTACGCGACGGAGGATGGGGCCTTCGATCTCGCGGGACGCCCACTCGGCGAAGGGAATTCGCGGTCGGTTCTTGGGAAGCTTGGAGTCGTGCTTCAGGTAGCCGGAGGCGAGGTCGTCGTAGGCCTTGGCGAGCTGCTCCTGACTTGCCTTGAATGCCTCGGCGAAGGCTTTCACTAGCTCGCTGAGGTTTGATGCGTTCTTTGGCCCGCCTTTCGGAGGCATCGATTTGGAATGATGAGCACCTTGCCAACCGAGGTGCGTGGGGCAGTGTTGGTGATGATTGTGGTAGTGCGGGGTGCGAGCGAGGTTGCTGCGGCTGCTGTGAAGATGCGGGCTCCAAAAAAGTATTGTCTGGGTAAGAACTCTCAAGACGATGGCGCCATGGTGGATGGACTTGAAGCTTTGTCTTTTGTTCCAAGCTTGATGACGGCAACAGCTATTTACCGAGATTATTGATCCGGATCATCCAATGCGGAAGGCGAAAGGTAGACAGCGGAAGGTTTGGCCAGGATTGCGATGAGATAAGGCAGGTGCGTTCCGGACGGGGCGTGCAGTGCCCTCCGTCCCGTTCCTGTGCAAACCTAAAGCAGTAGCGACGTCGGTGCTCTGTCTCTTGCAGGTTCGGCACTTGCTGGTATCAAGCTGCCTGCCACTCGACGCACCAAGCCTCAGATCTGCAGCTGCCAGATGGTCCGTGCAGAGGGCACACCTTCCATGCGACCCTCGTCCGTTCTTCTGTTGGACAAGGGTCCTCAGGCAGAACCACCTCCGCACACCTCGCCCCGCACGGCGTGGGACTCCATTGGCCGATCTGATCTCGCTTATCGCATCCCGCTTATCTGATCTCGTCTTATCTCCGAATAAGATCTCACACTGCCGGCACAGGCTGGGATCCCTGTGCGCAGCTTTTGCGTGCCAGCTGTCCGCAACTTGGCAATAAAGTAGTTGGCAGCTGTCCACTGACCACCTACAACCAAAATCACCTTGCGCAGCATTCGCAACAAATGACAACCCAAAGCCCACCCCATCCTGCCAATCATCCTAACCAATAATGCTTTGGGCGTGCTACTCAATCATTTAAGAGCACAACACTCAAAACACAGTGAACCTCTCCCTACTTCGTCCGAGCTGTCGACTTCGCACCCAACGCCTGACAAGAACAACCTATTTCCGCCGCCGCCATATGAGCTTGCCTGGGCAGCTCTAAACTGGCCCTGGTTTTAAGACCTCCTTGGGTCTTCATGGGTATTGTCGGCCCCTGCATAAGCGCCTTGATTATCGTACTCATCGTCGGCCTTGCCATCAACATCGTCACATCTAACCTCGACAACACGGCCAGCACCTTCCTGTCCCCACCGACCCGGACCTGGACTTCTGAGGTGTCCTATGACTGCTTCCATAGCCTTAAATGCAAATTCCGTTGCTCGGATACGGCGGCAATGGCGACGTTGAAACTGACATCTGAGGAGGAGCAGCAGCAGAAGTCTTGAGGCCTTGGTCTGAGAGCTAAGCTTCCGCTAACCCACTGGACTAGCATAGTAGCAACCTCCGTCTTACGACGGGGCATAGAAAAGCTTCCGTGTGGCTGGGTATAGCCTAGTTCTGGCGGGAGCTCGACACATCTCCAGCGCAAGATTGTGTCCTGGAAGAAGGCGGCTTGCTGGGTCGCATGGCTGCGGTGGGTATTTTTGAGAAGGGTCTGGATCAGGGCAGTGGATGTGTATTTGAGGGGCTGTATTCTAGAAGTGAAACACAATTTATCATTCAATCTACTGCCTCGCGGATATATGAACAGATGCATCGGGGACGCCAGCGGTTGCAGCATTCTTATCAGTCTTTGACGGCTGGTATTTCCCTATCTTAACAGCATCTTGACGGCAGGGCTTATATTCTTGCTTCGGATCGTGAGAGAGTTCTGTTAGCGGTGGTCAGAACGGCCTGGCAAGGTTTGTTGAACAGGGCGCAGTGTTGGGCGATTGAGCTGTAGTTCGTGCGATTGGAGATAGAAGGAGAGCCACCCAGCAAGAGAATTTGGGCGATCAGAAAGACCTTTGCGTAGCAATGTTCGGCTTTCTGACTGTAGCAGCTGTGATGCCTTCGTCGCTAATATTAACGCCATGAACTCTGCCGCCGTATGTCCAGGAGGGCTTCACCGTGCTGTCTTTTCGTACCGTACATGCGATCCCACATCCCCCCCCCTACTCATCATCAACGAACTCAACCCCGCTCTCAGCATCAATAACAATAATTACAGCGACTACCACGCCGAATTTGCCATTCAGGTTGGCAAGCTCTGTATCCACGAGTTCTTTGTCTCTCCAGTTTCGCTGGAACAGGCTCCGACCTGAGTGTTGTCCGTCGTTGCTCCCCGCCCGCTCTCCTTCCCCGTCCTCAGCCTGGCTTTGTTGTTTAATGCCAGGGCTTTGTCCGTCTTGTGCCCTCAACATCTGCCAATTTTGGCTCTCCCTTGAATCTTTTACATCTCAAGCCCCATTTCGGTCGTATTAACGCTGCTTCAGCACCACCCTGTCCCCCTTTCTCGGCTGTCGTTGTCGCTGTCGTCTTTCCACGTTCATCCCGCGATACTAAGAGTGCCCCGACCGGACAGCACCACACCCACACGTCGCGCGTGCACACAGCTCCCGCCGCCATTAAACATAGCCTCCTCAACAAGCCGATGCTCGTCGCTCTGGCTTGCTACCCACAGCGCTCGTCAGTAGGGTGGATGAGCCTGTTATTCTAGCTACTCCCTTGCAGAACTAAGGCTTTAATATGAGAGGCTTGGGGATTTCGCTCCAGCTGATAGCAGAGCACAAGTGCAGTGTTCTAGCAGCTTAAGTCCTTTCTGTAAGGGATGGAATTAGTAGCTTCTTCCTGTTTTAAGCGAAAATTCTTATCAGTTAATCTTTTTATAGGTTGGAATGTTTTTAGAGATCTGGTTTTCAGTAAATTGAATTTCTTTACGAGGTCGAATTCTTAGAGAGGTCGAATTCTTAGAGAGGTCGAATTCTTAGAGAGGTCGAATTCTTAGAGAGGTCGAATTCTTAGAGAGGTCGGATTTTTAAGAGGTCGGACTTTTCGAAAGGTCGGATCTTTTGAGGTTAAATACTCAGGGGTCGAATGCTTTTCATAGGTGAATACGTTTAAGTGGTTGGATTCTTCTAGGGGTCGGATTCTCTTCTGGGTGAAGTAGACTAAGGATGAGACTACAGACGACTGAGAAGGCATGCAGGTACTTTTGGAGGTAGCAGCTGTTAGAGGAGGAGGATGACACTGACGAACTTATCTTCTCGGCTGCTACAGCTAAGCGCCTGCGCACTCTGCGTATCTCGTCCATCCACTCCCAAGAAACTTCCGTTGTCATGCGATGCAGACCGAGACGCACCACCAGCTTCCCCGATAGGAATCCCCCGCCGCGGATGCCAAAGCGCTAGGGGCCACAGTTAAAACGGAAGGGTTGTACCATCGGATGGCTGCACAGAGGAGCGACTAGTAGCGGGTCGAGGGTGCGGAAGATGCTGAGACCAAGGTTGGAAATGCGGCTTAGTCAGTTTCAAGTTTTCCCACGATGCGCTCTATGCATAAAGCTGCGTATTCAGTGAAATGCGTCGCCAAGGAGGATAAGCACACGAAAACTCCCTTTTGCTTTTGTAAAGCCGTTGATCTGACCACGATAAATGCTGTTGCTGGTCCTCGGAGTCCCTATCCTGTTTGACAACTTAGCCACTCGCATTTCCTTGAAATGCCTCATCGAGGCTCTTTGGTAGACTGCTGATGACCATTCTAGTAACTTCAATAATTTGCAGTTGTATTTGAATGGTTCTCGGAGTCGAGAAGCATGTTACATCGCGATGACCATTATCATGACCACCACTTAAGTCCGTCATGCTCGCGGAAAACCGGCCACGAGTACTTCCTAGGGCTCAATAGATATCTTTTCGCCTTCGAAAGGGGCTGTGGAGCCTGCGTGGAGGGCAAGCATGGCCTCCGAGCAAATTCAGTAGACGTTAGTCATCCTGACTTACTTTGCTTGTAACATTGCCGACAATGTCAAGCCATGGCCCATGGCGATTGCGACGATGATGAAAGATACGCGTGCTCGCTCCACCCAACGGTGACACATCGCTGTTCCAAATATCACTCAGGGCCGTGGCAGAAGTGGTTATAGTGTTCCGCGAACAGCATTGTTGCTTTGATACCGGAAGAAGACTAGGCATGGGCTTTGTGCGAATTGTCAAATGGTTTGGATGAAGAGGTCCTGGCCAGAC
Source organism: Colletotrichum viniferum (assembly GCA_020226115.1). Taxonomy (NCBI): domain Eukaryota; kingdom Fungi; phylum Ascomycota; class Sordariomycetes; order Glomerellales; family Glomerellaceae; genus Colletotrichum; species Colletotrichum viniferum. The sequence continues at coordinate 147,104 of JAGFBE010000036.1, read as the reverse complement.
TCATTCACACCCTCATCTTCTTCCCAAGTAAAGCTGCCAAGTCACTGCCTCATTAGTGGAACAATGTCCATGCATGTGTCGATCTTTAATTGGAACACGCCGCGGAATGATGGGCTCCGTCAAAGCTAACGCACAGAATAAGATCGAAGTGGCAAAAGCGCCGAATGCATAGGAACACCAGAAAAGGATTGATTGCTCCCAGCATTCTCTTGAGCCTTGACTTCGGTCCAGATCTATTCAATACCTGGGTGTCGACATCGTGCACCGCAGGGAGGCAGGCTGGCGCCATCCACTTCTGCATGCTTCCCACGCCACTAAATCCACACGTCTCCTTCTACTTAATTGAGTTTCAGCTCGCAAGGATTTTGAAGTCGCCGTCTCACGGTACTCCCCCGCACTTAAGCGCTGTTCTATCTATGATTACGGCTGTACGTGGGTACCACTGATAGCAACACACAGCTGCCCGAGGATGTTAGCCAAGCCGATGTGGGCAGTAACAGTTGCAAGGTCTACCTATTCACACCGATGGCGCTCATGCTACAGCCAGCGGACAAAGATGTGCCGTGTGCTAGGCACCGGGTTCCTGACTGGACCATCCATTATTGCTCCTGGTGCCCGCCGGCTGCAGCGACAACGCTGTGCTTTCTCTGCTTTCGCTGTTACTAGCGTAACTTATGATGCAGAGGGATGACGTTGAAAACGGCAACTGAGTCGAGCAGAGATTCAAAGCACTTCCATTGTGTTCTGAGTGATTCAGACCATGTTGGTGGACTGGTTCTGGGGATGTGACTGTGTTGGGTAGGATGCAGGTTGGGAAACTTCACATCTTCTGTGTTAGGTAGGCAAGCAACCTACCCAGTTAAAGCGTTGTGGTCAAGGTGATAAGATGATGTCAGACGGCTCTTCCCGGTATGAAGAGCGGCCTGTGAAACCGGTGCATGAATGTTTCCCAAGCAAGCTTGTCCGTTGTGTCTGCGCACCAAGTTTCGGAACATGGGCTGGTGGGAATCCTCCCAGGCGTGTGCTGTCTAGCGCAGACACGAAAGCACATCTTCCAATGCCCCTGACTTGCATTTCACTCTCATCATAAGCGTTCCACGCCAACGAAATGATCTGATGCGGTGTTCGAACCACTGGAACACAACCGCGCGAAAAGGTCGGAGTTGGCTCCTGCGGGCAGCAGAAAGTGCAGAGACAGTCGGTCCGGGTGACGGCGTCATCGCCTGGACAGATTCGAAGCGGCCTCGAACTCAAAGTCCTGGCTTAAGCTCTCGCTGCTGTCAATGACGGCGTCTTGTTGGGAAACTGTGTTTCTCCCTTGTCTCAGGATTGGATATTGAGGTCAACTTTGGCTTCTATCAGACCGACAGACCGTCAGAACTACGTAGCGAATGGTTTACGACAGCAGCCCCTACATTAACCACTGCATCATTGTATTGATATCCTCTCCATAAATGGTATCTACGGGTCCCAAATCATAGTCCGATCAATTACCATCGGTTCTTGGCTTCCACCCCACACAACACGACCGAACATCTTCCCCAGGTCCGACGCCAGTCACTGCCCCAATTACATCCCGTCTCTCATCCCGCGACTGTCAAGCGCCGCCGGCTCTTGTGAAGAGCGCCAGGCCAAGGTGTGTGTATTTCGCCCGGCATCTCCTGTTCATATTCAGTGCGGATGCCATCCACGCCGAAAAATTGCATTGACTTCAGCGGTAGCGCGGGAGGTCCATATGGTGACTGGGGAGAGCTCGATTCATGAATCCGCCTCCTTCTCTCTCAGATGCCCGCCTGGCCTCCCTGATTGATGCTCTTGGCTTTAGACTAGACCGCCTTCGTTTCCCTTGCTGCTGCTCTCGCCATTGTCAACGTCCATCGGCTCGGAGACAGCCACAATCAGGGTAGCCTTCCCCGCCCCCTTCACTGCGCTGCTAGCTCCGCCATTATCCAGATTTACAACAACGGGCGCCATCTGGACAACTTTCAGCTTTCCCTTCGCCTTGCTGCTGCCCCCGCCGGTGTCAACATCCATCGGCTCAGTAGCCGGAACGGCGATCCAGACCGGCATCTGTCAATCTTTAGCGGATTCCTACGCCTCTTTCCTGTTTGTGGCATCTGCGAGTATGGTATGCACCAACATGTGTTTCTACCGACGATACGTGCAGCTCGCCATTAGCATTAATAGGAAGCTGTAGACACAGCCAGAGCAGAGTCCCAATGCCAGGAGGGGTCATTGGCCGGCACTACTCTCCGCCTGAGGCAGCGATACCAACACCCAGGAACTACACGGCTCCCAAACCGGCGCACAAAGCTACCGCTGTCCGTAAGTCGGGCAACGGAAAGATGCTCAAGACGTTCGGAAAGGGGTCGCCTGAGAAGGTGTCGAGCCGTCCATCCAGCATGACAATCGTGGCTGCGGGGGCAGATGATGACGAGACGCCAGTCCCATGATCGCAGGAACATTCTCGGCAGCTAGGGTAGGAGCAGATGAGGGCGATGGAGCGGGTCCAACCGACGGCGAGGGAGTAATCTCCTTAGGTGAGAGCCCTTGGCGGGTGACGTCTTGACTTGCAAAGCCTAGGCTGGTGAGACGCCCTTCGCAGCTTGTGGCTCGGGGCTCGGGGGATCTGATGTGAGATGTTGAAATTGAAATTTCGGCGCAGCTCTTACTCCCCCTCAAGGAGACTGCAGAACATACAATCTCTTTGGGGAAACTACTCGGGAAACACCATACGGGCACTTTGACCTCCACGCTCAGCCAATTGGGGATAGCAGCACGAAACCCTACTCATTCATGCTTGCGCAGCCAGGTCCTCTGAACGTTGCAAAGTCGAACGAGTGCACTGGCCGAGTGGTCTGACGGTGGATGTAGCGACCTCAGTCTCCTTGGTGGGACTGCAAAGGGGTTGAAAGCGAACTTGACAACAATGTATGCGGTCGTATAAAGTTGGTGATGGCCGTCTCGTCATTGAGGCGGTGGGATTGCGGAAGGCAACGCCCCCAGATAAACCAGTCTGCTCCGCAGGCAGAAGAACCATGGCGATTGTGTCCGCAGCTCGTGTGGTTATCCCAATCTGCGTCTTTGTTTCAATTCAGCGCGAAGATATCGACCGACATGATCGTGGATCAGGACTCTCGCAAATGATTTGTTTGTGCGCTTTGGTTTCGCGGGCCAAGGAGCGGAAGTTGTGATCGCAGAAGCATGATGTTTCGCAGAATGTCGGGAGGTACGAAAAGAAAGCGTCTGCGCAGTAGAACCCTGAGGTTGCCGTTGCCTGTGCAAGCTGGTTAGCATGCTTCTTGACTGGCAGAAATTGATGGTCCTCGGGCCAGAGACCTTTCTCATCGAGAAATCTGGCGATGGTCTTTCGCGCCTGTTCTAGCCGCAGTGCTGTGTCGAGTCCGAGTGCACTGGCAGTTGGCGGGAGATTCGGTGAAGGATGAAGAAGAAGTTAGACAACCTGAGGTGGGCAATGCCTGGCGCGAACCCTCTGCCGTCCATGGTGGCAGTTGAGCTAGGTAGGTGCTGCAGAGAGTGGCTGCCGATTTCAGCGCTGGAATCTGCGCCCCACCCACAGATTACCAGGTTACCATATGGTAACCTGGTAACCTGGTAACCTGGCCGTTCCCATAGGCATGAGCTCTGGTCGCGCTCATGAGTGGTACTCGTGGACCGTCCATCGGCGAGATGAAGCGAGGGTGACTTGGAAGATACGTAGGCGAGCTTACTGTCGGAAGTCTGGACATGGACAGGTTGGTCGTTGGATTCATGAGTTGTTCTTTGGGTGTCGTCGATGTGAGCCTGGACAAGGGGACTCTTGTTTCGGAGTGCTGCTCGACATCCCTTGTGGCTGGTGCCGGCCGGTGCCTGCCCTCCAAGTGCGCCTCCATGCCTTCCAAGTGGCAGTTGGGCCTGCCGTCCCAAGGCAGTTGCGCTTTGAGGAAGGGCGGCTCTGACCAGAGCTCTTGTCGACGGGAAGCTCTTGTCGGTTGCAGCCTGTAGTCCAGCGCCCATGGGTAGCCGAAAGTCAGCTACCCAGAGAGGAGTTCCACACACCCCGGGCTGCAACCGCTCGCGTCCATAGAAGGATCTGCCACGCGTCAGCACGCGATATCATGTGACCCATGAGCATGAGCCACGATCCAGCCACAGCACATGCCGACCGCACAATCTCTCCGTCCTCATGGCGTCGCCGTTCAAGGCTCATGCATTTTCCTTCCACCGACGAAGCCGAGGGCTGCAGCGTATCCGTGGAAAGAAATGCTTCTTGGGCACAGATAATCTTGCACCATTCCCTCGCGATCATTCTACTTGTCATCCACGAGACCTTCTCCAAGTGTAAATCTCCTGTGGTCGTGATGACCCCTGCGCCAGCCTTTGTGGGCCCCATGCAGAATCTAGCACGGACCCCACCACCTTCGGCCTCAGGCAGTACGGACGTACCTTACCCAGCACGCCTACTCTGAGAGTGTGGGTAGCCGGAAGCCACGGGTTGTCAAATTTCTTTTCTTTCCGTCGGGCGGGTCTGGTTTTCGTCTCTTTCTCTTGTTCTAACCAGCCCATCGTGACCGGTTCTCACAAGCGTCACTATCGCGACTTCCCATGTTCTCGCGCCTGCTGGCCGAAGGATATCAAGGTTGTATGAGCTTGGGCCCCCGTTCCAAAAGCTCCCACAGCTGCGGTCCTTACCTTAGCTTTCAGCAGGAGTGGAGTCGACTTGGGTGCGTCCCAAAGGTGCGTCCAAAAGGTGCGTCCGAAGCAATACCCCACTACCTAGCAGGAACCGCTGTGGGTAAGGCAGTAGGTCCAGATGTCTGCGCCGACCTCTGACGTCACAAGCTGCGTTCGAAGGACTGAGGCAGGCACGCGGTCCAAAAGTCTGCAGGTGCCATCTGGCTACAGCCCCCGACTCAAAAAAAACTCTGTAACTCGGTGTTGATCTGGCTGGTCTGCCGATGGCATGCCGATCGAGTCCACGCCCTTCGACGCCAGCTTGACCCTGATGGGCTGTGTGGCCCTTGCGACGGGTACTTACTTCCCGACGACGATCGTCTCCCCACCTTCCTCGGACAGGTGCACGAACCTAGGCCTGTTGTGGACCCTCCATGGGATCTCGACCCAGCCAGGGGCCATGTGCACCAGCTATCCAGGTTGGTGGTGTTGGAAATCGTGAGGTGTGGAACAACAAGCTTTGGCTCATGTCAGCATCCTGTCGATTTTGCCCGCCCTACAGCCATACCTACGGCACCTTACCTTAGCCACATCCGTCCCCCCTGCACCTCTGTCAATATCTTGTCCTCTCCTCGCCCACGCCGCATCCGCAAGGTGGTTTCCCTCGTCTCGCCATGATCTCGTCCCATTGAGACCGGAGCATTTTGTAAGGCACATTTCAATCGTCCCCTTCGATTTTCATGCGCTACTGCTAACATTCCACCATCAAAAGCGTACTGTTGGGAGCGTGCCGACGCTTGCTTCTGATGCGATGCCTCCAACATCTCGAACTCCCGAGTGGGCACCCCCGACCACTCGAATGAATACCCTCGGCCTCCCGAATGAATAACTTCAACCTCCCGAACCAATCCCTTCGAAGCCTCGAGTCAACATCTGCGACAGTTCGTCCCTTTCCGAGTCACGGGTCTGGAGCCGATGCTCCCCCCTCCTCTCGAGAAAATCGTTGTCCATTGCGATTGAACACCCCGACAAACTGAACCATCAGCCTCGATGACAACCCTTGATTACATGGGTCGACAACCTCGACAGCCTACCTCAACATAAGACTGGGTTCAGAAGGATCATGTCCCCGTCAAAACCAACGACAATCCGAAACGATGCCTTCCTCGACTCTCGCAACGACTCGCGGTCGCTGCTGCTGCAGCTCGACCCACGCGCACTAGCAAGCTCCTCTTCGTACTTCCTCCTGGCCTCCCGCAAGGACTCCCGGTCCCTCTCCTCGCGCTGATACTCGGGTAGCGGTGATCGGATCCGGAATCGCTGCCTCATTCGTATCGCTCCTGCGACAAGCCTCCTCAGGTGGCACGACCGGATGACAGACGTCTCGTCGTCGCGATTTGTGTTCGCGAGCAAGAGAGCATCGATTGCGTGTCGGCCCGCTCACCAAGGGCTTTCCTGACTTTCACGCACCTACTTCTCCATCCATCCCGTCTTCCAGCATCACCTCTGTATCTGAACGCAGCTCCTCTCCCATTGACCTGCCAACTTTCCCTCGGATATCACACTGTTGTTTCCTTTATGCAAACCTCTGCCCATCGATCACATACCAGGCTCACCGTCAACATGAAACATGCAGGCCAACAAACATTTTCAGATCCCACAAGTGCACAAGTCTGCATTGCCCTCATAGGGCTCTATTCTGCATCCACTTGCTTGGGCTTGCCGTCCTGATGTATGCATGCCACGCTGCTACCAGACACCGTGACAAAAGTCATCTTGGCCACATAATCATTGCCGCCAATGCTGATCGGGCTACTTCTCAAGAATAGATAAGTGTGAACTCGATCATGCCCGCGATATTTGACCTCATCTGTCTCTTGCGACGCCGAGGCTTTGCTTATCTCCGCGTTTTGTGCATGTGATGACAACGTCAAAAGTGATGATGGCATGAAAGACGATCATCGCAGAGCGACAGCTGGGAAGACTCGTTGGTTGAGGGGCAACTACGCCTCAGCGTAAGTCTTCTGCATATCACTGTATCAATCACCATCGACGCCGCGAAGGACTACCCTGCTCGTGCACCCTGGGAAGACTGTTAGCCTCCTGCCAATATTGTTCTCAAGGACTTCGATGTCACCGATGGTGTCTCCGAGGGCTCTTCCAACATGCTAGCGGAATCATGGAATACAATTTGTTTGATCTTATGTTCAAGCTTAGGTGACTGCTCACAGCCTCGTCCCACGCTTTCTTTCTGACTTTGGATCTGAGCAGTCACCTTCTACCTCCCCAGGCCTACTGGCCAGCCTGTAAGCACTGAGACTCTGCGACTCCTCGCGATTGTTGCAGATGTTGCTTCACGTGAACAAGCCCACAGGCCGGAGTACTTTGAGCTTTTCATTCATATCGCGCCCAAACCACGGCCGACACAAGAAACAGAACCTTTCCTACGGGCGTTCTCAACCAAGCTGCCTCGCTGTGTGCATATCGACGGCGCATGAATAATTGGACTCTCCAGCCGGTGTGAATTTTGACGGAATGACTGAGAAAATATCCATACCTCTTGAAAGATTTGCGATATCAACATATGGAGTATGGGCACGGTCGCGTGTATCGAGAGGGATGCAATGGCCCGGGAGATAATTTCTGTCGGTGCGTGATTGATTCTTAGCATGAGAAGCTAGTAATGGATGGAGGTCTCTCGATCCTTACCGCTAGGTGACCTCAAGGACTCGGTCCCAAGTCAGCTGATGGCAAGAATTATCATGAGGCTTGCGCGATGCAGAAAAGGAATCCGTCCGCACCGGAACTCGACCGCAATGAACAGCACGCAGGGGCAAGAATTGATCGAGACATTGAGGTAATACGGAGTTCCGACTGAGAAATTGTCTCCATAATGCTACGCCTGAGTAAAGGTCTTGAATGGTGCCATTGACTCTTGTAGAAGTGTCCGACGACAATGCCGTCCCTCCTTCAAGACAGTGCTCAATAAGTTGCCAAAGCTTTTTCAAGGCCAATGTAACTGTGCTGAAGAAAAATGAAACAAAGACATGGGGCTGACAAAGCCCCTTTGGGTGCTTCTTTGATCGGCGATGACGCCGTTGGGATTTTGTGGCCCCTTGAAATTGCAGCTCCATTGGACACGCCACTCCCCTAGCAGTTGGATTTTCTGTCGGAATTGTTCTAAGGATGGAAGTACGTTGAAAGACGCATTGAGAAAGGTATAATCTTTAACTTTGGAATAGGCTTCGAACTATCTATAGATATCTATATAGGTATATACCTATATAATCTATAGGTATAGAGGGGTACCTAGGTAGGTACTAGGTAGGTATAAGTAATAAGTAAGGCTTTTTTATTTAAGTATTAGGTATATAAGTAGAGTAGAGACTATAATTTAAGTTCTAAGTAATACTCTATATTATTAATATAATATACTAAGAGAGGTTTAGAGAGGAGCTAAAGTTTAAATTAAAATATTAAAACTATATAGGAAATAAATTATACTATTATAGCGTATTATTAATTTCTAATAATAGGAAATCACTATAATCTATTTCCTCTATAGTTTTTTAACTATTTAATTATTTTTTTATTCTCTAACTACTTTTTAGTAATAATAATAAGAAGTTTTTTTAAATTTATAAATTTTACTATAATACTTATAAACTAAATAATAGTATCTAAGAAGTTTAGTTTAGCTTATCTATAAAATTTAAGATTTAACTAAATAGTTTAGTAAGTTTTAAATCTAAAAACTTTAATTCTACTAAGTTTTAAATATTATTATAATTATTTAAAGTATCAATAACGTTTTAGGTATACTTAATAATACGTTTATAAATAATAGCGTAGAAATCTTTAATATTAAGAACTCTATATTTAAATATTTAATAGATTAATATATTTTAGTTTTTATTTAGTTTATTAAGTATAATATCTTCTAGAATAATAGGTTTTAGATAAGAGAATAAGAGCTAGTTTTAGTACTTATTATAGATTATAAGAAAAAGTTAATAGAAAATAGTCTTAGATTTTATATTAAAACGTATATAGTAATAAATATATTAGCTAAAGCTAAACGTCTATTTAAGAGGGATAGAATTTAAGATAATATAAAGATAGTTATAAGCTATATTATAGAGATTATAATATTCTAGATCTATTTCTAGCTTTTTTTAGAAGTCTTAGATTATTTATTTAGGGGATAAGTTTTATATAGATTTAATAGTATTTCTAAAAAGAATAGTAGTATAATACTTATATTTTATTAAGAAATTATAAATAATATTATATCTATTTTAAGATAAAGATTTTATTTACTTCTAAAGATATTTATTAATATATTAAGTATTATAGGGTTATTATATTAATTATTATAATAGGTTATTATAATTAGGATTATTATAATTAGTTATTATAATAATATAAAAAATATAATAATATATATGTTTTTTAAGGCTTTAGAGTATTAAAGCGGTTAGATTGTAAATAGATCTATAAGTATTATTTAAATTAGTTTTTAAGTTTTATAGAACTTTTTTATAGTAGTTTTAAATATAGATCTAAGTGAACTTTACTTTAGTAGGTTTTTTAATAAGTTTAAATAGGTTTTATAGATACTATAAAATTATATATTATTATTTAATATATTTAGTATTAATAAGAGAGAGAGGAATAGTAAAGATATATAAAGGAACTACTACTATTTTTATAGTGATTAATATTTCTTTAGTTTTATAATTACTACTTATACTACTTTAAGAAGAACTAGAATCTAATAGGAATTCTTAGTATTATTAAGCTTCTTAATAGCTATTAAGCATTTTATTAAATAATTATTATAGATTTTTATAAGAGTAATTATATAAGTAATATTAATAGCTTAGTTTTAATTTAAAATATATATAATAATAAAGATGTATATAGAGATATTAAGAACTACTTTAGGTTAGCGCTATTTAGTTTTATTTAGCTTAAATAGGTAATTATTAATATAATTTATAAACTAAGCTTTAATTAGAGCTTAAAGTTTAAAAGTGTAGACTAATATTAATATAGTTAAGTTTTAGTATGTCTTTATATTAATAATTAGATATTTAGGGCGCTTTTTAAGGTTTTTGTTTTCACTATTCTTTTAAAGGTTTAAGAACTATATAGACTATATTAAACTAGCTTTAATTTTAAGCGTAAAGTATTAAATTTAAAAGAGTATAAGTTATAATAAAAATAGAAAGTGAAAAATAGAGTAGCTTATTTTAGCGATTACTATTATAAGTGTTAAAATACCTCTTACTTTAATTTAGCTTTTTAAATCTAATATTCTATTTAGACGTTTATTAGTAGAAGTCTTATTATCTAACTGATCTTTAAGATTAATATTTTGTGAAATAAAAATAGCTTACTATTTTATTAAAGTTTATTATAGTAGTATAATATCTTTAGTAATTTATTTATTATTAGTATATAACATATATTATATAAAATTGCCTATTATAAGCATATAAGTAACTTTAAAATAGTTATATAATTCCTAAACTATAAAATTAATAATATAAATAAGGTATTAAATATAAATAACTATTAGTAGTGATTTATGAAATATAGACCTATCAAGCTTAGATAGGATATTAAGTTTAAAGTTAGAAGTATTATCTATAGAAATATAATTAAATTTAAGTGTTCTCTTTATTAGGAGATTTTTAAAAGTATTAATAATTACTCTAGCTATATTCTCTATAATATAGTTTTTTATAATACTAGGTATATTAATAAGAATATAATAGTAATTCTAGTTTTTATTTATAAAGTGAGCTATAATACTAAATAATATATACTTCTAACTAGGTATTATCTATATATTAATTATTAGAGATATCTTTAAACTAAGAATAATTTTATTAAGAACTTTTATCTAAATAGCTAAAGCTTTAGCTTTAAAGAACTTAGTAATTATTATAGAGGATAGTAGTATCTATTTTAGATTTATAAGATTAGTAAAGAACTTAAAAGTTAATTTTAAAATAGAGTTAAAGAATATAGTACTATTAATAAAATAGTAGAGAAGTGTTTTATTTAGTTAGGTAGATTTATCTCTTTTTCTAATAAACTAAAAAGTAAGAGATAGTTAATATAAAGATTATTATAATAATTATTATAATAGTTAATATAAAAAACTAAAATAGTTTTTATAGTTTATAGATAAATTATTTCTCTATTATATTAAATTCTAGAAGCTATTAAAGTATTATACTGTACTTTAATATATATTTATTTATAATAGTAATTATTTATTAAGTTAGTTTTAGAGCTAGCTATATTAGGATAAATGAGGATAGTATTATATATATTATAGATAAGATAGGGAATACTATATTAGATTTTTACTTTTTTATAAAAGTTAGCTTAAGTATTTATTTATTTATAGCTTTTACTAAATATTTTATCTGCTTTTTTTAGGCGTATATTAAAGCTAAGTAAAAACTAAAAGTTTATAATATTATTTTCTATTTTCTATTTATAGTATTAAGTTTATTACTATTATTTAATAAAAGTAGTATTTTTATTAAAAAGAACAATTAAGCTACTATAAATAAGTTTATATTTAGTAGGGGGGTTTATAGAGAAAAGAGAGGATATATTTTTTAGAGGGTGATCTATAGTATATAGGTTAGTAGTACGTTTTATTTATATAGATAAAGTAGTAAAAAAAAAGAGAAGCTAAATTAAAATAAATTATTATAATAGATTACTATAAATATAAAGTATTATAATATTTAGTAATAGGTCTAAGTGATTATTAGTTTATTTATAGGTATAACTAAGCTATAGGTATTTATTATAGTAATAGTAGAGTATATATTTTTTTTAATTCTCTAGTAAGTTTTAAAAATAATAATACTACTTTAATTACTAAAAAGTGTTTTTTTAATACTAGCTTTATTAAGTTAGTGTTTAAAAGATAGTGAGATTTCTAAACCTCTATATATCTATAAGTAGAGTTATAGCGGCGATCTTTTAGCTTAGATATAGTAAAAGAGGTTACTAGTAAACCTAAATTATTACCCTTTTTAGTAATAAAAACTACTATAAAAACTAAGAATAGTATATTATTATAGCTAATAAAGAGGAATATAAAGAAGAAGCTTATAAGTAGTATTTTAGTTCTACTAAAAAAATAGAAAGCGTAGAAAGCGTTATAAAAAGATATTATTATTAGTAAAAAGCAGTTATACTAGTATTATCTAAGTAATAAGTTTTAAGAGTATTAAGAAAAGAGGGTATATTAATAAGAGTAGTATAAATATTTTAGGAAATTAAAAAGTAATAGAAGATAATAGATAATACTATATAGAAATAACTATTTATAAAGCTTATAAGAGAGATATTATAGTCTATATATTTAGATCTATAATTTTAATTAAAAGTAATAAGAGTATTATAGATAGTTATTAAATTAGATTTTATTACTATTTTAAGAGTATATATTAGTCTCTAGATATAAAAGTTTCTATTAATATAGATAGGTATAAATCTCTATACTATTTATATAAAACGTATTATATTTTAAAAGAAAAATATAGATTTAGTTAAGTAGTTTATTAAATATATAGGTTTCTAAGAAACTTAGATATAGACTTAAGAGTTAAAGGTTTATATTTAGTATTTTTTTATATATAATTTTAGTATATAATTAGAGCTAATAATTTTAATAGGTTTCTATATTAAGTTATTATAATAGATTATTATAATAGATTATTACTATATATTAATATAATATGTTTTTGTAACTAACTATAATAGTCTATTATTATAGATGAAAAAATCTTAAGTATACTTAAACTTTATTATTTAATTTTAAAAAACTTAGTTTTTTAATACTATAAGTTAAATCTATTCTATTATATAGTAATATTTATTTAGATATCTTAATATCTTCTTATTATAAATCTCTCTCCTCTTTATCTCTATTATTATCCTCACTTATAAACTTAATATTTTTTCTATTAAAAGGGAGAAAATCAAAAGTTATAAATTTATTAAGTATACTAGTGTTAAACTTTGCTTATATTTAAGGGTATATATCTTAAATTATTAGTATCTCTATTTAAATTAGAATTAAGGCTAGCTTCTATTTATAGTGTTATTAGACTATATTAAGTATCTCTATATTTTTAGCTAAGATTTACCTAATATTAGATTAGATTTTAGTAGGATTAGGGAGGTCTATTTAGTTTGTTTTTCTATTATATTAAGTTATACTAATAACGTTCTAAATCTGCTTATATATTAGAATACTATATAGGTATTAATAAGTGTAGGTGTTATTAGTTATAGTAATTCCTAAAAGTAACTTAGTAATATTATAGATAGTATTATAAATCCTTTTATATATTAGCTAAAAACTAATATAAAGTAAATTATATTTTACTAAATAGTATAGTAGACTAAGGATAAACCTTTAGAGTTCTAAAGTTTAGCTTTTCTAATATCTCTATTCTAGAACTCTATAAGGGTCTAGCTACCTAGACCGGAAGGACTTAGGGATAGTTTAGCTAAACTAAGCTAAAAGGACGGAGAACCCTATAGAGATAGGGTATAGAACCCTCTATAGTAAGGACTTAATAAGTACTTACTAAAAAGTTAAAAAAAAAGATCTTAAAAGAAGTAAATAAAAATAGCTTAGTAATATTATATTTACTTTTTAGGTACTTCTTCTATTAGTTTAACCTAACTATAGTTTATAATTGTTAACATATAACATTCTTTTATAATAATAATAATAATATAAGAATAATAATAACGCTTAACTTACTTTAATATTCTATAATAAATAAACAAATAACGTTTAAGGTATAAAACCTTATATAAAAATACTCTATTTATTATACCCTATAACTATAATATTGATTATGTAATACGTATACTTACGTAAGCACCTTATATAATTAGTAGTTTAGCAGGTTACGTTTCAAGTTATCTTTCCCCTCACTTTTCCCTACTAGGGGATACAACCTACTAACTATATCAATAGAAATCATCACAATATATCACTTCTCTTATTATTATCTATACGATTAAATGCTCTTTAATACTTAATATTATTACTTTTTATTATAATATAAGCCTATCTATAACCTTATACTATATAAGTATATATACTACGCCCCTATATACGCTTATACTTATACTAATAGGTTATAAGCTTAGCTTAGAAATAACCTCTATTCCTACTACTTCTTTACTTCTCTCTTACTTACCTATAATACTCTACTTTTACTTAAAGGTTATATATACTAAAAATCAATCCTTTAAACGCTTTTCTATCTATACTACTTTTATAGAACTAGAAATACTAACTAGATTAGTTATTTAGTTCTATAAGATTTATCTTCTTTAAATCTATATACTAAACCCTATTTAAATTAACTATACCTCTATTAATCCTTCCCTAAGTAAATAAGTTCTTACTACTACTTTATTCGATCTATATCCCTTAGATTATCTCTTTAAACTATCCTCTAAGCTATTACTAATTTAGTTTAAACCTATACTTACTACTTAATAGACTTCTTCTTAACTAATTTACTATATAGGATATATATCTCCTCAGTTAGATATAGGTCTAATTAAAGAAGATATTAATTAAAAAAAAGGAATAAAAACTACTCTTTTTTATAAGTTAAACCTTTAACTTCTAGGTTTATAACTATTATAACTTTACTATAAAAACTACTATACTATATATATAATAGCTCTTTAGTTAATATCCTCACTATTATTTATCCTTTATAAAGCTTATAATTACACACTATATCCTATTAAGGTAATAATAACTGATCCTAAGGTTTAGTTCCCTAAGCTTATTAACTTAGAGAACTATAAGGTATAAGCTATATATATTAAAACCCTACTATATAGTAAAGATATTACTATAGACCTTACTAAGCCTATTTCTTTTAATAATAAAGATAAAAACTATAAAGCTTTAAGTTATATATAGTTATTCTATAACAATAGGCCTCTAAAGGTTATAAAAGATAATAAAGATACCTATACTACTTAGAAACATCTAAAAGCCCTATATAAGCTTATAGGTTTTATAAATAAGTTTTTAACCTATAAAGAGTTTTTTAATACTTCCTTAGATAACTTTAATTCTATAGAAGAATATATAAATAAAATAAAAGAACTTATAAATAATTTATCCTATAATAAGCTTAAATTACCTAATTAAATAATTATAGCTTATATACTTAATAGTCTAAATAAGACTTATAAGGCTTTTATAACCTCTATAACTCAGTCTCTTAGGACTAACCCTACTACTTATAACCTAAACTCTTTATATACTAGTCTTATAGACGAGTATAAGAGAAAAAGTAGTAGTGAAGTAGTTAATAACACTACTAAAGGTAATAATAAAAAGAATAAAAAACAAAATAAAAACTAGGAAAATACTAATAAGAAAAACAAAAATAAAATTAATAAAAAACCTTAGAAAAAACAGAAAGGTTTATACTACAAAAATTACAAAAAAACAAACTATACTGAAGAAAACTACGCTTTTCTATATCCTAAAAAAGCACCTAGCTAGTAGAAAAAACCCTCTACTAGTACTACTAGTGCTAAGGATAAAGAAAAAAAAATAATTAATATAACTACTTTAGAAGAAATTACTCCCTATATATCTATAAATAATTCTAAAAATCCTATAGATTTAATAGATTTATCTTCTGATAAAGAAAAAGAAGATATTCTCTTTGAGAATATAAGCTATACTGCTCCTAATAATAATATAAATAATACTAATAATCCTTCCTTAGGTTATTTAATTAACTAGTCTATTATTAAAAAAAAAGGAAAAGTAAGGAGTTATAACAATAAAAATAAAAATACAGTTAATATTTATATTAATACTACAGCTACTATTTATATCGTTAACAACTATAACTTATTAAAAAATCATAAAAAAATCAATAAAACTATAAATTAGGGAGAAACAAAGACTCTTACTTCTAAAATAAAAGGTAATCTAATAATATATCCAAATAATAATACTATAATACTAAAAGACGTTTATTATATACCTAAACTAGGTATTAATCTACTTAGTCAATCTAAGTTAGATTCCTTAGGTATTACTTCTATTATATAGAAACAACCTATTTTATATGATATTAATAAAGATTGTATTATTGCTATAGGGGCAAAGAGAAATAACTTATATTTCTTTCAATTTCCTACTAATAATAACAATAACTATATATATAATACTATAAATAATAATATAAATAATAATAATAATAAAAATAACAATAATAAGGATAATAGCCTCCAACTATAGCATAAACGTCTTAGACATATATATATACAGACTCTTTTAAAAATAAAAGATAACACAACTATAAATATAAATATAAATAATAAAAATAATAATAAATTACAGCCCTACAAAGCCTGTTTTCAAAGCAAATTTATAACTAAGGCTAATAAGCTATAGGTTCATAATAAAAATCTAGATTATCTAGATTATATAGCTTCAGACCTATATAGGCCTATAACACCTATTACATATAATAAATATATATATTTTATTATCTTTATAGATAAATATTCCCGTTTTATATAGGGAAAATTACTTAAAAATAAAGAGAAGCATACTATTAGTGAAGCTTTTCTTGAATTTTAAGCTAAAGTAAATAATAATAATAATAATAAAAGAATAAAAGAAGTCTCTATAGATAGAAGTACAGAATTTAATAATCATCGCTTTAAAGCTATATGCACTAAAAGCAGTATAATATATAATAAAAGACCTCCTTATATATATAAACCTAATAGTCTTATAAAACGTACTATACGCACTATAGTTAATAAAATAAAAACAATATTATATAATTCAGGTTTACTACACTACTTATAGAGTGAAGCCTTTTATACTACTCTTTATATACATAATAGGACTCCTCATAGCTCTATTAAGTATAAAACGCCTTATAAAAAAAAGAATAATATAAAACCTAATATAAATAATATAAAAGTGTGGGGTAGCATATGCTATTATAAGAATAAAGATCCTAAAATGAAAAAACTAGACGTATAAGCACATCAAGGTTATATAATAAATTATAGATCTAATAGGTATAAGATCTAAGATATATAACTAAAAAGAGCCTTATAGTCTTAAGACGTTAAAATCCTAAAAAATACCTTTATTTCTCATTATAAAGAGCTTCCTTTAAATATAAATACCCACTATAAGGATATAAATAGTAATGTTATACCAAACAATAATAGACATAATACTACCCAAAAAAGTCCACAAAGAGATATTTCTAGTCAATCTATCTCTTATAGAAATAATTCTACTATAAGTAGTGATATTTCTATAATAAATAACGCTCTTGTGAATCTAAGTAATAAGACTAATATTAATAATAATAATAATAACAATAATAATAATAATATAAATAATAATATTAATACTAGTAATAACAATACTAATACTAGTATAATTAGTTCACACAATAATAGTACGAAAACTACTAGTATTAATAATAGAGAAATAAATAAATAAAAATCCAAGTTACTAATAGAGATCCCCTCTCTATTAGAAGAAGCTAAAAAAGACTATAAATAGGTTAATAATACAGTTTATAATACTAAAAGTGCACTATTATTTACTATAGTAGATTATCCTGCTCTTAGTATTTATAAAATAAATAATAACGTTTTAACTAATAATAATAGTATTACTAGAACTAGTACTATCAATAAAGTTTCTTATATTCTATCAGTTATTACATTAAATAAGCCTTCTAATATACAGTAAGCCTTAAATTCTCTTTATAAAGATAATTAGATTTAAGCTATATAACTAGAAGTAACTCAAATAGAAGATATAAAAACTTAGGAAATTATATAAAAACCAAATAATATTTATCTATTAGGTAGTAGATAGGTATATACTATAAAATTAAAAGATAAAATAAATAATATCTATAAATATAAAGCAAGATAGGTTACTTAAGGTTATAATTAATATATTAGTATTAATTATTTAGAAACCTTTTCTACTACCTATAGACTAGAAACCTATAGGTTTATAGTCATATTTACTATAAAAGAAGGATAGACCTTTCTATAGTATGATATTACTACAGCGTTTATACACGCTAATATAGATATAGATATATATATAATATTACTAATAGGTTTTTTATATAATAAAACTACAAATAAGTTGGAATTTAATTCTAATTATAACTATAAATCAAATAATAGTAAATATTGCTATAAGCTTCTTAAAGCTTTATATAGGTTAAAATAAAGCCTTAAACTATAGTATAACTATTTAAAAGCTATATTAATAAAATTAGGATTTATTGTTTCACCTTATAATGAAGTAGTATTTATATTTAATAAAAATAACTATAAAGCTATAATTTATTATTATATAGACGATATACTTTTAGTAGCTAATAATACTACTACTAGTAACTATATATATAATAAACTAAGGTAATATATAAAAATATAACTATTAGGGGAGCTTAGTACCTTTTTAAGCTGTAAGTTTAAGATAGATCAACCTAATAAGTCTTTCTTTATATATTAAACTAAATATACAGAAAAAATATTAAATAAATATAATAAAACTAATATAAATCTATCTTTAACTCCTATAAGAGATAATATAAAATTATATATAAATAAATATACTACTATAAAAGAAGAAATATTATAATTTCAGTAGTAAATTAAAGCCCTTATATATCTAGCTCTAAAGACTAAGTACGATATTGCTCTAGCAGTTATAATATTATTAAGATATATAATAAACCCTTCAAAAGAGCATTTTTTAGCTCTAGATTACTTATAGGGATATATAAATAATTTTCCTAAAAGAGGAATTTATTATAATTGCAATAATAATATAATATGGGATTTAATAGGTTATTCAGACTCTAATTAGGCTAGAGACCTAGATAATAGAAGATCTATATCAGCTTATATATTTTACTAAGGATTATATAATATAATATCTTATAGCACTATAAAACAAAAGACAGTAGCACTATCTACTTATAAAACTGAATATATAGCTTTAACTAAAGTAGTTAAAGAAGCCCTATATTTATATAATAGTTATAATTTTAACTTAACTAATCTGGGTTTTAAAGCTATAAATAAACCTAAGATTTTTATAGATAATTTAGTAGCTAAAAAGCTAACTAAAAATCCTAAATTTCATAAAAAATCTAAGTATATTGATATAAAGTATTATTTTGCTAGAGAATCTTTATTAAATAAAGATATAATGTTATTTTATATAGACTCTAAGTGTAATATTGCAGATATATTAACTAAGCCTTTAGGTAAAGTTATATTTAATAATATACTTAATATAATAAATAATAATAACGATAAAGAAAATAATAATAATATACATAATAATAATAACTGCATTAAAGAAATAACATACTAGTTTTTCTCTTACCTTTTTACCTATGAGGTTATTTTATAAGAGTTTTTTAACTAGTTATAAACATATTATATATTTTATAGGAATATTTTTCTTATTTTTCCCACAGGGTTTTTAAGTTTTTTATACCTATAACGTATATATATATTAAGTAAGTAAGCTATATACTACAAATCAACTATATATACCTTAAGGGGGGATGTTAACATATAACATTCTTTTATAATAATAATAATAATATAAGAATAATAATAACGCTTAACTTACTTTAATATTCTATAATAAATAAACAAATAACGTTTAAGGTATAAAACCTTATATAAAAATACTCTATTTATTATACCTTATAACTATAATATTGATTATATAATACGTATACTTACGTAAGCACCTTATGTAATTAGTAGTTTAGCAGGTTACATTTCAGGTTATCTTTCCCCTCACTTTTCCCTACTAGGGGATGTAACCTACCAACTATATTAACAGAAATTATCACAATACATCACTTCTCTTATTATTATCTATACGATTAAATGCTCTTTAATGCTTAAAATTATCACTTTTCATCATAACATAAGCCTATCTATAACCCTATACTATATAAGCGCATATACTACGCCCCTATATACGCTTATACCTGTGCTAATAATAATCCTTAAATATTTTTATAATATTTTTACTTCTATTTTACTTAAAGAAAATTAGTAATAATAATAGCGCTATATACTTAAATAACGTTTACTAATTAAACTAAGGAACTTACGTTTAGTATTCGCTAAGCACTAAGCGAAATAGCTTATATAAACCTATATAGGGAAGATAACTCTAGTAAATAATTAGAGGATAATATAAATTAATAAAAAGAGGTAAGAAACTATATTTTAAGTAAAGCTAGAAGCTTTAAAGAGGATAGGTTACTTATACTAAATACTTACTAAATAGATAATAAATATATATAGGAGAATAAGGAATATAAAACCTCTCCTTATAGATTAAATAAGCTATAAAGCTAGATATCTATAGCTATTACTAATAAATTAGCTTAAACTAAAGAGCTAAATAAAGCTATTAGTTAAATACTAATATAGTAAATTATAACTATAATAGCTAACTAATATAAACTAATTATTACTACGTTAAATAACTAAATATTTACTAAATAGTTACTAAAAGTTTATAAAAAACCTCTAAACTATAATATAGCTTGTTTTACTAGTAAATCTACTAATATAGAAAGAGAAGATTAGTTTATTATAGTAGAAAAGGTTTATAAATACTACTTTAGCTATTTTAATAGCTAGTATATCTAGTAAACTTTAAGTATAATAGAGTATATTTTATAAATAGAATAGTAAACTTATTAGTAAATATTTATAGATATATTAGAGAAATAAGTTAACTTTATATAGAAAAGCTTTAGAGCTTTTATAAAAAAGTAGTATATAGTACCTAAACTCTAAAAATAGAACTATTACAATACTTTAGAGTAGTACTACTAGAAAAATAATACAAAACCTATAATATACTAAGCTTATTAGAAATCTATTAATTAAGCCTTTAGTAAGCTAAATATAAGTAATATAAAAGTTTATATATTTTTTTAGAGCGTTATTAAAACCTTAAAAAATAAACTTTTTAAGTAAAATATTAATTATACTAATATATATACTATAGCTTTATATATATAGAGACTATAGGAGATTCTAAAAAGAAAATACGTAGGAAAACTTACTAACTATTCTAAATCGTATAAATAACTATATTTAGGATCTTTAAACTACCCTTATAAGAGTAGCTTATAACCCTTTTAGCTAATAGACCTAAAAAAGCGCTATTTAGAGACTCTATTCTAGAACGACTATATAGTAAACCCCTATATAAGGCTTAGTTTTAATAATAAGCCTCTTAACTTTTAGAGAACTTAGTATTATAATTATAAGAAGTATAGGTATATCTCCCCTAATTATACTAAACTATATATATAGCTTATAAATAGTAACTAGAACTTAAACTTAAGATAGAGTAGGATTAATACTATTATAGTCTTTTATATAACTAACGCTAAAAACTTAAGAAATAAATAAATGTAGAGGTAACTTTAAGAAGTATTATACTAGAAATTACTTTAGTTTCTATAAAGTAAACTATTAGAGGTTAAATAATTACACTTTAAACGTATAATAAAGTTAAACTATTAGTTAATATAGATATTTATACTATAGTAGACCTTATATAAAAAAACTTTATAGAGAAACTCTTACTAAAAGAGGCTATTAGTATTATAGTTCTAAAGCTAATAGATTTTTAAAGAAAACTAACGTTTATTAGTAAAGTTTACTAGTTTATTTTCTTTTTAATCAATAGCTAAAGCTATCTATAGAAGATTTACTAAGCGTTTATAGTTAGCTTATATTTTAAAAGAGTAGGAGATATCTTTTTATCTAATAACTTAATAAATAGAGAAAATATCTATATAAATACTTATACTTATATTTAGTTATATAATTATATCTTATTTATTAAACTAGAGGTAATAGTATAAAAAATTATAGAAAATAGCTAGAAAATTTATATAATATACTTAATAGAAGCTTTAGCTCTAAATAAAAAAGATATTAATACTTTAAGTGAAAGCTTACTAGATAAGAAGCTTAAGAAAAAAATCCTTCAAAAACTTAAACTTTTTACTAACGTTTTTAATAAAAAAAAAGTAAAAAAAGTCTTTAAAATAAAAAGAGTAGTATATTATATTAAGTTAAAACTTAGTAAAAAGCCCTTATATAAGCCTATATATTTTATATTAGTAGAGTAACTATAAACCCTTACTAAATATATTTAAGAAATAGAGATAGCTAGATATATCTACTATTTAACTAGTTTTACTAAAATACTAATCTTATTTATATTTTAAAAAAATAGTAACTTATAGTTATATATAGATTATAAAAAGTTAAATAAAATTATAATAAAAGACTACTACTTTCTACTATTAATTAATAAACTTCTAAATAAATTTATTAATATAAAGTTTATTTCTAAGATTAATTTAAATAAAGTATACTAAAGAATTATAATTAATAAAATAGATAGATAAAAAACTATATTTAGGACCTAATATAAGTATTTTAAATATATAATAATACTATTTAAGCTTATTAATATTCTAGTAACTTTCTAAACGTATATTCACTAAATACTTACTAACTTTCTAAATATTTATTATATTATATACCTAAATAATATTTTAATCTATTTAGATACTAAAGAGTAGTATATAAAAAATCTTTATAAAGTTTTATATTACTTAAAAACTACTAAGCTATTTATAAAACTAAAAAAATATAATTTCTACTAAATAGAAAGAGATTTCCTTAGGTTTTATATCACCTAAAATAATATTAAAATAAACCTAAATAGAGTCTAAATAGTCGCTAAATAGCTAATACTAAAATCCTTTAAGGATATCTAAGTTTTTTTTAGCTTTTATAACTTTTACTATAAATTTATTACTAGATATTTCTATATTATAGCTTCTATAAATAGTACGCTAAAAGAAAATTAAAATAGTATAAAATTAGAAACTTTTATTTAAATAGGGGAGATATAAACTATATTTAAAACACTTTAGAAAGCGTTCACTAAAACCCTAATATTAAGATATTATAACTTAGTACTAGAAACTAAAATTAAAACTAATATATCTACTTAAGTAGTATCTAATATATTTTTATAGAAGTATAGTACTATCTAGTACTTAATAGCCTTTTAGTTAAAAAAGTTTTTAGATATAGAAAAACGCTAAGTTATAGGGTAATAAAAACTCTTTATTATTGTAGAAAACCTAGATTACTAGGCGTAATACCTCTAAAAGCTCCCTAAAGAATTCCTAGTATTTATAGATTATATAGTACTAAAAAAAATACTTATTATACCTATACGTAATATTTATAAAAAGTTTATATAATAGGTCTATCACTTATTAATATTTAATTTTAAAATCTAATATAGATTAGAAGTTATTAATCTAGTATATAAATTATTATAATACTCTAACTATATAATAGAAAACTTTAGAGTAGATAATATAATCCCTATTTTTAAGAAAAAGCTAAAATTTATTAGCTAGCTATTAGTAATAACTTACTAATATATCGCTAAGCTTAAAAGAATTATAGCTACTATAAGAACTTATATCTAAGCTATTTAGTAAAATATATAAAAACCTTACTAAAGAGCTAGTTTTAAAATTAAAAGATCCTCACTTTTAAGTTAGTACTACTTTATAAAAAATACTAACGATTTATTATATTAAAATATATATATTAGTATTATTATTTATTTAAAATTATATATAGATACTATACTAATTACTCTATAAAGAAATAGTAATATACTAGAGGATTTAGGGAGAACTAAAGTTACTATACTAAAGTAGTATATCCTATATACTATAATAAAAGAGCTTATTTAGGATGAAATAGTATATATATTATAACTAAGTATAAATTTTAAATAAATAGTTAGAAGACTATAAGCTAAAAACCACTTCTATAGAGAACTTATATCTAAAATTCACTAAAACGCTAAAGAATACTAGAAGTACTAACTTAATAAGAATAATATCTTTTAGTTTAAAAGAAAACTTATTATCCTAGAAGAAAGATCTCTCTACTATAAAATGCTAAAAAACCACTATAATACGCTTAGATTAGAGTATATAGAGGTAAATAAGATAGTAGAGCTAATTCTATAGAAATTTTATTAGCTATACTTAATAGAGGATATATAGTAATATATTACTAAATATTTATACTACTAGGAAGTATATATACTATAGTATAAGCTATATAGACTACTATAAATATTAAAATTACTAATATATCTATTTTAATAGATTTCTTTAGACTACTTAACTAACTTATTAGAAAGTTACTAAAATAATAGGATTATATATAATATAACCCTAATAGTTATATATTAAATAACTAAAATAGCCTAATTTTTAGTAATAACTAAGCGACTAGACGCTATAAGTTTAGTGAGGATTTTATACTAAGAGATTAAATACTAATATAGTATACCTAAAGCTATTATTAGTAATTAAAATAAGTTAATTACTAGCTAGTTCTAGTAAGATTAAACTAAAGCTTAAGATATAAAAAAGCATATTTCTACTATATAATACTTATAGATAGATAAGTAGACTGAAAGAATATATTAAACCCTAATAGTATATCTCTTAAAATTCAGTAAAGGCTTATATAACTAATAAGTAATATAACTAGTTAAAACTAAATTTTTATATAATAATAATAAATATATTATTATTAGTATATCGCTATTTAAAGCTTTTATAGGTTACTACCCTTAAATAATTAATTACTACCTATTAGGCGTTAAAATTAAAACCTAAAAGGTTAATAAAAAGTTTAAAAAGTTAATAGAGGTTTATTAAAAGATAGTTAAGAATTAGTAATATATAATAGAAATATAAGCTAAAAATATAAACGCTAAAAAGAAAGTATAATTATATAAAATTAGAGACGTTATAAAGTTTTTAATAAAGAACTTCTACGTTATAAAAAATTAGTAAAAACTTATTCTATAATTTATTCTTATACTAATTATAGAGGTTATAAACCTTAACGCTTATAGAGTATAGCTTCTAGAAAAATATAATAAGGCGTATAATATCTTTATAGTTATTTTACTAAAGCTATAGTATAGCTAAAAGCTTACTAAAGATAGCTTCTAAACCTAGAAGAGGACTCTAAAGAATAAGAAGTTAAAAATATTATATTATAGAGGGAAGCGCTAGTAAGCTCTTTATATTTAGTTAAATAGAAAGGCTAACTAGTAGAATATAACACTTAAGAGCTTAAAAAGTATTTAGCGAACGCTTTATAAATCCTTATAGGATTTAAAAAGTAATAGTATAAATTATACTATAAATAGAATAATAAGTAATATAGAGAAATAAAAAGAATTAATTAATTATATAAAAACTCTAAAAAACTACTCTTAAAAGTAATATATAAACCTAGAAGTATCTAACTAAGAACTCTAAAGAAAAACTACTATATACTTACTAAAAATCTACTAAGAACTACTAAAAATTATTTTCTAAATCGCTTAAATTCTTATAAATATTATTACTATTAGGATTAATATCTATATTATTCTTATTATTACTACTCTTACTCTCTAATAATTTATTTTTATCCTTAAAGCTAATATAATTCTTATAAATACTTATAGAAGAGGTACTAATATCTTTATAAGTATTAAGTTAAAGAGTAGGACTAGAGCTAACGCGTTTAAAGATTATAATTAGGGCGTATTTATAAAAATTATAAGATATTTAAGAAGCTTAGACCTTAAAGAGATCCTAAATAAATAGGCTAAATATATAAAGGTTATTATTTAAGAGATATTTCTCTAAAATATTATTAAGCTTATTAAAGAATTAAACTTAGTTAAAAATATAGCTTTTATTTTAAAAATACTAAAGTAAGGTATTTTTAAGTTAAAAATAAATCTACTTAATAAGATCATTATCTTTTTTATAATAAGTATTCTATAAAGAAACTATTAGTTATTAAAGAGAAAACTAATTTAAAGGATTATATATTTTAAGTTAGATCTTAAGATGTACTTAAGTATAATTAGTAGCAGTCTCCTTAGTATTTATCTAGAATAGTTAGTTATTATACTACTTAGAGTTAAGCTAAAGCTTAATAGAGTTTACTAACTATTTATAAAATAATAAGAAAAACGCCTAACTATTAGTAATTATAGTATATATATAGTAGATCTTATATTAATAATACTTACTAGCTTTAATCTAAGTAGTGTAACGCTTTACTTAGTTCTAAAAGATTTAAATACTATTAATGAAGTATTTAGAGATCTAATTATAATAAAAATTAGTCTAATATTTTAGTAAAAAATCGCTAAATACTTACCTTATAATAATTAATACTATATAAATAATATATCTAGTAAGTAGTATTATTTATATTAGCGTAAGCGTATACTACTTTAGTAATCTAATAAAGCTATAAAGTATAAAAGATATAAAGCTTACTATTACCTAATTAGTTACGCTAATAGATACTACTATTTTTTGCTAAAATATTAGGTTTATATAGCATTAGAATGTAAGTAATTAAGGTCTTAATACTTATAATATTAGATATAAAAATAGTATTATAAGGGAAAAACTCTATAAAAGCTTAATAAAAGCTTATAAAATATAAAAGCTATTATATTATAATATAATATAATAAAGAGAAAGAAGAACTAACCTTAAGTAGGAAAAAAGTACTACTTTATAAATAGATATAAGGTATTATTAAATAGTTAGAGAGGTAGCTATAACTTTAGATAGTAAAAATAGTAGTAATTTACTATAGTAAATACTACTAAAAGTAAGAAAGTAAGTATAATAAATTAATAATAGTAGTCACTATCTAATATTCTAAATAGCTTTATAACGCGCTTATTTTAAAAAAGAGATAAATAAAATAAAAAACAAAGTTATTATAAAGCTATTATTTAGAGAGGGCTTACTAAGTAAAAAATAAAATATCTATAAGTAAAGAATATAAAACCTACTAAAAATAATTTCTTTTTTTAAAAAATAAGAGAGAACTTTAAAAAAATCCTATTTAGTAGATAATATAACTCTAAAAGTAGAATTATAAAACTTATAGAAATAATAGTAATACTAAAAGATAAGGAAACTTTAGTAAATATATAGTAGATAACTACTATATAGATAATAGAAATAACCTATAATAATAATAATAACTATAAAAACTTACTATAAATAATAGAGGTTCTCACCTACTACTAATCCTATTCTATAATAGGGACCGCTATAATTAAAAAAGGGATAATTATAAAAATCTAGCTATTTAAATTAAAAAAACTTAGGGATAGTTTAGCTAAACTAAGCTAAAAGAATAGAGAACTCTATAGAGATAGGGTATAGAACCCTCTATAGTAAAAACTTAATAAATACTTACTAAAAAGTTAGAAAAAAAGATCTTAGAAGAAGTAAGTAAAAATAGCTTAGTAATACTACACTTACCTTTTAGGTGCTTTTTCTATTAGTTTAACCTAACTATAGCTTATAGCCCCTAAATACCTTTACAAACTCCTAAAGAATATAGATAAAAAAGATTTCCTTAGTAGTAAGGAAATCTTAGGCTTATAGAAACTTTATTTTAAGCTTTATAATATCTACTTTAGTGAAAACTTTAAAAGTACTCTCTAGGAACTTATAAAACGCTAATAGCTTCTAGTGTAGTATTTTAAAAATATTAATCTAGTTTAACTAGAAGATTAGAAAACTTTACACTATAGTATTTTATAAATAGTGAGTATTTATTTTAGAGAAAAAGATTAGGAAATATATATAGAGTATCTGTATATTAAAGTTAGGTATTATTATTAATTTAGTAATAATCTTTATTATATATTTATTAAATGATATTATATCTACTGTTATGTTTTCTATTAAGTAACTATTTAGATTTATATTAATATTATATATATAGATATCTAATTAGTAATATTAAGTATCTAAGGGAGTTAAAGCTTAAAGTTAAGAATACTAGGAGGTAGGATTTAGAGTTAATAGGTTTATGTTAATAGGTGTTATAGAAGATAAAGGAAGTCTAAGTAAAGGAGAAGATAATATTAGATTAAGGCTATTAAAGGCTAATTATATTATAGAAATATCTAGTATAGTAACTAGGCTAGTAGCTTTTTAAAACTAACCTATAAGTTTAAGAGAGGTAGATAATAAAACTAACCTATAAGTTTAAGAGAGGTAGATAATAATACTAGTAGGTGTAGTTTATATATCTCTATATTAAACTAAGATAGATATTGTTTTTTATCTATTTTGATTTTAAATTAGAATTAATTAAAAAAATATAAAGAAAATATTTTATTATTTTTTATAAACTATAGCTTTAAATAGTTTAAAAGTAGCTTTCTATTATTTTTTAGTTATAGACTTCTACTTATTAATCTTCTTTAATATCTTTATATACTTATAAGTTAATATAGTCTATAGTGTTTTATTTTAGTAAATAAGCTTTTTTAAGTATCTAATATATTCATAAGGCGTTTTTACGCTTTAATAGTATAGAGGTTAGTAGAATAGTCTGTAGCTACCTTTTTTTTCTTATTAGCTTTAGACCTAACTAGGCGACTTATAAAAAAGATTATTATAATAACCTTATAGATTATTATAATAATATTATAACTATTAACTTAATAGTTACTTACTAGAAGATATCTTTAATTAGGTTCTTAAAAGTAAAGGGTTTATTATTAATATTTAGTTATATATAGATAAGTTATAGTAATATTAATAATATTATTATTAGTAAGAAGTTTAGATTGAATATAACGGAAAGATTATATTTAAATAATATAAAGAGGTTTACTAATTAGGAAGGTGTAATATAAAGAGGTAAGTATACTAGATAAAAGAAAAAAGCGAAAGTAGATATAGAGTAGGTGTAATCTATAAAATAAAGAGGTTATTATAAAGAGAGAATAAACCTAAATAATAAATAGTAAATATATTTTATTTTAGCTTCTAATTTAAAATACTTCTAATATATAGCTTTTATCTACTATTTTGAATTTTAAATATCTAATATTCTATATTCTTGTAGAATATATAAATATAGATAAATATTTTATAATATTATCTAATTACTTAAACTAAATTTATTATACTATTAAGCTTTTAGAATAATTATAGTAAAACTACGTATAAGACTACTTATAAAACTACTTATAAAACTACTTATAAAACTAGCTAAAAGAGTAACTAAAAGACTACTAAAAAGAGAATAACTTATAAAAGTAGAAGTTAAAAATAAGCTTAATAATATAAATTAAGTAATAAGTAAAATAATTTTAATTTATTTTAGCTATTATAATATTAATATTCTTTAGCTTAAGCTTTAAAGGAAATTAGAACTTATTAGAAATCTTATAAATTATTAATCTTAAAGGTATTATTCTTAAGACTTATCTATAAGATTATATAAAATATAAAATATTAATTTAGTATTAAACTTATTTATTTCTAGTTAAGTATAATTAAAGCTTTTTAGAAATCTACTGAGGATCTTTTAGTAATATTATTTTAAAATATATATTTTTTTATTTAAAGATTTATTTCTAACTTATTTCTAGTAATATAACTTATAGCTATTTATATAAAATAGATTATGATTAAAAATACTAATATTTAGTTTTTAAAAGAGATTATAAAGATATCTCTACTTATAGGAATATTATAGCTTAGCTAGGATTTTAATAAACTTAAATTCTATTTATATTCTATTATTTCACTCTTTTATTTAGAATAATATATATTAGCTTTTAAAAGTTTTTTTAATAAAATAAATATTAAATATATTTAGTTCTCTAAATATTAAGTAAAAATAAAAGATATTATTTATATTAAAGATAAAGATAGCAAATATAGAAAGATATAGGAAACTAAGCAAAAGAACTAAAGAGTACATAAAAAAAATAAAAAAAAGAAGATAAAATTATATAAAAATAAAGAATATATTAAATCTATATTATTAAAGAGAATAGTTTTAAATAGAAAATCTTTTATCTAAATATTAAGAAGTAAAATATTAGAAAGCAAAATATTAAGAAGCAAAATATTAGAAAATAAAATATTAAGAAGTAAAATATTAAGAAATAAAATATTAAGGAGGGAAATATTAAGAAGTAAAATATTAAGAAGTAAAATATTAGGGAGAGAAATATTAGGGAGGGAAATATTAAAGAGAGAAATACTAAGGAGGGAAATATTAAAGAGGGAAATATTAGAGAGAGAAATATTAAAAAGGGAAATATTAAGAGGGAAATACTAAGGAGGGAAATACTAAGAAGGGAAATATTTAGTAATAAAATATAAAAGATTAAATTATTAGTTATAATAAGTTTTATATAAAAAATAACTATAGCGTAAGGAGTTATATAATAAGGAGATATTATAATTTTAATATTTTAAGTTATAAAGAAATAAGAATAATAGTTTAAGAACTATTAGAAGGAAATATAAAATAGATAAGATAATCTAAAGAATATTAAATATATAAACGTCTATTTCAGATATAACTCTTATTTAAACTTATATTATAAGAATTTTAATAAAAAAAAATAACCTTTATTAAAGATATATCTATTTAAATAGAGATAAGTTATAATCTAGCTATTATATTTTATAATAACTAGAATATAATAACTAGATTATAATAGTTATATTATAATAATTAGATTATAATAATTAAACTATAATAATTAGGTTATAATAATCTAATTAGTCTATATACTAAGTTTAATAGAGGTTTATTTTTAGCTACTTTTCTATATATATAGGCTTTTTTATTAGGGCTAGTAATTTATCCTCAGCTATAAAATAAGTTCTAGTAGGGATTATAATAAATAGTTAAA
The DNA here is from genome assembly GCA_020226115.1 of Colletotrichum viniferum. Classification (NCBI taxonomy): domain Eukaryota; kingdom Fungi; phylum Ascomycota; class Sordariomycetes; order Glomerellales; family Glomerellaceae; genus Colletotrichum; species Colletotrichum viniferum. The sequence goes on along the minus strand of JAGFBE010000036.1, from coordinate 116,437 downwards.
TTTATGTTTATTTAAGGCTTTGTTTTTAAAGATTTGTGAGATTTTTAGGTTATTTTATTTATCTTACTACTTATTATTAGTTTTCTAGATAGTGAGATTAAATATAAGGGAGCGTTTTGCTTTCTACTACTAAGTAAGTTAATAGTTTATCTAACTATCTTATAAAGATATTATTACCTATATTTAGAAAAGATATAATATAATATTTAGCTAGTTTGATATTTTTTAGTACTTAGGTATTTTATTAGTAGAGTTTTATTAGATTAGTAATTCTATATAGTAGTTTATTATTAAAGTAGCTTTTACTATTAAAGTAGTAGAGACTAGTGTATATATTTATAATTTTTACTAGGTAATCTAAAACCATTTTTTAGCTAATATATATAATATAAATAAGATTAGTTTTTTCTAGAGGAGGATTTTATCCTCTTCTCTTATTTATTTTATTATATTTAGGGATTAGAAAGATAATAACTAAATCTTATTAAGGCTTATTACTCTTATTATAAGTAATAACCTCTTCTAAATTTAGGTTATTAGTAAAAATATAATACTTTATACTTTATATAGCTTTAACTTCTTTATATTTAATTTAGTATAGAGGAAGAATAAAGAAGTTTAGTTTATAACTATAATTATAGTAAACTAACTAGAAGCTTTTTATATTTATATTTAGGTTATAAAACCTAATAAGCTAGTTTTTCTCTTAATAGATAATTTCTCTATATAGCGCTTTATAATATTATTAGCTTTTTAAACTTTATAGAGGAGAAAGATTATATTTTATAAGAAGATATAAATACTTTTAGAAGATTTAAGTTAAGGTTATTTTAATATTAGAAAGAGGAAAGTAGCTAAAGTATAATTACTAAGTATAAGAGAATTATAATAGATATATAGATATAAAAAGGAGTAAGCTTTCTATGATAGTTATACTATAATAATTATATTATAATAATCTCCTATAATTTTAAAACTACTTAGTATAAGAAATATATTAATTATTATATCTTTTTTTCTATAATATATTAGAAATTCTATTTTATACTTTTCTATAAATATCTATTCTATTACTATTAAGTTTTATTTATCTACTTTATCTATCTAAGAGAAAAGAGAAACTAAATATTTAAAATATTATTTTATTATTAAATTAATTTTATACTTTAGGGTATTAATTTATAAATACTAGTATTTAGAGCTAGAGAAGTATTAAAGCTAGCTTATACTTATAGAAGTATAAGATTATATTTAGAACTTCTATATTAGTAATATAGATCTAACTAATATTATACTAAATTCTAGTAGGACTAGGAAGTTTAACTTAATTCTTCTTTATATTATTTCTAGCTTTACTAAGGATATCTTAAATCTATTTCTATACTAGTATATAGAATGGGAATTACTAGCTATAAGTATAATTTATAATAAAATAACTTTTTAAAACCTATATATACTTAGTTTTAAGATTATATTAATTTGAAAATCTCTTATTAGATTTTATATTCTTATATATCTTCTCTAAAGTATCTTATTATTTCTATTTCTATATTTAGTTTATTTTTTATAAAACTTTTTTTTTTATTGATGTTTATAGTATTAAACCTCTAAAGGACTAAGAGAAAGAATATTTCTTTAAGTATAAAGAAGTTTTATACATATGGAAAAATCCTATTAAGCTTTATAATATTAGTTTTTTTAAAAATCTCCTATATTTTCTCTAAGAATTAGTAGAAATATAATAGCTTTAGCTAAAATAGGTTAAGTATTATAAGCTATATTATTTAGAATTATTAATAACTAATAACTAAGGTTTACTATAAAACCTCAGTAAGAATACTTAAGAGAAAGAGTTATAAAATATTTATATATTAAATAACTTTAGAGATAATTTTTATTTTATTCTAAAGATATTTATTTAGTATATCTTGTTTATTATATTTATTAATTTTAAAATTAAAACTATTTATAAACTATACTAAGAGATTTTATTTAAGCTCTATTAGTTTATATAGAGGTATATTCTTATTACAACCTATAAACAAAAATAATAGATAACTAACCCACTTAGGCGTTAAGCAGCTAGACTAAGATATTTATACTATAAGATTACAAAAATAACAGGGACTTACTTAGAATAAAAGAACTATAGTATAAGTTATATAACGATAACAAGGACTAATAGAGGATAAATAGTTTAATAAGAGGACTAATATAGAGATAGTAATCTATACTTAGGAACTACTTAGATCTTATTAGTCTTAGAATAATAGAACTATTTAGAACTTATATATAGTATAACCTTAAGCCTAACTTATAGTTAGACTTCTATAGCTTTTTAGTAATTAACTTATAAATATCTCTAAGATACTTTTAGCTCGCCTTTACTACGAATAATTTATTAAGTCTAAAAGTAATTACTTTAGCTTCTAAAAACTAATCTATAATAAAACTTATAACTAATAACTCTAATTATAACTTTAATATATTATTACTACGTATTAATCTCTAGCTTCTATTAATAAACCTTACTATTAAATAGTTAACTATAACATTTTAATTACTCCTATTTAGTAAGTTAACTATTAATACCTACTAATAGTAAAAAATAATATATCTTTTTATACTTTAGCTAAATCCTCTACTTTAGGATCTTTATTTTCTTTATATAACTAGCTTTAAAGCTTAGTATAGGAACTCACTAGTATTAAAAAGTATAATATATTAAACCTTAAGTATAACTCTAATAGAGAGGGATCTTTTATTAAAAAAAGATATAAGAAATTATAATATATTATCTAGAAATAAGAGAATAAATCTAAAAAGATATAGACTTTTATTAATAAAAATAAGTAAGCTATAAATAGCTTTAATATATAACTCTAGAACGCTAGAGAAGCCTATAAAAAACTAGAAAAAAGTATCTATAGAGATACTAACCTTAAGAAAATTTAACAACTCTAAAGAGAACTTAATACCTTTTAAGTTACCGCTAATATTATTACTACTTTTATTAGAGAACACTAGAAACTTAAACTTAGTACCCTAATTACTTATAATAGCGCTCTTAGATAACTTAAACTATACTTAATCTAAATTAAAACCTATTATAACTTCTATTATAATAACTTTACTAATTAGATAGAGAAGGTTATCTATATAGCTACTTACGTTTATAGATAAGTTTTTAAATAGTTTAAACCTATCTAAGAAGAATTCCTCAAATATAAAACCTTAAATAAATACTCTATAGAAACCACGATATTTATAGTAGTTTCTAAGGTTTTAAAAACACTTTCTGCTCTCTCTTCTAAAACCTTAATAAGAAATAATAAGCTAAATATAACCTATTATAGCTTAAATAGACTAAATCTACTAAAAATTTCACTACTATATTCTAATAACTTAGCGTTTAATTTAATCTCACTAAAAAAACTAAGATCTTTATATTCTACTAAAGACTTAAAAATAACCTTAAAAATAAAATTATTAAAGCTAATCGCTTTAATAACTTCTTATAATATATTAATCTTACTATTAAAATTAATAACTAACTATTTAAATATTATAGAGAAAGAGGTAAAAGACGATAGAGACCTAATATAAAGCGTAAATACTAATAGTAGCCTTAACTAAGATTTAATAATTAATATAATAATAATTAACCCTATAATAACTAGAATAATAACGTTTACTAAAGTATTATATATAGATAGTATAATAAACTTATAGACCTTAATATAATAACTAAACTAGCTAATAAGAAGCTTTAGAACTTTAAGTACTATAACTATAACTAATAAAGATATATCGCTAAAGACTATAAGTAGCTTAAGAAGCTCTCCTAGAAGTTAATAGCTAAATAACCCTAATAAGTTAATATAATCTTAAAAACCCTTTATATATCCCTATTATAAACTAAATATTATAACGATAACTATTAAATCTACTTTAAAGATAAAGAAATATTAGGACACTACTTTAAACATAGTAACTTTAGGAGATCTAGTTATAATATAACTACTTTAGAACCTAAGATTAGAACTATATTAATACTATACGCTAGTAATAGTAAAGTTATAAAAAGATAAAGAGAATAACTTAATAAGAAGTTATAAATCTAATAGTTAGGACTTATTAATATAACTAATAAAGAACTAAAACACTAATATAACTCTCTAATAGAGTAATAACTTCTTAATATAACTAATAACTAGATTTTCAGAGAAAAAGAAAACTTACCTTATAACTTAGATAAACCTTATAATATTACTTACTAATATACTTAAATAGAGATCACCTATAAGCTCACCTTTAGTATAGATAACTCTAGCTCTAAAAAGAAATCTAATAATTAGAATAAGACTAAATAGTTTTTAGAATTTTAAGAGGTTAATATATTATAAAATAAATAATAATAATATTTCTATAGTATTTTAGTAATTTAGTAAGAATAAGACTACACTTTATAACTATATATAGAGAACTACTCTATACTAAAAAGTAACTACTAACTCTACTAAACCCTCTTTTAACCCTAATACTTTTATAATAAGTGTAAAAAATATATAAGAGAAAAGTATAACTACTAATTCTATTTTAAAAGATATAATAATAAACCTATTTAGAAAATCTACTTAATATCTACTATAATTAAATAGATAATAATATTATTTAAAGATAATATTATAGTCTTTTAACTAAGCTTATAGTTCTCTATAAAGTATTAATATAACTATAACCTGAAATAGGATAAATACTAATAAGATAAATACTAAATATATTACTAAAAAAAAGTATATATCTAGAGAATTACTAATAATAGACCTAAGCCTCTATAGGTTAGAATTTATAAGAATAGTTTAACTAAAGTATAATAAGAAGGGAAATAGATCTACTACTCTAAATAATTATAGTAGTTAAAAAACTAAACTTATCTATTAAAAAAGGATTATAATAAGTAATAAGTATAAGATCTATTTATTAAATATCTTAAAGATATATAAGTAATATTAAACTTAAAGTTACTATTAACTAGTAAATAACACTTACGCTAATTAATAGTAAAGCTAAAGCTAATTATATCACCTCTTAAGCTATTAATAGGTTAGAAGTATAATAGAGAGGAAAAGAATAACTATATTAATTATAAATAGTAGAAAGAGAAGAATTTAAATATAAAGGAAATACTATTTATAATAAAACTATACTTTTTAAAATAAGCTATTTAAATTAGAAAAAAAGAATCTAATTTAATATTACTAATATAGAAATATATAATATAATATTAAGATTACTTTAGTTATAAATAAATAACTTATAGATAGATTAGAGTAAAGGCTAACTTTATTAGGACTATAACGATTTAGTCTCTAAGTAGTACTATAAAAATTAGGCCTTAAATAGATTAATATATTAAAGAGTAGTAAAAAGATATTTCTACTACTTTAAAATAAAAAAAGCTATATTATAACTATTAATAACAGTAGATCTTAATTAGAAGAATAATCCCCTTCTATCTATCTTAGAAGAATATAGAGTTTATAAGAAATTCTTTATAGCTAAACTAGAAACTAAATTATTAGAATATATAAATTTCAATTATTAAATCCTTATTAAAAAGGGGAAGAAGGTTAAATTTAATAAAATCTATAGACTTAACTAAATAGAAATAAAAGCTTCTAATAAGTATTTTAATAAAAACCTTAAAAAAAGCTATATTAGAGAATTAATTTTATTAGTAAGAAGCTTAACTCTATTTATATTTAAGAAAAATAATAAATTATAACTATATATTAACTACTAAATATTTAATAAGATAATAATTAAAAATTAGTATTCACTACTACTAATTAATAAACTATAGCGACTTCTCTATAAAGCTAATTATTTCACTATACTAAACCTTAAAAAAGCTTATAACTTTATCAAAATAAAAAAAAGAGAAGAATAAAAAACTACTTTTAGAATATATAGAGGATATTTTAAATATCTCATTATATCTTTGAATCTTATTAACGCTCTAGCTACTTTTTAAAATATAATTAACTAAGTTTTTAGAAAGTTTATAGATATCTTTATAGTTATCTACTTTAATAATATCCTTATTTTCTCTTTTATAATAAAATAATATAAGGAATATATACACTTTATATTATAAGCTATTTAGGATACTAAACTTCTAGTTAAACTAGAAAAAAGTATATTTTATACCTAAAAAGTAGAATATTTTAGATTTATTATTACTTTAGGATATATTAGTATATTAAAAAAAAAGGTTTAAGCTATTAAGGAATAGCTAATATTAATAAACTTTAAAGAAGTATAAAATTTTCTTAGATTAGTTAAGTTCTACTAAAAATTTATTAAGTATTATAGTAAAATTAATATACTTTTTATAGACTTTAGCTATAAAAACTAACTATTTAAATAAAAAGAAGCTTAAAGTATAGCTTTTTAAAAAATTAAAAACTATATATTTAGTAAACTAGTCTTAATAATCTTAAACCTATAAGAGTAATTTAAACTTAAAATAGACGCCTTAGATTTCACCTTTAAAGTATAATTATCCTAATAAAACTTAAAAAGACGTTTATATCTTTATACTTTCTTCTTTTATAAACTCTATAAACTAGAATTTAACTATTTAATTTATAATAAGGAATTTATAGTAATTATTAAAGCTTTTAAAAAATAAAGACTAAAACTCTTAGGAATAATTTATAAAGTATTTATTTATTCTAACTATAAGAATTTTCTACACTTTATAACTTTAAGAATATTAAATAAATAATAAATATAATAAGTAGAATTCGTCTTAGAATTTAATTTCTAAATTATTTATTAAAAAGGATTAAAAAACAGCAGAGCTAACACTTTTAGCTAATAACTAGACTATAACGTCTTAATACTAAAAGAAACTTAAGTGATTTTTAAACGTTATAATAATAGAGATTTAGTACTAGTAATTAAACTTTTAATAATAACTAGATAATCTAGTACTAGCCTACTTAGTAAACTAGACGATAAAGCTATTATAAAATTCCACGCTTACTTTATATATAGTTACTAAAGAATTATAAAAACTTAGAAATAACTATAATAATAATATAAAGAAAAGGTTACTAAAAAATATATAGTAAAGATAATTAAGAATTATGAGGTATGCTTAAAAAATAAATCTACTTAATATTAACCTTATAATATACTATAACCTCTACTTATACTGCAAACTACTTAGCATTTTATATCTTTTAATTTTATTATTAAGCTACTAAAGTCTTAAAAACCTCTTATAGGAGTATATTTTAATAGTATTCTTATTATTATAGATTAATTTATAAAGTATATCTATTTTATTTTATATAAAGAAATAAGTAATACTAAAGAATTTACTTATATATTCCTTAAATATATTATTACTAACTATAGAACACTTAAGGAAATTATATTAGATAGAGATAAGATCTTTATATCTAAATTTTAGAAATTAATTATATTATAATTTAGTATTAAGTAAGTAATATCTATTATATTTTACTTATAACCTAATAGATAAATAGAAAGAATTAACTAAATTTTTAAAATATATCTTTACGCTTATATTAATTATAACTAAGATAATTAAGTTATACTACTACTAATTACTTAGTTTACCTATAATAGTGTAATTAGAGAAAATATTAAGAAATCTCTTTTTTACTTTAACTATAGATTTAAACTAACTACTTATAGAGATATATAACTAAGCCTAACTGTAGTTAAAGCTATTACTTTAATATAATAGATTAAAAATATTTAAAATAATATATATAAAAAACTTAAATTTATATAATAATAAATAGTATAGTTTAGTAATTAATAAAAGATTAAGGGATTAATCTTAAAAGAGGGAGATAGCGCTTATTTTATATAGTAAAATATTAAAATAAAATAACTAAGCGATAAATTTAATTTTAAAAAACTTAAACTTTTTAAATTTATATAAGTAATTTCACTAGTTAGCTATAAACTTAAACTCCTAGAAATTATAAAATATTACTTAATATTCTATATCTTACTTTTTAAATTAGTACTATATAGATTATAAATAAACGATATTACTATTATAGAAAATATTTAATTAGAATATAAAGTTAAATAGATTATTAACTACTTTAAAAAGCTAAAATGTTATTAATATTTTATTAAATAGAAAGGATATAGATATAAAGATAATATATAAGAACTTATTAAAAGTATTACTAATATAATAGATAAATTTATAATCTATTAGTAATAATACTAAGAACGAGAAGTAATATTTATACTAACTAAACTAGCTATTTTAATAAATATATCTAGCTACTTATAAATTAAATATCCCTATAGATATATCTAACTACTAATAGAAGTAGATAGATTAAAATAAAAAAAGCTATTTATTTACTTAGAGATACTAGAAATAAACTAAAATAATACTAAAATATTATTAATATTAGGAATTAAAAGATTAAGATTAATAAAATCTAAACTAAGCCTAAACTTCTACTATTAAGGATTATTTAGTACTTTAATAGCTTAAAAGTTACTTATTACTTACCTCTTATAGGTATCTAAGGCTAGAAATATATTATCCTCTTTATTAATCTCTTATATCTCTCACTTAAAAGTCTTAGTTTAGCGCTTTTTTACTAATTTCTTAGTTATATAAATATAATTTAAGCGATTAGTAGTTTTAGCTATTTAAGCCTATAAATAAGTAAACTCCTAATAAAGCGTAAATAGCTTTTTATTAGCTTTTTCCTCTTTTTTATTTTACTCCTTCTATTATTTATTTAGTTTTTATACTATAAAAAGTAAATTAGCTAATATTTTAGTAGAAACCTAAAGAGGTTACTATATAAGTTAAAGTTACTAGATTACTTATATAAAGCTTCTTCGCTTTAATATATATATAATATTAAGATAACTTCTTACTAAAACGGTAAGGAGCTTTAGCTTAGAAATAATAAATATAAGGTATATTACTAAATAAGGAATAAGGGTTAATATATTTAATTAAAACCTTACGCTTATAATTTTTAAGTTTAGTAGTAGCTGACTTTTTTTTTAACTTTTAAATATAACTTAATATAGTGTTAGTATTATAGATAAATTAGAAAGTATAATTAATAGATCTCTAATTTAAGATTAACAACTTATTTATATTAGGTTTTAAGGATAAGACTTTTAAAGAGGGGACCTAATATTATAACTTATAAGTAAGAATAATAGATAACTAACCTACTTAAGCGTTAGGCAGCTAGGATAAGATATTTATATTATAGAATTATAGGAATAATAGGAACTTATTTAGAATAGAAAAACTATAGTATAAGTTATATAATAATAAAAAGGACTAATAGAGGATAAGTAGTCTAATAAGAGGACTAATATAGAGATAGTAGTTTATACTTAGGGACTACTTAGATCTTATTAGTCCTAAAATAATAGAACTATTTAGGATTTATATATAGTATAACCTTAAGCTTAGCTTATAGTTAGATTTCTATAGCTTTTTAGTAATTAATTTATAAATATCTCTAAGATATTTTTAGCTTATTTTTACTATAAATAACTTATTAAGTCTAAGACTAATTACTTTAGCTTCTAAAGACCGATCTATAATAAAGCCTATAACTAATAACTCTAACTATAACCTTAGTATACTGTTACTACGCGTTAATCCCTAGCTTCTATTAGTAGACCTTACTGTTAGATAGCTAACTATAATAATTCTTTTAGTTTAGCTTATAATTATTCTTAATAATATATTGAGGTTAACTATTATAGAAATTAGTTTTTAGATTTTATATATTTATATAATATAGGGTAAAAGAAGATTAATAAGGGTTTATTTTAGGCTAAGTTAATATTTTATATAAGCTATTAAAAGATATCTATATTTTATATTTTAGTTTTAAAGTAAATCCTCTTAGTATTTTAAAGTTAAATTAAACTTTAGTATTTAGTAAAAATATTAACTATAGTAGTATAATTAGAATAAGTGAAAAAGAGTGAGAGTTAAATTAAGTTAAGTGATAGCTACTTTTTATTTTAGATTTCTATAAGTATTTTTGAAGTATTTTCTTCTAAGAGAATTTATATATTTTGATAAACTTAGACTTTTATTTATTAGATTATAGCTTCTTACTCTGTTTTACTTAAGGAATCCTAATTTTAGTGTTTTTATATTATTATTTTCTTTATATATGTTATTTTAGTGTTTAGATACTGTTTTAATTAGTGAAACTTAGCTTCTGTATTAGTTATATTATAAATTCCTTTTTATGCTTTTATTATATAGGGGTTAGTGGAATAATTTATAGCTACTTTTTTTTTTAGTTTTAGACCTAAGTAGGCGACTTATAAAAAAGATTGTTATAATAACCTTATAGATTATTATAATGATATTATAGGTATAAATTATAAATATATAGTAGTAATAATATTTCTTAAGGTATATTATATAGTATAGATAGAAGATATTTTGTAATAAGTATTTAGAGAGATATTTATTTTTACTTTAGATATGTTATGTTTTAATTATAGTGGGAAGATAGATTAATAATAAATATAAAATTAATTTTATATAATATAGATATATAGACTATATTAGTGCGTTATATAATTTCTATAAAGTAGATAGCTATTGCTATAGTAATAAAAGTAGGCTAGTTATTTTTGCTATTTATTAGATATATACTTATAACCTCTCTTTTTAATATTTATTATTTTATATACTTTACTTTATTTTTTCTCTATAATATATTATAATTATAATTTTATTTAGTTTATTTTACTACTAGCTATATAAGTCTTATTACTTTCCTAATTTTTGCTTATTTAGAATCTAATTTCTTTTAAATATTTTAAATCTATAATACTTTCGCTTACTATATTATCTAGCGTAAGTACTGCTAAAAATGCGCTTAAGTAGACTACTTATAAATATAGCTATAAGACTACTACTATAGCTACTAAGAAAACTAACTAGAAAACTACTTATAAGATCTCTACTTATATTATAGGAAAGCATACGTCTATATATTATTATAAGTTTAGAAGTGATTTAGATTATTATAATTTATTTCAGTTGTTATAATGCTAATATTCTTTAGATTACGCTTTATAGGAAATTTGTTAATACTAAGCTTTTTATAGCACTTTTATTCCTAAGGCGTCTTTCTAGCGCTTTATTAAAGAAATTATATATAAATAGGTTAGTAAATCTAGTCTAACTTATTAATAAGCAATAGCTTTTACTACTTTTTAAGAAACTACTAGAGTAACCTTAATAACTATATTTAAAAGTATATTTATTTATTTATTTTCTATTCTTTTACTAATTTATTTCTAGTGATTTTATATATAGTAATCTATACTAAAAGGGTTATTATTTAACCTATAGATATTAACTTTATTGTGGAGATTTATATAATATCTTAAAATATAAGATATTTATAGTTTAGTAATACTATAAAAATGTAAAGGTATTTAGGGGCTATAGGCTATAGTTAGGTCAAACTAATAGAAGAAGCACTTAAAAAGTAGGTATAATATTACTAAGCTACTTTTACTTACTTCTTCTAAGATCTTCTTTTCTAACTTTTTAGTAAATACTTACTAAGTCCTCGTTATAGAGGGTTCTATACTCTATCTCTATAGGGTTCTCTGTTCTTTTAGCTTAGTTTAGCTAAACTATCCTTAAGTCTTTCTAGTTTAAGTAACTAGACCTTTATAATTATCCCTTTCTAATTATAGTAATCCCCGCTATAGAATAGGACTAATAGTAAGTAAAAACCTCTATTATCTATAATAAGTTTTTATAGTTATTATTATTATTATAAGTTATTTCTATTATCTATATAGTAGTTATTTACTATATATTTATTAAAGCTTCTTTATTTTTTAGTATTATTATTATTTTTATAAGTTTTATAATCCTACTTTTAGAGTTATATTATCTACTAAATAGGATTTCTTTAAAGCTCTTTTTTATTCTTTAAAAAAAGAAATTATCTTTAGTAAGTTTTATATTCTTTATTTATAGACGTTTTGTTCTTTACTTAATAAACCCTCTCTAAATAATAGCTTTATAATAACTTCATTTTTTATTTTATTTATCCCCCTTTTAAAATAAATATATTATAAAGCTATTTAGAACGTTAAATAATAACTACTATTATTAATTTACTATATTTATTTTCTCACTTTTAGTAATACTTACTATAATGAATTACTACTATTTTTACTATCTAAAGTTATAGCTACCTCTCTAACTATTTAATAATACTTTATATCTATTTATAAAATAGTGCTTTTTTTCTTACTTAAGGTTAGTTTTTCTTTTTTCTTATTATATTATATTATAATAGCTTTTATATTTTATAAGCTTTTATTAAACCTTTACAGAGCTTTCTCCTTCTAACACCACTTTTATATCTAATATTATAAATACTAAGACCCTAATTACTTATATTCTAGCGCTATATAAGCCTAATACCTTAGTAAAAAACAGCAGTACTTATTAGTATAACTAATTAGATAGTAGTAAGCTTTATATCTCTTATACTTTATAGCTCTACTAAACTACTAAAGTAGTATATACTTACGCTAATATAAGTAATACTACTTATTAGATATATTATTTATATAATATTAAATATCGTAAAGTAAATATCTAGTAACTTTTTACTAAAATATTAAACTAACTCTTATTATAATTAGATCCTTAAATACTTTATTAATAGCACTTAAATCTTTTAGAACTAGGTAAAATATTATATTACTTAGATTAAAGCTAGTAAGTATTATTAATATAAGATCTACTATATATATACTATAATTACTAATAGTTAGGCGTTTCTTCTATTGCTCTATAAATAGTTAATAAACCTTATTAAGCTTTAGCCTAACTCTAAATAGTATAATAACTAGCTACTATAAATAAATACTAAAGAGAATATGTGACGGCAGGCTTCACGAGTGATGGCTAACGCGCAATAGGTGTCAACCTGGATCAATTGATATTGAGTTGTAGAAGGAAAAAGTTGGAAGTGGGGGCGCGGGCGCGCGAGGGCTCTATGGGCGCGCCCAGCGCTCTCGCCACAGGTCACGTGCTTAGGCACGTGACGCGCTCTGAGGCAGGCACGGTGCCAGCGCTGTGACAAATACTACTAATTACACTTAAGTATATCTTAAGATCTAGTTTAAAGTATATAATCCTTTAGATTAGTTTTTCTTTTAATAGCTAATAGTTTCTTTATAGAATACTTACTAAAAGAAGAATAAGGACCTTATTAAGTAGACTTATCTTTAGCTTAAGAATACCTTATTTTAATACTTTTAAAATAAAAACTATATCTTTAACTAAGCTTAGTTCTTTAATAAGCTTAATAATATTTCAGGGAAGTATCTCTTAAATAATAACCTTTATATATTTAGCTTACTTACTTAAAATCTCTCTAAGGTCTAAGCTTCTTAAATATTTTATAATTCTTATAAGTACACCTTAATTATAATCCTTAAATATATTAGTTTTAGTCCTACTCTTTAACTTAATATTTATAAAGATATTAGCGCCTCTTTTATAAGCGTTTATAAAAATCTAATTAGCTCTAGAGATAAGAATAAGTTATTAGAAAGTGAGAGTAGTAATAATAAAAGTAATATAAATATTAGTCTTAATAGTAATAATATTAATAAGGATTTAAGCGACTTAGAAGATAATTTTTAGTAGTTTTTAGTAGATCTTTAGTAAGTATATAGTAGCTTTTCTTTAGAGTTTTAGGTTAGATACTTCTAGGTTTATATATTACTTTTAAGAAGTAGTTTTTTAGAGTTTTCTTATAATTAATTAACTTTTCTTATTTCTCTATACTACTTATTATCTTACTTATAATATAACTTATACTATTACTTCTTAAATCCTATAAAGATTTATAAAGCGTTCACTAAATATTTTTTAGGTTTCTAGGTGTTATATTTTACTAGCTAGCCTTTCTATTTAACTAAATATAGAAAGCTTACTAACGCTTCTCTCTATAATATAATATCTTTAACTTCTTATTCTTTAGGGTCTTTCTCTAGGTTTAGAAGCTATTTTTTAGTAGGTTTTTAGCTATACTATAACTTTAGTAAAGTAACTATAAAAACGTTATACGTTTTATTATATTTTTCTAGAAGTTATACTTTATAAGCGTTAAGGCTTATAACCTCTATAATTAGTATAGGAATAAATCATAGGGTAAGCTTTTACTAACCTTTTATAAAATAGAAGTTCTTTATTAAAAGCCCTATAATATCTCTAACTTTATATAATTACACTTTCTTTTTAATATTTATATTTTTAGCTTATACTTCTATTATATATCGCTAATTCTTAGCTATCCTTTAGTAAACCTCTATTAACTTCTTAAGCTTTTTATTAACCCTTTAGGTTCTAATTTTAATACCTAGTAAGTAGTAATTAATTATTTAAAAGTAGTAACCTATAAAAGCCTTAAATAGTAATATACTAATAATAGTATATTTACTATTATTATATAAGAATTTAGCTTTAATTAGCTATATTACCTACTAGTTACGTAAGTTTTTACTAAACTTTAAGAGATATACTATTAGGGTTTAGTATATTCTTTTAGTCTACCTATCTATCTATAGGTACTATATAGTAAAAATATATATTTCTATATCTTAAGCCTTAGTTTAATTTTATTAGAACTAGCTAATAATTAATTTATTTTAATTACTAATAATAACTTTAGGTATACTATACTAGTATTTAATCTCTTAATATAAGATCCTCTCTAAACTTATAGTATTTAGTTACTTAGTTATCGCTAGAAATTAAGCTACTTTAGTTATTTAATATATAACTACTAAGATTATATTATATATAATTCTATTATCTTAGTAACTCTCTAGTAAGTTAGTTAAAAAGTCTAAAGAAATCTATTAAAATAGATATACTAGTAATTCTAGTATTTATAGTAGTTTATATAGCTTATACTATAGTATATATACTCCTTAATAGTATAAGTATTTAGTAATATATCACTATATATCCTCTATTAAGTATAGCTAATAAAATTTCTATAGAATTAGCTTCACTATCTTATTTACCCCTATATACTTTAATCTAAGCGTATTATAGTAGTTTTTTAGGATTTTATAATAGAAAGATCCCTTTTTTAGAATAATAAGTCTTCTTCTAAACTAAAAAACGTTATTTTTATTAAATTAGTACTCTTAGTATTCCCTAGTATCTTAGTAAACCTTAGATATAAGTTTTCTATAGAAATAGTTTTTAATCTATAGTTCTCTAACTATCTATTTAAAATTCACGCCTAGTTATAGTATATATACTATTTCATTTTAAATAAGCTCCCTTATTATAGTATATAGGATATACTACTTTAGTATAGTAACCTTAGTTCCTTTTAAATCCTCTAGTATATCACTATCTTCTTATAAAGTAGTTAGTATAATATCTATATATAATTTTAAGTAAATAATAACGCTAATATATATATTTTAATGTAATAAATTATTAATACTTTTTATAAAGTAATACTAACCTAAAAGTGAAAATCCTTTAACTTTAGAGCTAGCTTTTTAGTAAAGTTCTTATATACTTCGCTAAATAGCCTAGATATAAATTCTTATAATAGCTATAGTTTCTTTAAGCTTAGTAATATATTAGTAAGTTATTACTAATAGCTAGCTAATAAATCTTAGCTTCTTCCTAAAAGTAGAGATTATATTATCTATTTTAAAGTTTTCTATTATATAATTAGAGCGTTATAATAGTCTATTTACTAGATTAATAACTTTTAATCTATACTAGATTTTGAAATTAAACGTTAATAAGTAGTAAACCTATTATATAAACTTTCTATAAATATCGTATATAAGTATAGTAAACACTCCTTTTAGTGCTATATAATCTATAAATACTAAGAATTTCTTAAAAAACCTTTAGAGGTATTATATTTAGTAATCTAAGCTTTCTATAATAATAAGAAGCTTTTATTATTTTATAGCTTAATATCTTTCTATATTTAAAAGCTTTTTTAACTAAAAGGCTACTAAGTATTAAATAGTATTATATGTCTAGAAAAGCACGCTAGATACTACTTAAATAGATATATTAGTTTTAACTCTAATTTCTAGTACTAAATTATAATATCTTAATATTAAAACTTCAGTAAACGCTTTTTAAAATATCTTAAATATAGTCTATATCTCCCCTATTTAAATAAAAACTCTTAACTTTATACTATTTTAATCTCTTTTTAGTATACTATTTATAAAAGCTATAATATAGAAGTATTTAGTAATAAATATATAGTAAAAATTATAGAAGCTAAAAAAACTTAAATATCCCTAAAGGATTTTAGTATTAGCTATTTAGTAACTACTTAAACTCTATCTAGGTCTATTTTAATACTATCTTAAGTAATATAAAACCTAAAAAAATCCACTTCTATCTAATAAAAATTACACTTTTTTAGTTTTATAAGTAGTTTAGTAGCTTTTAGGCGATATAAAACTATATAAAGATCTTTTATATATTACTCTTTAATATCTAAATAAATTAGAATATTACTTAGATATATAACGTAGTAAATATCTAGAAAGCTAGTAAATATTTAGTAAATATATACTTAAAAAGTTACTAAAGTATTAATAAGTTTAAATAGTGTTACTATATATTTAAAATACCTATATTAAGTCCTAAATATAGTTTTCTATTTATTTACTTTATTAATTATAATTCTATAGTATACTTTACTTAAGTTAATCTTAGAAATAAACTTTATACTAATAAATTTATCTAGAAGTTTACTAATTAGTAGTAGAAAGTAGTAGTTTTTTATTATAATTTTATTTAACCCCCTATAATCTATATATAACTATAAACTACTATTCTTTTTAAGTATAAATAAAACTAATACTTTAGTAAAACTAATTAAGTAGTAGATATATCTAGCTATTTCTATTTCTTAAATATATTTAGTAAGGGTTTATAACTACTCTACTAATATAAAGTATATAAGCTTATATAGAAGCTTTTTACTAAGTTTTAACTTAATATAATACACTACTCCTTTTAATTTAAAAACTTTTTTTACGTTTTCTTTATTAAAAACGTTAATAAAAAGTTTAAATTCCTTAAAGATCTTCTTTTTAAGCTTTTTATCTAGTAAGCTTTTACTTAAAATATTAATATCTTTTTTATCTAAAACTAAAACTTTTATTAAATATATTATATAAGCTTTTTAGCTATTTTCTATAATCTTTTATACTATTACCTCTAGTTTAATAAATAAGATATAATTATATAACTAAGTATAAGTATAAATATTTATATAGATACTTTCTCTACTTATTAAGTTATTAGATAAAAAGATATCTCCTGCTCTTTTAGGATATAAGCTAGCTATAAACACTTAGTAAATCTTCTATAAATAGCTTTAGCTATTAATTAAGAAAAAAGTAAACTAATAAACTTTACTAATAGGTATTAATCTTTTTTAAAAATCTACTAGCTTTAAAGTTATAACACTAGTAGCCTCTTTTAATAAAAATTTCTCTATAAGGTCTTTTTATATAAGGTCTACTATAGTATAAATATCTATATTAACTAATAATTTAACCTTATTATATATTTAGAGTGTAATTACTTAACCTCTAATAGTTTACTTTATAAGAACTAAAGTGATTTTTAGCGTAGTACCCCTTAAAATTACCTCTACGTTTACTTATTTCTTAAGTTTTTAGTATTAGTTATATAAAAGACTATAATAATATTAATCTTACTCTATCTTAGGTTTAAGTTCTAGTTACTACTTATAAGCTATATATATAGTTTAATATAATTAGAAGAGATATACCTATACTTTTTATAATTATAATACTAAGTTCTCTAAAAGTTAGAAAGCTTATTATTAAAATTAAACTTTATATAGAGGTTTACTATATAGTTATTTTAAATTAAGGTCTTTAAATAGTACTCCTTTAGGTCTATTAACTAAGGAAGTTATAAGCTACTCTTATAAAAGTAGTCTAGGGATCTTAAGTATAGTTACTTATATAACTTAGAATAGCTAGTAGGCCTTCTTATACGTCTCCCTTCTAGAATCTCCTATAATCTCTATATATATAAAGCTATAGTATACGCGTTAGTATAATTAACGTTTTACTTAAAAAGTTTATTTTTTAAGGTCTTAATAAAGCCCTAAAAGAATATATAAACCTTTATATTACTTATATTTAGCTTACTAAGGGCTTAATTAATAAACTCCTAATAAGCTTAATATATAATAAGTTTCTTATTATCCTTTTAGTAGTATTACTTTAAAGTATTATAGTAGTTCTATTTTTAGAGTTTAGGCGCTATATATTACTTTCTTATAAAAACTTTAAAATCTTCTTATATAGGGTTAACCTACTTCTCTAATATATCTATAAACGTTTACTAATAAGTTTGCTATTCTATTTATAAGGCGTACTCTATTATACTTAAAGTTTACTAAATATATTAACTATTAGAGTAACTAGGGTAATATTTATAAACTTTCTCTACTATAATAAGCTAATCTTCCCTTTCTATACTAGTAGATTTATTAATAAAGTAAGCTATATTATAGTTTAGAGGTTTCTTATAAACCTTTAGTAACTATTTAGTAAGTATTTAATTATTTAATATAATAGTAATTAGTTTATATTAATTAGCTATTATAGTTATAATCTACTATATTAATATTTAGCTAATAGTTTTATCTAGTTTTCTAATTTAAGCTAACTTATTAGTAGTAGCTATAGACGTCTAGCTTTATAGCTTATTTAATCTATAAAGAGAGGTTTTATATTTCCTATTCTCCTATATATACTTATTATCTATTTAGTAAGTATTTAGTATAAGTAGTTTATCCTTTTTAAAACCCTTAGCTTTACTTAAAGTATAGCTTCTCACCTCCCTTTATTAACTTATATTATCCTCTAATTATTCGCTAGAGTTATCTTCTTTATATAAGCTTACATAAGCTATCTCGCTTAGTACTTAGTAAATACTAAGTATAAGTTCTTTAGCCTAATTAGTAAGTATTACTTAGGTATATAGCGCTATTATTATTACTAACCTTTTTAAAATAAAATAGAAGTAAAAGAATTATAAAAGTATTTAGAAACTATAGACTATAGTTAGGTTAAACTAATAGAAAAAATACCTAAAAAGTAAATATAGTATTATTAAGCTACTTTTATTTATTTCTTTTAAGATCTTCTTTTCTAACCCTTTAATAAATACTTATTAAGTCCTCGCTATAGAGGGTTCTATACCTTATCTCTATAGGGTTCTCTATCCTTTTAGCTTAGTCTAGCTAAACCGTCCCTAAGTCCTTCTAGTCTAAGTAGCCAGACCTTTACAAAAAGGTATTAAATTCTATTTTTATTCTATTATTTTATTTTATTTATATTTATTTAGATTATTCTGATGAAATTAAGTAGTAGTAGAAGAATATTATACATATTTAATTCTACCTTATAATTAAAAATATTTTAAAGCTAAATCTTATTATCTAACTTAAATAAGTAAATTAGAAGACCTTTTTTAAGAAAAGTAATAGAAAAGAGTAAGATATTATAAAGAAGAGAAAGAGAGTTATAATAAGATAAATTATACTAAAGCTAAAAAAGAAGAGAAGAACTAACTATAAAGATTTAATTTCTCTTATTAGCTTTAATTATAAGAGTAATAAGATATCTAAAGATACTTCTCTATAAATATTTAATTAGTTTAAAGATATTAGGTTTAGTAATATCTCTATTAGAAATCTTAATACTACTAATACTACTAAGGGAATAGCTTAGTTTAGTAATATCTCTACTAGAAATACTAAAGCTATTAATAATTTAGAATAAAATATTAAAGCTATTAATAACTATATTAGAAACTTTTAAGCTTCTACTAGCTATAAGGAAAACCTCTTTAGTAGTAATATAATAAGCGATAATAGTAGAGAAAAAGCTATTAGATATAGCTATGATCTTAATAGTTTTAAGTATTTTAGAATCTTTAATAAGAAAGATTTTAAAACTAAATTAACTAATATTTTTAAAAAAATAATAAAGGATACTATATATTAATTTAATAATAATAATTTAGTATTTTATAATACTTCTTAAGAGTAGATAGATAACTATTCTTAAATTAATAAAAATAAAATTATAACTTAGATTTAATTAATAATAATAGGATAAGATAGTTATAGAACTATATAGTAAGAAATAGCTTAATTTAGATAGATTATCTTAAGAATTTAGTAATAAAAATATAACTATATTATATAAAGAGTATTTAAATATAGAAATAATTTTTATAAAATTTTTATAATAATTATTATAATATAAATTTACTTCTTTTAAGATAAGTAATCTATATTATTAGTAAATTGAATTCTATATAATTAATAAAATAGTTAGTATAATACTTTACTATATCTATTAGAAGGTATATACCTTTAACTTATAAGTATAGGTAGAATCTCTATTTATACCTATATTAATATCTACTTATATACCTAGTAAACCTATCTACTTATATTCTAGGTGTACCTATAACGTAACCTATTTAGATAGGTACTTGTGGGTATCTATGGTATAGGTAATTTGAAGTCTACTTTGGAATATTGAGCTGGTCCAGTTGATGAAATAAATACCCAGCTTGAGGTGTTCCGTCCTCAACAGTGATAAGAATTGGTTATTCGCCCAGACACTAGGGCGAGCTTCAGTGCTATTACCAACAGGGTGCATTGGCAACTTGAAGCCTATAATAGAATAGCTTCAGGAGAGGTAGGCTAGAGTCGCAAGCTGAGATCCGAAGTGACTGAGGCTTTAGTAGACTGGTGCGACCAAATTTATTGCTCGAGGTATGCGATGCGCTGCATATCGTTTTCCGTACTATGGCTCGGCCGCCACGAGGCAGTCGGATGGAACAAGAGTCGCGTCCACGAGAGGTTGGGATTCGTTGAGCATACGCGTCCAAGGATGGCGTTGGTTGTTAATGTCGACGGTGAGCTCAGGGTTTCTAGTGATTTGATGGTCGTATGTGTTGAAATTTCAAGCACTAATGCGCAGATCATCAGCCAAGAGATGCATTACTTGATTGAATTTTCAAGCAGCACGAATAGGCTGGATGACCGACCTTTGGCGTTGCAGATCAACTCCACTACAGACACTCGCGCTAGCGAGAGCCCGCGACGACGACGCATTCAGGACGTGGCTTCGACGGATGAAGCTGTTTTCAGAGAAGTTGGAAAACTACGCCGAAGAGAGATTCATGCACGCCTGTCATGGACTCTCCACAGGGAATAAAGAGTGTTCGTCTTGAAACAGACGAACTGGCAATATCGGCTGCAGAGGTCCCAGTTCAGGAAGCTTGTTCGCATTCGGGTGTTATGCAGGGGAGTGAGGATACCTTCGGTCAGGTCCACAGCATCTACATGGTTTTCGATCTGGCAAGCGACAGCCTCCAACTATGGAGTCTTTACTAACTGGTTATCTTCGTTTAATTGCGTTGGTGTCGTTTTCTCTTCAGATGACTGGCTTGTTTCTGGAAGCGTTGGCTGAAATGTGACATGAAGCTTGCGCATGAGCTAGTGAGGCTTATAACCACAGACAGCCGCGGGAAGAACCCTGATCAGCCTCTTCTTGAACTTTATGCCCTCCTATTAGGAAGCCTTCTAGTGATTCTTCTTGCACCTCGGCTGCTTGGAAGATCGCTACGACAAGAAGTTTCGCAACGCTGGGAAGATTCGACCTATTGACTCCTGTCATCTCACCTGGACATTTGTGCGAGAAGCCCCGGGTCAATTCCAGTACATAGTGAGATATATGTTGCTTTGCTTCTCCTATAATGGATACATCAACTGATTTTATTGCAGAATCCCAAGCTGACTTCGACTTCTGGTGATAAAGCGGACAGTTTTCGTGTGCAAAATTGATGTGGTGAACCGACTGAGCCTGTGAAATGCAGAAACGTGATGCTCGCTATCCAAACTTAGTGGTATACGTACCGAAGGGCTGAAAAAGCCGTCTGATACCTTATGGAAATGTTCTGGGGCGGATTGATTTTAGAGTCCTGATATTTCTTTTCACCTGTCCTCCCTTCTGCCATCCCCAGTTCTTCACGACTTCCACAGAGTTTACACAGTAACCTATGCATTACCCCTTGATGTCAGATTGTTTCTTTTCTCCTTGATTTCCGTCTCCAATATCTGGCTTGAATGACGGGCCAAGTGCGTTTTGATGTGTTAGAGTGACGCCCGAAGGGCACAGGTTTAGGCAACAGCCGACATTCAATAGAAATCAGCCTTCGGTCGACGAGCACACCTTCGACATCGCTCTCATATATAATCTTTGATTCATTCAATATTATTGCTCCCCTACTACAACATACCCGATTCATCGAGTTTCGTTATGTGCATCAGTCCGACTGGACAAATGGTTCCAAACATTGAAACACAAGCTCCGAAATTCCCAGCTGTGCGTCTGGAAATCCTTTTCAGAAACAACAGCCACCGAACAATTTCTTTAATTCTGATGCTCGCAGGTACAGCTGTCTTCATCTCGGCTTTTTTTCAAGCTTCACTACAGCCGCCAGCAGTGCGATGGCTTCATAGCCCCAACATGTTCCTGAGACATCATAAAAGCATGAGGAGATACCGCATATATTGAAATGGTCGTAGGCCAGGTGGCTGAGAGTAATACGATATAATAGCACGTACACGCCTTACTATACCTATATATCTCTATAGTTTTAAAACCTACGATTTTAGAAAAAAAAAAGGAAAAACCTCTTTATATACTTTATAGATCTAATATAAAAAGAACGGAATAAAACGTTTAAAAATCGGCTAAAATTAAGTAAATTCTACTCTCTAATCTCTAAAGTATAGTAGTAATATCTAAGCTAACTTCTCACCCTTAGGGGGCCTAGTAATCTGACCTTTAAACGCTGAAAACGCCGAAAAATCCAGAGGGCCCACTAAACCCCGTCCTAATATGTTATCTTATAATTTGGCCGCACATAGAGATTACTTCCTTTCACTGCAGATACTTGGCTCTTCCGCCTTGCGACTTCAGGTTCCCGAAAGTGTCGTCTGCATTAGCTTTACTTCCTTTCAAACATGACAAGGGGCACTAGCAACCCGGTGGTTCGAATGTTGGGTGGAAAGACGGTTGGGTTTGCGTAAAAATAATTAATTCCGGAGAAAGTGGGCAGTACCACTTGCTTTACGAGGTTACTGAAGTTTAGAGGTGTCTGGCAGCCTTGCCAGCAAAGCATGTCAAAGAAAAATTGTGTGCTCGTTGGATCGCTTCTCCAGTTGGGCAGTGGAACTCGTTGTTTTCGGTGGCGCTGTGTAGGGAAACATCAGACTCGAAGTCTAGCTTCTGCATGTGCTTTGCTTGCTGGGGTTGAACTAGGTTGCCGCTGTTGACGGATTGAGAGTCTTCTACCGACATATCGGAGACGCCACGTTGATCTTGGCTAACATGGGTGAGGTTTGCCGGGGGTATGATTGAGAGTCTGATTACGTCGCTCACCATCGCGGTGTCTTCGTCCTGAAACAGCTAACAGCCGGCGGAGCCCGGGGAAGGGGGCCACAAGAACCCACCAACGTGACCGCTCAGCAATATTATAGAGCAGCTTCCAGTGAGTGCGGATGTGTTTGAGATGGGAAGGGGTTCCGTCGATAGATCAGTGAGTAATATCAGGTCCAGTGATCCTTGTGGTCAGGTAAACAAACGTTCAGGATGGCATCGCGGGCGCGAATTCTTCTTCCCTTCTTACTTTCTTTTTCACAGTTTGCAGCCTATACACCCACCCTTTTGACTGGCGTATGACTCTAACGGAATATATCGAGGGCCAGGATGGCGCAGGTTAGAGAAACCTCTATGGCCACCCATATGGTTATCCAAACCGTAGGGTAAAGTAAGGTAAGGGAAGATCCATGTAGAATCCAATGTTCTTATAACGCACGAGACTCCTCCATTGCCCCCGAACCACCCGACATTGACGCGACAGATAGTCCTCTGAATTATCATCATCTTCAGTCAATACCGAAAAGTAACCCGAGAAGATTCAAAAGTTGCCACCACGTCAATATCCTGCCCATCATGTCATCCGCCAGTGATGCGCAAGACAGCTTCCTTATCGTCCAACACAGACTCGACATCGAATTGTCCGAGTTTGCGAACGGGGACGTCTTCGAATTCGACATTTTGTGGTCTGGTGGAGATCGCAAGTGGGTATCAGAGCCCGAGTTCGAGCGATCGCAGCCGGCAGCCGTGGACGAGTACTAGAAGGAACGTGGCGGTCGTGCACAACACCTGACGCAGCCCGCCAAGTGGGTGAAGAAAAACATCCTGCGTCACCGGCTGAATCCTGAGGACCCACTTCTGGACGAAGAGTATCAAGTCACCTGGCTGGGAACAATGGTTACGTCATGGGAGCCGAGGAAGAAGGTCCCCGCCAAGCTCCGAAGAAAGTATTGGGCTCAGGAGAAGGAGGATACCGGCATGGACGAATGGCGCACCCTAGAAGAGCAGAGAGTCAGCCTTCAGTCTGGCCAGGACGGGGGTGAGGGCGTGAATAAGGATGAGAGCGTTGACGAGGATGAGGAATTTGAAGAGAACGGAGACGAGGACGAGGTCCAAGTCGTCGAGGTCCACGACAACAATGATGGCGGCAAATTCAAGTCATGATACTCTTTGCGAGAGTAACAGACCCGGAACTCATTGAATTCATGGTGTAGAGGGATAGTGGTCCAGATCGGGGGGAACTGGCATGAAGTACGTAGAAGCTTCAAGCCAACGCCGCCCTAGACACATCGATCATTGGTCTCATGCTCTCTCTTGACAGGTGTTGGGCACATGAATGACATGACATGTAAGTCTTGAAAGCCAAAAGAAATTAACATGTATGTTTGGATGAGTTCGAGATCGACGCCGCCATTAATGCATAAATGCGTCACCGCTGCATTGCCATCCAATGCCTTCTCTCCAAAATCCCTGGGCAGAACATTGTCAGATTCGGCAATAGCTGTCCGTAAGTACTTCAGCATGAGAAGGCTTTTTAATGCTCTCATCTATGTTCAAAATAATGGATTGGATGTATGCAGGAGTGTTGTTAAACCTTGCTGAGAGAGATGAGAGGGATTGAGACTCAACAGGAGCAAATGCTTGAAATTTACCTAAGTTCACTGACCTGCGGGGTTAATCGACAGTGCCGATGGTTCTTGAAGACTCAAGATCACCCCAGATCCAGGTCTAGGGGCGATCAGGTTCACTACAGACGGCCCACAGATGAAGTACTCATCATTTACAGCCCAGATGTCTCATTTTTTTTTGGCTCATGGTGGCTGAGGGATGTATGATCATATGCCCTGGAGAGGTGAGGCAGACCGCGAGCAAGGATTGCTAGGTAGAAGGTGTCACACAGTCAACCTAGGCTCCAACTGTGAGACAGCAACAAGGGTCTGGTTGGTCAGTCGTGGGGAAGTAAACGCTTAGTAAGAACTAGACCTATTGTAACACCAGCGGACAGGGGATATGGGGTCCGACCTGGGCAGGTGAATACGGTATTGGCTAACCGTAGGCTGCCACAGCTTAGTCAGAAAGCAAGACCTTGAAAATGGAGGGGACTCTGCTTATGCTCGGATGCATTGTTTCCCCTCAACATCTCAATCATATCATTCGCTACAATCAGTTTCCACGACATGAAAGAAAATGTCTCGATGGGTGCATCCACAGCCTCCAGTCCTTCCCGGTCAAGCTGCCGAACGGTTGGGCCAACAGCAAGAACAGACGGTCCATTCAATGAACGAGTTGGAGAAGCAGATTGAAAACATCCCCAAGCTGCGAATTGTCATGCTCCACGACAACTCGGTTAGTCAAAGCCGGGGCTGGGGTGAGCCTTTGCTGTATGTACCAGACAGCCCGGCTACCATTCTGCCCAGCGGTGTTCTGCAAGTAGAGTATAATTGGGAAGATTCCAAAGATAGCGGTACGCCACACGGAGATGGCAGCGAAGATGCATACGACAGCATGGAGCTGCGCAGTTCACACCACCTCTGTGTCGCTTGCAAGCATACCTTCAACTACTTTTGCAAGTACAATGAGGTCTCTGGGGACGAACGCATCAGCATGAAGAATAATGTGCTGCATTCAGAGTCAATTTTATCCCTCTTCATGTTCGCTAGCCTGGCGAATTGTTTCATCTGCCGCAAGATTTGGAGCAAGATCAGGACAATGTACCCGAACCTGGACCCCTATAGCCCTTCACCCTACAAAGTTGAATGCTGCTGGACCATCGACGGTGGCTTGAGTCGGGAGACAAAAATGTGGATGGTCCTGTACGACTCCTCCGTCCCCAGGAAGCCTTCTTACAACTACCAGCATGTTCTTCGCATTGGTCTGTGGCCCAAGGCACACTACGGCATACACTTCGGCAAAGACACAGATCAAGTCCGCGGGGTTGGGGATGACTTTGTCAAGGACGATACCACCGAGTCTGCCAAGACCATATCCTTAGCCCAGTCATGGTTTGCGAGGTGCACGCAGAACACCAATGGGCAGCATGACATCTGTAACAGAAAGAAGGGGAGCTATCTACCTACCCGGCTCCTGGACGTGCGAAGCGCCCTGGAGAAAGGCCAAGCGCAGCTAGTGTCTCCCGATTTGACGCCGGAAGCCTTCGACACAAATCCACGATACGCAACAGTCAGCCATTGTTGGGGTGCCGCGGGTGCGAATGAACACATCGTCCTCTTGACTCAGAATTTGGATACCCGCCGGGTCGACGGTGTAGCATGGGACACCTTGCCCAAGACCTTTCAGGACGCTTTCAAAATTGCCTCGTGGTTGGGGCTGGATTGGCTCTGGATCGATTGCATGTGCATCATCCAGAACTCAGCATCAGACTGGCAAAAAGAGGCTTCGGCTATGGATCGGGTGTACATGAACGCTGAAGTGAACATCTCAGCGGACTGGGGAAGAGACAGCCAGGCAGGTTGCTTCTCGAAAAGAAACGAGATTGACACCATCCCTCTTGAATTCGCAAGCCCGAGTTCCGAACGGGCGTGGATTGTGACGACGGAAGACGCGTTTTCCTGGATGAGCTCTGCACCTTCGCTCTCGCGAGCATGGATTCACCGCGAGAGACAGCTAGCAAGACGCATCCTACACTTCACAAAAAAAGAATTAGTGTGGGAGTGTTGTGGGCAGGGTAAGGCTTGTTTCGCCAGCGAGACGATGCCAGGTGGCTCGCCATTCGAGAACGTCTTCAAGGGAGAGATCAAGTTCCAAATTCAGTTCGCGAACCTGGCAGTATTCGCATCCGGCCTGCAACATCGAAGCGCGGAAGACCGGCTGGATAAAATCCATCAGCTTTGGAACTCGACTTGCCAGGATCTGTCGAATAAGTCTGTCACCTACGCCTCGGACTTGCCTGTGATACTTTCGAGTCTGGCCAAGGAGTTCCAAGCGCTGATGCCGGATGATGAGTACGTTGCGGGGCTCTGGAGGTCCACCCTCGTCGAGGCCCTGACTTGGTACGTTCCAGGCGATAAGCCAGAGTACGACGGGTATATCGCACCGTCATGGTCATGGCTGAGTGCTGCGAGTCCGGTAAAGCTCTACCACCCGGGCCATGTGCAACGAAAACGAGCTGTAGCCGAGATTATTGCCATCGATAACAAGATGGATCCGTCCAGCGATAATACTTATGGCCAACTACTTAGCGGATCATCGTTTCGAGTGCGTGGTTTCTTGTGCCGACTGCATTTTCATTTCGTCGGCCCCCCGAACCATGGAATAATCCTCAGCGTCGTCGAGAAAGGTCCGGACGGCCATGATCGGTTGCGTGTCATTGGTCCGGACTGGGACAAGCACGAGGGACTGGCCTTTCGACTCACGACAGACGGCTTGGTGACGCTGCCGTATCAAGAGTGGGACTGCTTTGCCCTTTTCACCACTTTGAACGAGTGGGCTCAGTTCCTGTGCAATTGCCGGCGGCGACTGTCGTGTATCCTGCTGGAGAAGGTGACAAGGAATCCCGACTATGGCCACGAAGACGAAAGTGTCTATAGGAGAGTCGGCACACTTGAAGACATTAGCGACACGTACAGCTTCAAGATGCGCTATCGCGTGGCTGAGAACTCGACGGTCCGCGAGGCGGGCTTGTCTCGGGATATGTTTGAGGAGAATCCTACGGGATATGCCGGAAAGCCTCAGCCAGAGACTTGGTTTCACGAAGAAGAAGATGCTGGAGCTGCGGAGCCCGAAGAGACAGACGTCGCTGAGGATCAGGTTGAAGCATCATCAAGTGGGCGGCGTGATTCCGCAAGCAGCACCGACACAGACTATGCCGAGGGAGAGATCTGGATTTGGCTGGTGCAGTATATTCAGAGGAAACGTTGGAGTATACTTCGGGAGTATAAAGAGCAGCAAAGTAAGAGGAAAGGGAGCAGGGAGGGGAGCTCTAATCTGGAACAACTTAGCATCCGTAGACAACACAATGGTGGTAGGGGTACAGACGGCGAGTCGCAAGTCAAGAATCACGGCTCTCTGGACGACAATATTGCGAACGAAATGTGTGATGATCAGGACGAAGAGCAAGAAGAAGCTGAGGAAAATCAAAAGGGCAATGAACATGGCAACCAAGACGACGATGAGGACGAATACGAAGAGAAAGCGGACGACAGCGAGGAAGAGGACACCGATGAGGAGGAAGTCCGTCGCGAAGAAGATCTACACCTTTCTGTCGTCATCGTGCAAATTCACAACAACCCCTCCTCGGACCTCGCACCAATTACCACCGCTGTCGATACAAGAGATGCCTGGAAACGATTGCAGGAAGCCAAGACGTTTATCTCCCAAACAATGGCATATGGGAAAAGTCAGCCACAGGATCCTGCCGCGGCCTTGTACCAGTTTGACGATGTGCTGCATCAATGGCAGGAGCTGCGGGGTGTGGTTCCGTGGCTTGAGCGACTAGAAACTATTGAAATCACTCTGGTGTGATATGATTTCAGTGATCTAGCTCGCTATTTGATCCAGTTCCAAAATTAGAATACGAACAGCTGGAATGGAAAGTTGAATTAGATGTGCCGATTCTCATGTGTTCACGGTGGCCGCGTAAAGGCGATTAAAGCCGGCTTTCGGGCTTCAGGCTCGGGGCCGAGTTCCGTCTTGCACAAGGGATGCGGACTGAACTGGCTGTTCACCTTTATCAGAAGATGCGGACAGTTCAAAGTAGACGGCTGGCAGCTGCTTGCTGCGCGTGGTGTTAGGTCGCTCTTGCTCTTCATCACTGGGCGTAGCGAGCGAATGGCCATTGTATGTCGAAGAAAGAAAATGCCAACAAAACCGCGGTGGTAGGAGAAGACGAAGCTTCTCGGAGGATGCATGACCTGCATCAGTACCATCGTTTCCGTACTTCCCGGGCCAAAGTGGGGCCGGTGTCCGTTCCCGGTGGAGGCCCCGGAAGTACGTAGACGCAGCATGCAGGGCTGAAAACGAGGCCTACTGGATGCTGTGGGCTGCAATGGCGTGTCGGCTTTTGGTTTGGACCAGATGTCAAATAATTTCAATAGATATCTCGTGGTATGCTCGCTCTATTGGGCTCGTCACTTGGGCTCGTCATTTGACGGCCACTTCGGTCGGAACGGCATCATGATGCTGCGACTGCAGACGCTCCGCGTAGTGGAGTTCGTACTGGTCGGTAATGGCTCTAAAAATGTACTCCGAGTGCAATTTTCTGTCATCTGGGTGTTTAACTGTTCAGCCGCCTCGGTTTCCGTGGAGGAAGCTTTTTGAGAGATGAAGGCGACGGCGTCAATTGACGTCCGGTGCGAAAACTCGGGTGCATGGAAGCGATGCTGTGTGTGATAGTGGTGCATATGGTCCGTGCGGTGGGGTACGTACAGGGCACATCGCTCCTAATTTCGTTGCGGGCAAAATCGACGGAATCGCGTCAGAATCCGAACGCTTGAAACTGTCATATTGACGACTGACAGCCCCAAGGACATGGAATAATTCCCCGGAAATTCTCAAACGTGTGGGCTAGCATAAATCATATGTATATGCACTTTTTCTTCTTTTTAGCTGCCGGACAGTGCTTTTGTTCTTTGCTATTCGACTGCTAGGCACTCTGTTAGGTACGTACTCGTCCCCCACCTAAACGCTTGATCTACTTCTAGCGCTGTCCCCACCTGCTAATTCCTCGACCACCTGCTAATTCCTCAACCTGCTGATTTTTCGACCCGTTCAATTTTTCGACATGTTTAATTTTTCGACCACCTGTCGATTGCTCGACCACCTGCAGATTTTCTCAACTTGCTACTTTCTCGACCACCTGTCAACTTTTCGACCTCATGTGCATCGAAATATTACCTGTCCAAGACACTACGGTGCATCATCATAGGAACCTCTCAAAACGAACCAAGCGCCCCCTTTAATATAATAACACAATAGTTTACAGGCTAGATTTGATCCTAGTGTGATGCTTCGGAACTTTCGCCTGGTCGAAGTAATGCGATTGGCTAAGGCGTCCTTTTCCCCTTCCAAGTTTCTATTTATGTCTTCAGACGGCAGATGTGAAGTGGCTTGATTCATAGCTCGAGCGCGGGGCGCGCTACTTAGCGCCAAGTGTTGTGGTTGATCGAGATGGGGCTTTCAGGCCTGGGGGCAATTTGGAACATTGCGCCTCCTGGTTTTTTGTAGCACGCTGTTATACCGGTCATTTTATACGGAGGTTCCAGAAGGCATGGTCACTTATAGCATATGCTGCGACTTCACTGTTGCTTTCGGCTTCGGTGTTTCAAGTGGACGGAGCTTGCTGCGCAGCGGTCACGGACTTCGGAGCTGCGGCCCCACACCGAGCGGCAGAGGAGCGTGCGGCCACAACGATGGATCGACGGCCAGTGGAGGTCTCCGCGGTTCTCAGCGAGGTAATGCGATATTTCGGTTGGAATCGCAAAAGATTATGAGCGAATATTCCCCCGCTGGGTACCGATGATACCACGATCACCGGAGCCTCCAACGCCAGCACAGACCGCCAGTTCTTGTCTGAGTGATCTGAGGCGAAAGAAATATCACGCCCCCCGATTCAGATACTGGCCGTCCTGCCAATTAGAGCAGTGGCCGTCCCAGCGACAACCAATACTGGTAGGTGTATCACGCCGACCAACACCGTTCTGACAAGTATGGTATGGTCAATTTACGAGTTCTCTGTATGGGACACCCTGAAGCAGAGGCACCGTGAATCCAGAAACAAAGGCTCTGCGAGGTACAGTTTGATGTATCAAGGGGGTGGACGCGAAAGCTTGCAATGCGATACTACTAATGTGGATGCGTTGCGCGAAATGGATCCGCTACTGCACGACTCTGAGGAGGCTGGCTCTGAAGTAGAGGCCCCGAAATTTCAACTACGAGCGGAACGGGAAGACCCTCTCCCCCAAGAGACTATCCGGGAGTACGCGGAGTGCATGTTTTAGAACATGTGAAAGATTATGCGCATTCACCAGGAGTCCTCGTTGGTCCACATATTGGCTGAGGACAAACGATCTAGAGAACGATGGAAATCACGCACTATGTTAACTTTACCGAGGTTAGATTGCTGTTGATTCTACATGTGTTATTTACCTTTTTGATTGAAAAGATCCACATGCTAGGCATAGACACCGGTATATATTAAATACGACTAACAGACGCTTTAGATGAGACACATGAGGCACGGAAACAGAGGAGTAAGATATACTTGAAGCATGGTCACATCCCAAACCTACAGCAGGAGCCTGCTTTCTGAACTTTGGCTTGATATGAAGCTCGCTAGTGGTTATGTCAATCATTTGAATTGGACAATAAGAATGACACCATGTTACGAACCCCTAGTGGTGGTGTTATAGAAGTAAATTGCACCGAGCTAAATCGTGGTCACAGTCAGCTTGCTGATTGACAGGCTGGAGCAGACTCTGCTTCCGCCCGTAGGATAGTAGCCGCGTCGGGAATTGTTGAAGGCCCCGTTACACGCCAGGAGACTGCTGGAAACAAAAGTTTATTACGAAGCAGGCAGATCAGACGGCTGGAAGAGAAGCGGCACAATACTTGAATAATGCGTGTTGTGCCCTTCCTCGTTGACGCAAAGGTGCAGAGACATGGAGGGTTTCACACAGGGGAATTTGTACTGCTGATGATTCTTTCATGTAGCCTTGCTGGATTCTCCACCCAACTCGCGTCGTTGAGATGGTATTTTAAAGGCATACATCGCTGTCAAGCCCGTGCTTCATGTTGACGGAACTTCTAGCGACATGGGTCATTTGGTACCTGATAACAGTCTTTGCGTGACCTTCCCAGTATCTCTTAACAAGCTGATCTACACAATCATAGTAGTCTCAGGGCCATAAATCTGTTTTACTGGCTGGTTGCAAAGTCTGCTTGTAGAAGGGTTGGACCCTGGTTGATATCGTTGACAGTGTTGAACTCCCAATACTCCACCGCCTCCCAAACGAATCAGACTGCCTTATTGGTTGCCTGGTCAAGGTTCAATGGTTAAGGCAGAGAAACGCCCCCAGAACTTGGAATGCCCCCCGACCAAGGCTTCTTCGGAGTTGCCAGGCAACCACAGCAAATTTGGCATGGCCAATGACAGAATCAGCTGAGAAAGGCACGCATTTTATCGAAACGTGCTACCTTCGACGAGTCAGAGGCAACTTCCGCCATGCTCCAATGCCATTGAAGCTGAAGCTGAACTTAACATCTCTTCCCACGCAGTTTTCCTGATTTAGAACATCGGCTGAAGGATGCGGGCAAGGTGGCCTTGACGGCTGCCGTGCCTCAAGTATTTTGCGAGTACAGGCAAATACTGAAAAACGAGCTGAAGAGCCGTTCATGGTTTGAGAATGATCAGCCGTGGGCTTTGCGCGTGAGGGAGAGGGAGGGGAGATTGGATGACATCTTCTTATCTTCACTTCGAGGGAGTCTAGCCACTCGGCCCAGGATGGGGTCTGAGGAGAGGAGAGCAGTACTAGCCGCTCCCACGTATGGCTGTCGTCTTATTCACTGGACTGGCCCCGTTGTAGCTGGTTTGAACCCATGACGGAATATTCAGCGGAGACAAACAGCGTCCAGTCGTTATGGAAGTTACCGGAAGTGGATGAACCATACGGGAGGCAGATATTACCGGTTTGATCATCCAAGTAGTTTGAAGATGGAGGCCGAGTGCGGGAACATTGATTAAGTAGAACAGCTGGAAACTTTTGGTCTGAGAGTTAGTTTTCCAGGAGCTGGAGTTCAGGTACCGGACTAAGTAATAGAAATGCAAAGGCTGATGGCATGGTTGAATAATGAATGCACGTATGGACCCCCCATTGGACAGATCATCCGTAGACAGCGCTGTGATACACTGGCAGTTGTCGGCAGGTTACCTATTTGAAGCTGTGGAACATGGGTAGTTCCAGGTCGGAGAAAGTTCCTTCAAGACGCGCAGCTTTATGAAAGAGTCATACGGCAGTCAACAAGGTGCGCCTCCAGGCGGCAAACTGCGAAGAAAAAAGTTAGAAGGGAAGAAAGATTCAGAAGTGCAACATTCGTTTCTCAGATGCATACAAGGCGGCCATTTGAGTGGTCGGCAGCGAAACCCGTTCTTCCAATGCCAAACTTGCAGCCAAGTACGTCTCTGACCCACATTCTAGGTTTTGCCATCCGCCTAGAAAATACTCAGTGTCGCCACTGGGTTATGGAGCTTATTGACACTCCTTGATGCCTCGCTGCACACGCAATGACACGAGTTGTGACGTCCAAGACAACTCTTAATAGCACTCATGTTACGGCACCAAATGTGGCTGCGAATGCCATGGAACTGCGCGTAACAGAACAAGACGTATAAAGTGCTGTCATTGAGAAGCCTACTACAAGTGGAATTTCATTATCTGCAAATTAAAGATGGAATTTATTCTGCAAATCTGAAATGAAAGTCAGTGGAAAACCACAGAATTGGCCGCTATGAGACTGCTATCAGAGTTGACTGCTCTTCATGCATGTCAATATTCGATGCATAATTCACTGGAGCCCCGGCGCCTCAACCAACGCTCCCCCTCGTCGTCTTGTTCCTTTTCATTCGCTTCTTGCACTTTGTAAATCATGTCCTCTGCAAAACATCGCCACTTTGTTTGACTGGAGCATGTGATACTTTCAGTTGTGCCCTCGCGCCGGATAGCTCTCTTGTCGTCGTTCGCAGTCGGCCTTAAACTGAGCATACTTGTCTTGCAGGTCTTCTGTTCTATTTTTCGCCTCTTCTAATACTGCAACCAATTTTTCTTCCCTTCGCCCTTTTCTTCTTCGCAGTTTGCCGTCTGGGGGCGCACCTTGTTGACTGCCGTACAATCACTTAATGCTGCAATCAAGATTGTCTAAGGCTCTTTATCCTTCAAAGGGCCGTCTTCCCCGCGCTCGGCAAAGGTCGGCTTGGGAATCAGCATCGCCTCCACCATCATGTTCAGAAGAAAAGCAGTCCTCCCCTCTTTTGTAGCTTTATAGCTGCAGCTAACCCTCGGATCAAGTATCGGATCTTGTCAGAGAATTACGGGTCAAAGCTTTGCGGGTCACGAGGAGGAGTTACTTGGCGTTGTCATCGCCGAAGTCGGACTTCTTGACGCATAATCACATGTCTGCGTTGACTATGCGGAAGAGGGAGCCATCGTCGGTCGGTCTAGAATTGACCCAGGGAACTTTCCTTGATCATATATCCTTGGGGTTTCCTTGAAGATCAGCTTGTTTTTGGGTTGAGCGTCAGTCTCGGGCTCAGGGCGTTCCTGCGATGGTGTACCGACGTGAATAAAACTGCAGGTGCTCTGTAGCTAGAGACCTCCCGGAGAAGAGCGACCCGGAAGATAGACCTCCTTCTCTCGGATGCCTGCGGCGCCCTTTTGTAGGGAGCTCCGGCTGTGTGTGTCGGTATCAGGAGAGATTGTGTCCCTATTATTGGAGTAGGGTTCTTCGCCGTTGTCGACGGAAGGAGTGCTGTGGTCGTGGTCTTCAAAGCCTTTCAATCAAACGAGGGTGGGCCGCCGTTGTGCTTGAAGAGTGGGGGGGTTTGGTCCTTCGTCCGGGAAATCCTCGCGCGTCAAATAGAAACCGCGGAAAAGAGGCGAGACGTTGATTTCAATGCGAGTGGATTATCAAAGTCAAAGTCGTTGGCACCGCTAGGATTGTGACAAGTGTCACTTGTTCCTGATTGTTCAGGTGTCAAGCTCAGACTGCATCGCCTACGATAATTAATAGAGCCTGAGCCTTCTTCGGCTTTGGCTTCCAGAGGCTCTTTGTTGTCTAGCACCATTTTCTGGGGATGTTTTTCGACTTTCGATGGAGGGATGCTTATATTACTACTCTCGTTGGTAACGTCATTTTGGTCGTTGCCGGTAGCCCGGGCTTTCTCATCGGCAGGGGTCAAGGCATAACCCTTGGCCCTTACCATTAGTTCTGGCCTTTGTTGGGGGTGGATGTTGTACGTTGAGACTCAGGTGGTTGAAGATGTCCGTGACATCGCTCGCTAGAAGGACGGAGCTCTAATGTTCGCATGACTCCTCGAAGAAAATGCCGCCCGGGCGGCACAGGCTTGCAAGTTAATCCTTTATTCAATGAATCGTGAGCTGATTGACTGTAGACAACAGACCCAGTTATAAGCGACAGTGCTGAGTTCGTAGAGTCGCAGCCTTTGCGGGTGCTGGTAGTTCGGGAAGAAGTCAAAGCTGCCCAACCAGTTGTTCAGAGTTCGCCAATATGCCGTAGTCCTACACTCTCGCTTGCCTCGTCGAGTCTCTCTGGTTTTGTTCAGGCATCCTGCTTGGCCGACGCTCCTTTTGTGGTCTTGAACATTTTCGCGGAACTGTCGTCGGCAGTCCGGCGGCTATGCTCGGACTTGACAGTCGAGCGCCTTGGAAACGAGGTGGCGAGGTGATTTGAGGGTGTTATTGCTTGACAAGTCGTCTTTATGGCTCAAAAGAGCCTTGCCCTGCCAGTGATTAGCTCCCAATAGTGGGTTTGCAACAATACACGCAGAGGCGAGGTACACATTACGAGCAAGAGGAACGGCTAGTTGGACTTACCACGAGGGTCGGAATGAATCATCCTCGTTGCAAGTAGACGGACTGAAAGAAGAAACAGTTTGTATCGGCACACTCTATGTCTTACTGCGCCCCACAAGAGGGAAAGGTGTCGTGAGAAGGTGAGGTGGCTGACCACGA
Organism: Colletotrichum viniferum; assembly: GCA_020226115.1. Classification (NCBI taxonomy): domain Eukaryota; kingdom Fungi; phylum Ascomycota; class Sordariomycetes; order Glomerellales; family Glomerellaceae; genus Colletotrichum; species Colletotrichum viniferum. Next base: position 80,105 of record JAGFBE010000036.1, on the reverse strand, counting down.
GAGAGCTTTAAAATGGCGCATAAGGCAGTTAGAAGATGGTGATGGAGTGGAAGGGAAACGCGAGACAGTAATCCCGCCTGGGAACCTGGTAGCTTCCTGATGATCTTGGGAGAGTCCCAGAAGCACCTATATTCCATCCTATTCACATTAGAAATGACCCAAGTTGCTCGTTCATAGCTCCAGTACGCACCTATAAAGCAACATACATCTTTGTTGATGCTGCTCAGATCTGCAGCAATTAACTTTCGACGCCAGTCAGTCGACAAACCGCTGGCTTTGCTATTGACTGAGAACACACTTTTGTTCGACCAGTCGAGAGTCAAAAGTATCTAGACACTCCAGTAAGGGCTAGAGACTGCTGAAGAGACTCGTTGAATCGCAATACCAATATCCTGACCATCTGGCCTGTGTGCCACTACTGATGCCGAGTGATCCCAAGCCAGGCGAAAAACAACATGTCTTCCATCTCCACGCGCAAACGGCTTCATAACAGTCCTGCAATGTAGTGCATATCTCCGCTCCGACAATGCATTTTCCGTCCTGCTGCCGCCTCGGAACACGAACAAGAGCTCTGGCGCCGCCGGACCGCTTTCGGCGCCCAACGGCGAGCCTGCGACAATGGCAGCGGCAGCAATGCAACTCGCCGATATCAGCGTGGACTCTGCCTGCAGTGTACTTCGGAGCGCCATCATCTGTTCTGGGCAATGCAAACAGATCAACACAGAGCGAGATACAATGCCAGGGTAGCAAAGCGTTCAAAGTCCCAATTGGTGCTTACATCGGAAAGTGCATCGAACCGTTCCGGCCATCCAAAACCCGAACACCATTCCACGCTCGTTGTGATCCGCCGAGTTGGGTCTTCGATTGGTTTGGGGCAAATCGAGGACACCAGATCGTGAGGGTCTAATTCTTCCGTCGCCAACACAATAAGGCATATACACACGTCATCACAGCACGCCCGTTCATTGCATCACCATTTCTCAAGATGGTCTTTGCTATCCATGCATCAACCAGCCAAATCACAACTTCTTAGCTGCGTCATCTTCTCCAGCCACAGAGCCTCCGGCCAAATTCTGCCTAGCCAGAAAAGGTTCACCCATGCACTTCCCTGGCCGTAGCAGGTCTCCGTTGGGAGAACGCGGTGCCATCATCACTGTCTTTGCACAGACAGCGCGCTGCCAGTCTCCAGGACTACAATTCAGCATTCCTCTTTCTGAATTATTCCATTAAACGGAGTTGAAGACATTTGATTGGCTCACTTATGCATTTCGACCGGGGAGTTCATCAATACATTCTTGTTGGTGAGGAGGTATTCTTCCGTCCACCGAGGTGACGAATTTTGATGCAGTGAATTTGTATTTCCGAGAAGGAATGTCCACGAGACTGTCAGGTTCTTTTGATCACTGTGCCGGAAGTTATTGATAGTGGACGCCGCGGGAGTTGAGATGCAGGCCGAAAGGTTGGGGCTGCATGAGCTGGCTGTATTTTGTTCATGTTCCACGCTTCCCCTTGGACCTTATTACCTTCACACTGAATTTGTGACTGGTCAAGGATGTTCTAGGGCTCCAAGATTCTTCGAGGCATAAGTGTTTGCCAACGCTTCAAGCAAAACCCTGCCAGGGTCTTCTGAGGTTAATTCGACTATGACATATCGTTGGTATATGCCCCAGACATCCAGTGTGCAGCAAGATCTGGCGTCTTTGGTTGCGGTCTGACATATTCGGGCCCTCTTCGTAAGCTTTCTCCATGGCGAAACGCGAAGTTTTGCCTGGGTGTCAGACATTCTCTCTGACTTCTATGTGGCCTGTAAGCTTATAACTTCGTTGTGCTGATATAACACAGGGGACTTGAGGTGCTTCGTAAAACCTGCTGAAGTTGACCCCATCCTCGCATCCCAACGGATTCCAGTCACAAACTCAAAAGAGAAGGAGCACAAAGCTCGGAAATCTCTTTTGGCTTCTTCCCCCCGTCGAAGCGTTCGAAATCACGGGCTGGGTAAGTCGAGTCCCGGATGAAGACGTAGAAGAAGGGAGGCTTAGTAGTAGGCTTGTTTCTGAGCTTGAATATTGAGACCGTCTAGTTTTCCTGTGTCTACGCGGGTATATTCCCTGTGTACTTGACTACTCCTGTCGGAGACGATAACGACGACGACGATAACGACGACAATGAAAACTACGACGAAAATAGAAGCGACAAGGATAGAAGTGACGACGGTTAAAGTAGAGTACAGCCACAGGAAAAGTGGTCAGTATAGCACAGGAAAAACTGAATATTCCATCGCCTCCGTTTCTCAGCCTTGGAATGTCCGGGAAATCCCATCACCTAGAAATCTACAATTGGAAATGAACTTAGCTCAGGGTAACTCACTCGAAATATCAAAGAAAGTTTCAAAGCCGGCCCAGCAGCAGGGCCGCAAGAGGAAGATAAAACAAACGAACCATGGGCCATGTCATTCACTCAAATCCACTGGTTGCTGAGCCATCCGCTTCCATTCATCTGAGTAACATCTGGCCCGCGATTTCGAGTTCATGGAACCCGTCTGTCCTGTCATCAGCATACATCGGCACTAGATGCATCGATGGCCGATGAAATGAGCTGCGAACTGTTAAATTCATCAAGCATAACTATGTTGGATGCATTCCAATGCGCCGCAGCAGTCAATTCCAAGATTCAGCCTTCATCGTTTGGGGCGCTCGGCTTGCCTTTGCACAGGTACCATGCTAGCCTGCGTCGTGAAGCCAGTGCAGGCTGACTCGCGCTAAACATGTCTCATTCTCGACTCGACTGAAAAGAATTGATGGCGTCGGCATCCGCAGCGCCTCCCCTTGCCCCATTCAACCCTACAATGGCTGGAGTCAGACGTTACCGACACGTCAGAGCCCTGCTTGAGCATCAGCTCCGCCTGGGACGTGAGGATTCACTACGACATGCGTTGAGCACCTGATGACGATGCCTATGATGCTCGTCGATAGATCACCGCAAGGTTTATTGTGCTATCTCGACGGTCGCAACTTTGACCGCGGGCCAGGGTTGTCCTATTTGTATTCAACACCCTTATTGCACATCGCCAAGCACTGCTGAATCGATGTGATGAAGACGGGCCTTCACCTCCAGATGGCTTCCTGCAGGAAGCGCCTCACAGAGCTGCTCATAGTCGTCAGCCTTGCGATTGCTGGTGGACGCTTCACCTAGTAAGATTCTGCCGGGGTGTTATAAACATCTCAATGAGATTCTCAATGAATGAATCGACATGGCGTCTTCGAAGTTAAGTTTGCCGAGGGCAGGTTGAGTAAAAGCTCCTATGTCAATGAAGGTTTGGGACAAAAAATCCCACGTTCGTACAAAGCTGTAGCTTGGCGAAGACTCAGAAGCTTCATGTCTGCGGCAGCGTCCGAGAAGCTCCCGCGCTCAATGACTTTGTAGCCGTACGAGGAACACCCAAAAGCATCATGTAGATCTCAAGAAGTACGCTTGCCGTGCCTGACGTGGTTAGTCAACCTGACGCAGTGATTTTCCCGTTTCTGCTTCAGCCAGACACTGCGACATCTGATCTTCACCTGATCTTCACCTTTCACGGGCTTGATGAATTTTTTCTTTGGCATGAAACTTGCTCTCATCTCATCTGCGCGTCTCTTCCTTTTACATTGTCCTGCAACTCATCTCTACGCTCATACCTTGACCGCCAGGCTGGAATATGGTGTCAGTCACTTGACACTGTTCTGGACAGGAGTAATGAGACCCATACGAGCGGCATGCTATCCCATCGCGCCGTTCCCGCTGCTTCGTCCTTATACTGCAACTCTTCATCGAAGGTATTCAGAAAAGCAGGTCTCAAATACATAGCGACGGTGATAGTTTAAGACAACGGCGAAGTGAACAGCATGGCGTCTGCAAGGAAGGCGGAGTAAACTCAGTATGATGGTTCTGCAGGTCAAGACCAGTGCCCCTAATGGAGTTCAGAGTTCGGTGGTGTGCTCCTGTGCGGTTCGGGTTCAAGCTGCCTTCAAGTCGACGCGTCGGCTCATGGGGTTGTGCATTTGGCGGTCCGGCGGATTGGTTGTTGGCGGGGAAGATAGAAGTCGGGGGCACGCTGCTCGTCAAGGTCGGCGATGGATTCAGGACTGGTAACCGTTGGCTCTCAATGTGAATGGTGTTGTCGGCGATCTCGAAACCTTGGGCACGGGTGCGTCGGTTTGTCGTTGTGGCCCAATTCAGAGGCCAGGATCTCGATGCAGCCGGGCGCTGTGGACGTCGGCAACGGGCAGTGAGGGATGGATCAGATCCCCCCGCTCGCTTCGCTCGCAACACTTGATCAATGTTGACGTGGACTTTTGCATGTCGAGGGTGCTGCTTTCAGACTTGCAAGAAAGTCAACAACCCCCATTTTCCTTCCCGCGACTGGCCAAAGGCCGGCTGTGGCGAATCTTGCATGGGTCACTCGAAGGTCGCTGAAAACTGGATCAATAGCATCATCGTATTGGGTACCGGCAAATCAAGCACAGTCTTGGGCGATCTCATCATCGCTGCGGGTTGGAATGTCCACGAATTGTTCTAAACTGAGAATAGGTGATAATCTGGTTCTCATTGGCGTCATTTCCACTTCCAAAGTTGTGTACACCAGTCCTCCTCAACTGAATAAAGCCTTTTCCAGGCCATACCCACCCAATCGCCCTGTTGCTTTCTTTCTCTCGCCGCAGTGACAAGCGTCTAATGATGTCAGGAACTCTCTGGGCCACCCCATCACGGCCCAACCCATTGCCCACGTTCATGACTCCGAACCGAGACTGCACCGAAGTGGGGTCATTCAAGCTTTCTGCTGGCGGCTGATCTGAGCGTCGATGGCTTGCCTGATGATTCCCTCCAACTGGGTGAAAGGGATACGGACAGCGGGCTCGGCGGGCTCGGCGGGCTCTGCAGGCGTGGGCAGGCGGTTGCGATTGCGGGTGCTGCAGAAAATCCATTGGGTCAGTTCATGACAAGTATTCAGCGGACATGAGAGTGAAGAGGCTCACCTGCGCTGAGTGGGAACCGGAGACGCGGGGACATCGTCGGCGAAGTAGGACTTCTTCAGCGTCAAATTGGCGTCCGTCGTAGTGACGCTCTTCCAGTGAATGTCGCGTTGAACCTGGCCCTCCCGCCAGACCCAGAGGCTGACGAGACACTCGTGAAGGCGGTTGCGAAGGGGCGAGGCATCAGCGGTGTAGGACGACTCCCATGGGATCTTGATGGCGATGGCGGCGCGGACGAACCCGTTCGTACGTTGGAGGCAATCGGTGCACCTTTTCTCGACGGCTGCCTGGCTTGGGGGTGAGGAACAGACGATTTCGGCAACGACGCGAGGGTTGCGATCATTGAGACTGACTAACTAAGCCGCGTCGACGATCAGAGCCCGATAGCCGTCGTTCATGTCCAAACTCTCCTCTCGTGTCCATTCGAGGTGAGGTAGCACGCCGGCGCTAGCGTTGAAGACGAGCCGGCAGAGTAGGTTGGCAGTGTAGTTATGAACTCGAGAAACAGACATTTTGAACCGGGCGCAGGCGCAGCTTGGGTCATATTCGAGGCGTATCTTGTCGATGGAGACTCGGGGGTCGTTTTGGAGGAGGTATGTGAGCTCGGCAAAGGCGGTGGTGTCGAGGGAAAATTCATTGGACGGGAACTGAGACGAGAGTTGAAAGCAACGGCCTTTGGAGACCTCGATTGCGAAATCCAAACATTGGTCCAGTACGCTGTGGTCTTGGGCGCGCAAACCTCGACCTTGGGTCTCGTCGGCGCGGTCGGCCCCAAGGGAGCGGGAACACGCTTCATCAGCCATCTCGACGGGAGTGTGTGCGCCTGTCTGTGGCATTGTCAGCAAATAAAGAGAGATGAAAGAAAGGACAAGGGCATTATGCACAAGGTGAGGAATGGCGCACCAAAGCGATGAACAGCGGCAAAATGGCACTCACGATGGATTTTGTTGGGTGAATCTGGGTGGTGGGCGTGTGGTTTGTTGTCTTGTTTTTTGTAGGAGGGAAGGAGGGCGGTACGTCATTGCTGCCACAGCGAAAAGCAGCAACCGCTCTGTGGGGCTCGGCTGACTAATCTGCCACCTCTCACGTGTCGGGCGGCTGTGACAGGACAGTAAGGTACTGAACTTGAGGTGCATCGTCGCGCCTGCTGTGTTTTGTTTGCAGTCCCCAAACAGACTGTTTGGCTGAGATGTCGCAGGCCACCGGGCAAGACTCGAGAAGGAGCGGCCATGTTTCATGCCACGAGTCTAGAGAGAGCGCGATCTTCCACCCCATGTTGCACAGAAGCAGAAAAGGCGACAGAACAGGTTGTCAAATCTGCGCCGACGTAGGCACACTCTTTTGTAAAAGCTTGATGGATACTACGCCGACTTCCATAGGGAATTTGATGTTGCGATACCCTGTACCTTACTCCACCAGAATCCCGCAGCACCCCACTATAAGGTAAGGTACGTACCTCACAGGGCTCTGCAGGGTTTTTTTCCCAGCCGTGCGCCGAAAGTGCGCTAAACCTACAGGCCCCTTGGTGCTGCGGGACACTGTACGTGCCTGGTGCCTCCACTGAATTTCAGTACAGTGTCGACTTGCCTTGGAATCACCCACGGGCTTGTCGTCTGCGTACCTACGTTGGCTGATAGACGGGCCAGTAGTGGATTGTGCGGGTGATGTACAAACAGTGCGACGGAATCAGAATCTTGCCGCTGAATGTGTTGTTGGAACCTGGTCGCCGGAGCTCGACATGCAGCGTTGGGCTGAAAAGCTCGCCAAATGGCTGTCGGCGGCGCGGTGTCTGGCGTTGCAGCGGCCGTGACGCGCCGGCGCAAACCAACAGGTCCATGAATGCGCGCAGGGAACATTCATACATGGGCATCCCTGCAAGAGTCATGCAGCCTGCAAGTCTTCTGGAGGCTGAATTATGCATAATCAGACATCTGTCTGGTGGGTCTGCCTTACCAGGCTTGCAGCAAGGCCCAGCACAACGAAAAACCTACTTTACCTCAATAAGAGATTGTCTGGTGGCATTTTGTTGTTGGGTCCTGGTGCCACATTGTGATGACCTCGCACAGCACTTGCCGAGACGCGCGACATCACCATTCACCTGAAGGGATGCTGCTGTTGATGTTGCTTCTGCAGCGCTCCACCTCCACTCCAGTGTGGACAGCATGGTGAATGCGCGCCGCCAGTCGCCATATTGATGCCATTTACAGTGATTGCGGTGATGCTGATGATGCGTTCTCAGAGATCACACATCTCGGCGTGTCCAACCGACTACCATAACGCCAGGTTTGCTGGACCCGAGTCTCATCAAGACGACAATGAATGCAGCATACCCTACTCATGAGGATTCATCAGAAAACAATTCCCTTTCGCTATCTCTTCCCTCTCGGCTCTGTATGTCGGGTGGAATACTGATGGTGCATCAAGAAGGCCAGAACCCATCAACTCGACGAGCTGGTCAGATGCAACCTTTCTCCGGGACCAAGATCCATACCGCCTCAACAACCAGAATGGCAGCAGTACCTGAGATTCATGAGAAATCGTCGCGTCTCGGAAGCTGCCCACATTCCCGGCCGTGGGAAGCGGCTTGTAGATTCCGAAGCACTTCGGCATGATTCCACATCGTTGGGCGTTCAACTCATCTCACTTAGCTTGTTCGTGACAATCATGCAGAAGCAGTCTTCGGGCACGTCGTCACCCGGCCAATCCACAACCACGACCGATACCATCACATCATCTTCCTCTACAGCGTTAGAAGCCACCAGAAGTGATGACTGCATCCATCAGACACCCCACTGACTTTTCACATATGCTCAAGCAAAGCATCTTCGCTCATGCGGGAGAAAAACACCATTCTCAATTGTCTTTCCACACTGCCGCCGACGCCCTCTACTGGCATCTTACAGCTAAGGCATTCCGACATTGAAGCAAGCACCGCATCGCCTTCCGCTCTTCAGCTTGTTGCAAAAAGTGGGAGACTTCAATCCTGACTATGAATTATGACGAGTCGACCCCCCACGAATCCAATGCTCCGTTTAACCCCCTTCGGAACATCGCTCCGCGGTCGCCGCTGAATGTTTATGCCACCGAATTAGATCTCGAGCCACCTCCAAAGGCCCCGCAAGTAGATCCCTCTGAGGCAGCGCAGGACATAGCTAGCAGCATTGCGTCTTCTCACCTCCAGCTAGATGACCGCGCCTATTTCGTCGACATCTGACATGAGAAGACAGCTATTCGATCCGCGCATGCAATGGAATTTCATTGCCATCGCGGATTCCATATACCACCCGAGTTTTGACGGGGACATTACGTGTCCCCCTGATCAACAGTCTCGTCATCTGCATTGAGACTATCATAAATCGTGCTAGAAGTGTGTCGCACGCGCGCACGCAGAAGAGATTGGTGAGTCTCATGTCACATGTTTGGCTTCACCCTGGACTTACTCCCAACCCAAGACAGACATCCCATTAAGCCGAAGTCTCGACGGATTGCCAGCCGCGCTGGGTCCGAGACGAGGCAAGTCCTCACGATACAGCTCTTCCGACTTTGACCTCCACAGTACCATTCTCCGCTGTGAGAAATTAGATCCAATACCTTCTGTTGACACAGCTGTCAATGTTTCCTCCGCTGCTTTGAGTCCAAGACCGTCGGCCATGTGAAGGCCCGGTGGAGTTTCGCGATTGACGTATCGCTGCTCCAGAACACGCTGGGGCAAGTGAAACAAGACAATGGCGCATGCAGCTAGGAGTCTACTAACCTCAATCAATGGTTTCCTAGTCTCAGGATCATTTCTGACAGCGAGCAGCACACCCGCGCACCCGCGTCAATCTATTCTACTTGGACGTTAACCGACAAATCCGCCCGCCAGAAAACAATGGTGAAATTATTTGTCTACATTAACACAAGGTTCCGGGAGCTCGATGCAGCAACCCTGGTTTCGCCGGCGGCGTCAATCAACCACACCGACCAGCCTCGTCTTGTTGGGAGAACAGTCGGGCTCTTCTACAGCGCCAGCAGCAAGAATGACTTTTCTCCCTGACATCATTGTCCGAGGTCAAGAATGGTGGTTTATCGGGGTCAGGATTCCAGAAAGAAGCCCGACGGTGCTATAGAGTCGTGGCGTAAAATTCTGATCGGATCAACCTTAGCCACACATAGCGTTTATCAGGTCATAGCTGTACGGCAGATTCTGGGACAGTGGATCAAGCCTGGCCGTAATTTAAGGCGGCCACTTCTCAAGCAAGCATGAGCTTTTGGCGTTGTAGTTGTAACGATGAAGTTGGATCTCGAAGGCGTTAATTACTTGACCTTGAGTATGGGACGCTTGCGATTGCGAGTGAGTGTCTGGAAGGACAACACCCCCCACTCTCGAGGCTGTAACTTGATCTTTGACCACCACTTGCGAAGATCCCCGCCCTTGGAGCCACCCAGTTCTTTGCCACAATCGCCCAACACAGATTGCACAACTCCACTCTGGTGTCTTTGCTCCAGCAACACTGGTTCGGGCGGCTGTTTAGGCCTCATGAATGGTTCACTAGTGAGGATGGGATGCTGCGATCTTGTGTAGCGTCGCCAAGCGGCATTTCAACCTTCCCCTGTTCTGGCAGAACTTCGATGGAGTGAACTGTTATCGGGTGGAGATATTTGAGGAACCAAATTCATTGCGTTCCAATGTTCAATTTGCAGGAGGGTTTTAATTACAACAAGGTTGTTTGATGTGAAGGCCCATGTCGAGCTGTCAATCAGCCGTCTCCGAGGCTTGTTTCCCACACACCTGTCATATCACGCCGTGACGCCCAATTCGGCTTCGGGCCCAAGAACCGAATTCTGGTCTAAATCCCGGCTTTATGGAAGGGATCGGTCACCAACTTCGTGTCAGTTGCATCCGATGCTCGAAGCTGGGTTATTCAAGCAATCTAACGCCGCCTGGAGGAGAAATTTGAATGAAAACAGCTCTGGGCAATTACATGTGAATAGATTCATCAGAAATGACTTTTCGCTCATCCACCCTCCACACCACTCAGCTCCCAGATGTAAACTTAAGAAAGTTGTCAAAACTAGACTGAAGCACAGACTGCTTCATATTCTTTCATCCCTTGGCTACCGGCATTTCTCGTGATTCCGTGGCCGTTTCAGGCTTTTCGCGCGACAGTCAAGATGAAGTTCAAGACATTTGCGACTTTTCTTTTGCTTAGTTCCGTTCATCTGATCCAAGTTAGCTTGAAACAGCAATCTATCACCGCGCACCAGCCATGTTCTGATGGCTATATATCTATGCCCTCTGTCCACGATCCACCGTAGTCCTGCTGGCAACCTTACACAACTTACACACGGTCAGCAAGCTTCTTCCAGCCCCTGTAAACTTTGGTCTCTTGTCTTCTCAGTCCCTTCCCCTCCGGAATACCAGCTGGTTTCCTGAACGTGAACGCGCTCACATACGCCTTGCGCTTGCCGTTCGTCGGCCATCTCGGGCTCTTAGCAATGACAAATACAGTAAGTTCCAATGCAAATCATAAGTTCACGATAGACTTATTGGATGCTCATCATTCTGGTCCAGCACCTACACCTGAAGTAGGGTTCAGACCGTCGTACAAGAGACGAAACGGTTGCCCTACCAGCATTGATGATCGGCTATCGTTAAGCTCAGCAGTCCGAATATTCTCAATGAGATTTGCGCGACTGAGGCCCTCAACTTGGTGTTTGGCTATCTTCAAGAGAATGAGGACTACAAAGCGGAGGCTCACGTCCACTTTGTTGGCGATGGCAGCACCATCCGCTTGGTCCTCGCCCAGACCGGTCGCAACCTCCACTCTCACAAGATCGCCGACCCCATTACCAAGGCCAACAAGGAGGCCTCCTCCTACGGCAATCTGACCATTGGCGATGAGTTTAATGCTTCTTTTTCAGCTCCAAATGGCAGGCAACGTGTGAAACGGCCACATGGGCTTGTAGAGGGCTCACCACAGTCTTTATCTTTTTCCCTGTCGTGCTTCTATGAGCGGAACGTGCTCCAAACTTGGTGTCGTTGAAATGGACGGACGGGGCTTCTCTCCAATCATTGTGTTGTCGCCAGATATAGACAAGTACTCCCATGGAACAATATCTGGCTTAGACTGTGTATAATAGCAGGCCAAATTCTAATAAGTCGACATATGCGAAAATATCGCTTCACGGAACATAAAGGACGTAACTTGGAAGAAAGTATTAGGCGTCATCGCCATCGCTAGCTCGAAGATGACATATTGCACATATAAAGACTTCGGATGATACACCATGAAAAGACGTAAGTAGACCCAATTCAGGCGGGGTGGACTTGGATGAAGGATTTGTTCGGCCTGTGAGGCTTGAAAATAGGCACTTGCGAACTTCCCCCTCGCAGAAATCATGAAAGCCTGATGAGCCTTGAATTGAGCCGGACGGAAGCCCCATCAGGGCATGGCCGGATCTTACTGTGAGTGCGGTATAAGCCGCCCAAACCCTGACCTAATCATTCAGGCTTGACGGGCCTGTGGAGCATGAGATTTCAGCCTCGTTCAGCAAGTTATTTCGACGCTTCTTGGGAGGCTGTGGAGGGCCAGTGGCTGTGCATGCTGATCGTGATGGCTCAATTATAGACATTGAAGTAGTCAGATGACCGTCAGGGTTTGCCCCCAGCCTTCGGGTTGAATTCATAAAGAGCCCAATGTCTCAAGAAGCCTTTGATGAGGCGGGTGGATTTTGAAAACAAAGAAGCACGATCTCGAGACATTACTCTTGTGAATCTCTTCCGCATTTCCAGGCTTATGGACCCACGATATGACACAACTAAGTGGCTAGAAAGGGGGGAGACCCACGTTGAACTCTGCCCAAAAGCTCCCTGTATTGGAGAGTGGTGATATGACAGACCCATGCCTATTCAGTAAATGTTCTAGTCAACATGGAGGTGGCGACCGAGCAGAAAACATGGGAACCTTGTGGTGATTGAGGGAGCTGGGCGGGTCTTTGCGCACACAAATATTGATCGACTTTGATGGAGTTGAAATGGAGTTGAAATGGAGTTTGCACTGGGGCAGTAAAAGCATCAGTCTATACCCTCTTCTGCAGACGCCAAATGCAGCTTTAGGTAGCGGAAGAGGAGAAAGAGGCGGTCCGCAGGACAATGCAGAGGGTGATGAAGAGAGTGATTTGGGCATCCTCTTTCCCGCAGTGGTGTGGTTATTATCGTGGCTAGGAGCATGATATCGAGCTGCTGCATGCAGCGGCAGCACCAGGCCAGCTGACTCTGGATCCAACATGCCGAGAACACCCAGAGTACGATGAAGGCCGAGAAGGGCAGCAAGACGCGAGAGACTCTAGCTAGGTCCTTGGAGGAGTAGAAATCGCTACGCATCTTGGAGCGAGACGGTAATTGAACCGAGCATTCCTCACCTTCGTTTGCCAGCTCACAAATCTGAAGTGGACTAATCTGAGGCCATGAAGCGGCATCTGCGAAGTAGCAAAGCTAGCGGAAGGATGAGCGCAAACGTGGAGATTCATCGGCTGGATCCTCAAAGTCTGGTTTCGCAGGAGATGGAGAAAATGGCCGGTTGTATTGCGACGGTCAACGACAGATCTCAGCGCTTGGGATATGTGTGATCAAGGAGTTGGGGGTTGATCTGATGCTGTGAGGGATACATCACACGACACTTTCCGGCGTGTCCATGCAGAGTTCATGATGAAGTCGGTCTCTTGGAAGGTGGTCTGTGACATCAATTATTGATGACTACTATGGGCCCAGGGCATTCGGAACGGCGAGACTTGGGAGGGCAAATGACCAATAGGAGCAGTAATCCAACAAGCCAGGGGCTTGATAGCAGCATTGAGTAACCCGGTCATGAAGGTTCATCCGTATCTTGACAGTTGTTTATAAGAGAACAATGATAACAATTTGCCATCGTGAATCCAACAATCTCGCGCAAATGTAAGCCTTGGGCAACTATTCTGCATTACGTGAGAAGATCTAGCGCAAAGAAGCGGAAGTGACGTTCATTGAGTCCAGACGATGTTCGCTTAGCATGATATGGAACATAGAAGCGGGCAGGAGAAAGGAGGAGGGATGACAGAAGTCAAAGAACCGCTGATGAGGCGGTGGCATTCTTTTCTCACTTTTTGTACTAGGACTGTCTATTAATTGGGAAAAGGGGGGTCTAGGCTGAAGTTGGAACTAGAAGGAGTGGATTGGGATTGGGTTCACCTTGAAAATAAGTTTAAGTATTGGCAGCTGGGCTGACGAATGGTGATTGAATGGACGAGAATCCTGTCCTATTATTAAATAAGGAGCAATTCCTTGCAGCATGTCGTGATGTGAATTGGAATGCCGCGTCACCTTGGCCCAGAAAGCGGGGAGATCCTTGTTGGGTTTAGGGCGTCGGGGGCCACAGGGTCCGTCCCCAACTTCTTCAAACTCAAAAGCTCTCCTCGTGCATCACAAGTATCTGGATATATGTTCCCCGAACAGCAGTTTCTACAAGCTCAAAGCGGTGGCGAGTTCTGGAGGAGGAAGTCTTCATCACACCCGCTCCTACTCGCCCTAACTCCGCTTCAGCCGGAGAGGAAGCACACGGGCCGTTCTACATGAGATTCGATCCCCGTATCCACTGATCTCACGACCGCTCTGACGAGTAGTTTGGGCAGAAGATGGAAGAGATCAAGGCTCGCGGCGGACGCAAAGCCAACTTTGGTAAGGTAGCCTACCGGATGAAATAGCAGAGGCTTGCCGAGGAGCGGTCTGAAACTGGGCAGGCAATCGCGAGGGCGCTTGCAGCGCGACGGGAAAGAACATGCAAATGGTTGTCACGCGGTCCGAGTTTGGCGTCCAGCGCGTTGCAAGACACTTGCAGAAGCCCCAAATGTCCCAAAGTCTCGGCGAACGCCTCTGTAGGAGCATTCACCAACTTGAAGTTGAAGGGGATGAGATTAAAATAAAATCAATGTGTTCTGGCCCCCCTGAACACATCAGATAGTGAATGGAGTGTGCTGTGGCCTGCCTTCTCCTATGGTTGAAACGTCGTCTCAACGGCGAGGAATGCAAATTCCAGCGCAGCATCCCATCCAAGCTGAATCAATCAATCAATCAATCAACCAATCAAATTGAGGCTATTCAGAGATTTAATCAGATAAGCCTAAGGCGCTGAAAGCTTAGTTAGCTTGAACAAGCTGAGGGGCCCTCGGATTAATAGATTTTCTGGGCTCTGTAGCTAATTAGAAGGCCTATATACCTCTAGAAAGGCCCTAGGCCTAGCAGGCCCTTAGGGGGGCTATAGGGGGGGGGGGGGGCTAGGGGGGCCTTAGGGGCCTTAGCGCTAGGCTGGATATGTAGGCTTACCCTAAAGCTAAGTGGGGTAGAGGTAAAAAAAATCGCACCTATAGTGCGATTTAAACCTATAATCTATAAAAAGGTACTCCTTATACTTAACTTTTATACTATTCACGTGAGTAGGACTATATAACGATATAAACTAAATTAAACTAAGCCTATTAAATTAAATAAGCTTTATATAAAAAATCAGCTAATTAGATAAGCTAGACCTCTAGGCTTAGCTTAATTGATTGGTATGCAGCGCTGGCAAATTCATGCAGTTGAATTGGAGCAGTAAATCACTTCCGCATATATGTTCAGAGTGGTCAGTTATATTAAAAGGAGGATCAAGAGTCTGTGCTTTTATTTAATAGTTGAAGGTACTTGATCCCCTGAGTAACATTTGCAACCTTCAGGGGCTAAGGTGCAGCGACAATAGGTCTGCAAAGTACTCTGAGGATATTAAACCTCAAGGTCCTATGAAGCTGGAACAACGACGAAGGATTCGACCTTGCTCGCTGCAGCCAAGACAAACTCCCCACGCCATGACGCCAACATTGCAAGACGCCGAACAGTCTGGGCTCAAGGATAAACGATATGAGAGACGAATATGATAACAATAACGATGACGACGACGAAGACGAAAACAATAATTATAATAGCATCATTCTCACAAGCCAACATTCTTTGAAGTAGAGTCTGAACGATGGCGAGAGGGAGGGCTCGCCTGATCTCCAACTGAGATTTGATGCTCGCCGCGTTGAACTAGCTTCACGCATTTTCGAACTCATTTCCCTCCGGATAAGAAGATTCTCTATCTCCGGTGCCCCAAAAATGTCTTGAGATAAAATTTCATGTGATTCTCGACATTTTCGTGAGCGTATGTCTCTTGTATGTTTGGCAGCAGCTGCAGAGAGACCCAGCGCTTTCACGTACCAAGCCGAATCTGGATCTTCGCTACTTGTTCTTCACAGAATGATCAAACCCCTCAATCCTCCGTGTGCAAACTATTCAAGTCGTGCTGTATCTCCGCAGTCGGATCGTCGCCGAGAAAATGCAGCGGACCATGTCGCCAAGCATTTCGCCCGTCATTGGTAACACCCCTCGTAGCCTGTCGTATGTCACGCTGGATCGGGCAAGGGTTTTGTGTCCGAGGCTACGACTAGACTTCAGCCGCTTGATGTACCGGGCTAGTCGCTCTACTCCAAGCCGCAATCCATCCGGAAGCCAGCCTCTGCTCCTTCAACCCCCCAGGCATTGTCATTGACGGCTTGTGCGTGTGCAAGGCAATAACGGGAGCAAAGCCCCATTACCGCGGACGGCTGAGCCAAGGCACTGACGTTTACGCCGGAACGGTATCATTGACTTGCCTTTTGAGCCACAAAGGCACAGTCTGGGATCATCGGCCACGCAGGGGGCTACTCTGTGATGTGAACTGGGTGGTGTGTCAAGCCACAAATTGGCCGAAACTGGCGCAGTAGGGTCCCTACCGTCTTCCTAGAATAGGGCTGCTTTCTACACAACGCACTGCGGGCTGCCATATAGTGTTAAAATTTCCAAACTCAAACGGCTCATTGTAATTCAGTAGCTAATCAGCATAGGTTATCTTGGGGTCCATGCTGTTGTAACGTTTATGTCTGCAGGGTGTCGGTGTTGATCTGGACACTTTGCTGATCTATCAGGTCACTTTGTTAATGTGACAAGTCACTTTGTTGAACTGACAGGTCATTTTGTTGCTCTGAACGCTTTGTTAATCTAAAATGTTGGTCTTAATTGTTGATCTTGATGTTTTGGCATGGCTGGCGTGACGACGCCACACCAGCACGTGATGGAATTCTCACCTCGCAACTGTCTGGTGACCATGACCGCGGGGATTGACAACACGGCCAACTCGAAAGATTTGATGCGATTGTCTTGGAGCGCTCTAACGGTTCCGCTTGCAACCTTCCAGAGAATACCTCTGCTAATTAGCATGAATCTTTCTTCCCTTCTAAGTAAAGCATGGTCTCTCCAGGTAGATTTTGTTAGTCATTCCGTGTGGACGCGATTGGCGGTTGACGTGCCCGTTTGTTCCGGAATCCGGGCACCATCACCGCCACCATCGCAACGACGACAGGAAAAACGAGGACGCGGACGAGATACCCGGGCGCAAGTCCTCGGAAAGGTCGCCGACGGTGCTGAAAGGACACGCACTTGAGTAGCTAGTACGCTGTCTCGTCTCGTTAGGTTGCCCAAGATGGGTTGCAACGGAGCGATAGACTGTCGCGCACGTCATTCTCACGGACATGCAATCTTGTCAGAGCGTCCAACCAAGCAAGCGATGGGGTGACTGTCTAGATACCAGCTAGCCTGTGGTTGCCACCGAAAGGCATGCCCACGACATTGACCTCGAGTGCCTGGGAGGAATGCGACAGCTTCAATTGGTAGCTGTGACCCTCTACATATTTCCCCGTCAGAGTCATACGGCAGTCAAAAAGGTGCGCCTTCAGGCGGCAAACTGCGAAAGAAAAGTTGGAAGGGAAGAAGGAACTTCAATTGGTAGGTGTGCTGTTGAAAATTGAGGCGGGCCATTCCTGCATGGCTGCAGCCGGATTTTAGTGCTTGAACCGGTAGTTGGCCCACTGAAGCTGCAGCACCTCAGCACGGACACCCAGGTAGTGATGGAAGCACCGTCACCACCTCCACATCTCCGCTCGCTGCCCAGCCCCAATCATCAATCCACACTGCATCCAACCTCATCGAGTCAAGGGCTCAAGTTGCTGAAGTAAAACGAACATGACGAGTGAGTGTAGAAAATCGTCACATTTGATTTTAGCAGTTGTGCCTGCGCGGCCACCCTTTCTACTCTAAATTCCATGAGCCTCTTTCTGCACTATTGAGAACGATAGTGTGGAGGCAGACACGGTGGCTGAAAGTACACGATGTTCACGCGTCGTCAAGCCCCCACGCGTTAGGTAGAATGTCTGCCATGCGCGTCAAGCCGCGCCATCATGTGACCCTGCACAGTTGCATAAGCCCCACTAATCCTGCGTCGCTTCATCCGATTGGCTCAACCCAGTATCTCTGTGCGAAATTTCGCACGAGCCCCACATTTAGCACCCACACGAGCTCTGCTCTGCGCTAGTCAATCTCCGATAAGAGCTCCGATAAGAGCTCCAGCAGCACCTCCCAACTACGACCCCGCTAGAGCTCCCTCAAGGTCGCCGAGTGAAACTTTCGGCGACGCATCCCATCAAGGCTGAAAGATCAATGAGCATTGGGACACCGGTGAGGCAGCAACCTGTGAACATTTCAATCGAGTACGAGGGCATGCCGAGTGGTCAAGCCTTCAAATAGGAACGAGGGATTCTAGGAATCACCAACAGGGCCTGCCTGGGTCACGTCAAGGGCGGGAATGAAGACAAGACAGTCACCACATGCTTCCTGGGCGTCATGTCATCACGCACATAACACACGGACAAGTAGACAGATGAGAGACGAGACCAAGCCCTATACTAAGCCTTGCCCTGCCACTCTTTACATCCCCAGCCCGCTGCTAGTCGCTGCTCTGCGCGACTATCGAAAGATATAGCCTCTCCGTCAACCGACGCTCGTCCGCTCCAGCCCTCACAGCTAGCTCCACGGCATCCACGGCGAGTGACTCGGGCAGGGGGAGCTGCGCGTGCGTTACTCGCGTCTCGGTCTGCATCGCAATCCGCACCGACCCGTTGCCGCCCCTCAACTGGGACGTGGTATCGCACAACTGTTGCGCGCAGCGGCCTCAGCCATCACAGCCGAAATAAACGAGGTGCGTAGCGTGCGGAGACTGTCGGCTGCAGCTGCGTTGCCCTCCGAGGGCCGCGACCTCTAGAAGGATCCGCATGTCCAATCCCCCATGCCCGTCTTATCAGAGCTGGTAGCGCTCGTTTTCGCGCCGATCGAGGTAGCAGCGATGGTGATGAAGTAGTCTACCCCATTGCCGAGGGCGGCGAGATGGCGACCTGCAATGAGAGGCCGGTTATCAAGGAGGTTGTAGTTAACGGCGATGATCTGGGTTCGATTGGCGAGCGAATGGCGGCGGGTCCCAGTCCCCGTTCTCGAGGGAGGCCACGGGCTGGTTTAGTAGCATCAGATGGCAGCCGGGTATGTGTGCAGGCATGGGGGAAGTCGCATTCTCTGCTCTGCGTAATGCGGGCGAGGTTATCCACATAGGCGTCGAGACCACGCGTGGCGGCAGGGGCTGCTCCGAGGCGTAGCTTTCCATCGAAAATGGGGATGAGAAGGCGGACGAGAGAGGTGTTGCTGCTGTCGTCGCTGTACAAGGAAGGCGCATCGTCGACGTTGACGATGGTTAGGGTGCGGAGGAGGCGGTGTAGTGCCGAGGCGTCGCGCGCGAGAGGGCAGCTGCGGTCGAAACTGACTTCGTCATCCATGTCCCGCCAGGATGCGATCGCAGCTGCGACGACGGCGATGATGGAGGAGCGTCGGAAGCGTGCTGTGTTGGCGTGGTTCGCACTGCTTGTATCGCGAGGCGAAGGGGGCGCGCGCGAAAGACAGTATGGGCGCCTCGCCGCGGAGGGCGGGATCTGTGCCGAGGCGGGAAGGAGGGCTGCATGGAGGTCATTGCTGGAGTAGGTCGAGTGACGGCGAGGGATGCGAACCCATGCATCCACGATTGCCAAAACGCCTGTAGAGAAAGGGAGGGCCATAGTACCATGGATGCGTTTATCGTATCGAAACAGGAGGGATTGGTGTTGATGTATGGTTCGGTGGTTGGTGGGGGCGGGGGGGTAGGGAGCTTTGAGGAAGAGCAAGGCGATGCCGACAGCGGAGAGGCGCGCGAGATGGCGGCGAGGTAGCTTTGATGTAACGGGTAGCGGTGACGGAGACAAGAGGCCCAGGCATGAGGCAGAAGCAGAGGCTTTAGAGGTCGAGGCAGCCGACAACATAGCATAGCGGGATCTGGGTCGGCAAGACGGGCGGCGGGTGATGGCGGATGACGGTCAGGCCGGAGCCGGCGCCATTGAAGTGAAGGGACAGTAGTCGAAGCGAGGGATGGGCGACTCGTGGAAGCAGAGCTCGCTAGCCTGAACAGCAAAGTTGTTGGGCTGGTGGAGGTCGCCATGGTCGCTGTTGCGATTGTCGTTGTTGTGGTCATCGTTCCTGGAACGCGGGGGTTAATTTGGTTGCTGATGTGCGCAAAGAGATTTAGAATTATTGTACGTATGGTATGTAATGTCCATTGGAAGCGCAGCCTGTTGAAGGCGTCGGCGGGGGATGGTGGCGGCGCAGATGGTGTTGACGATGGTATTGGCGACGAGGCCATCCATCACCACGTCACAGCAGAGGACCGCGAGATAAGGATAAGGGGGTGTGGCAGATAACAGATACCAGATAACGATTAGATAAGACCTGGGCAGGACGGGACTCGAGCTTAAAAAAAAAACCGACGAAATAAACGGAAAGCCAACACCACAAAGAGAAAGAGAAGGAAGGAAATACCTCAGCCAGGATTTGTAGAGGGAGGGGAGGGAGGAAGAGAGGAGGAGGGAGAGGACAAACCAACTCCCCAAACCGACATCCAACGCAACCACCAATTGCTTCATCAAATTATACAGACCCATTCAAACCAATCAGACATGGTAGCAGCAGAAGATAGCAACAATAACAACGGCAGATCCATCAAATCCCCTGTCCTTTCTGTGCGCTCCATCCAGCCGCTAGATCACTTTCATCTTCAAGCCCTCCTTCCGCAGGGTGTCATGCACACTGCCACTCTCGCCCTCTACACTGCCGGTCTCTGCGCCGCTGCTGCTGCTGCTGGTGTTGCCGATGGTGATCGCGCTTCTGCTAGATTTATCGTCACCAGGTCTGCTTTCCTTATGATTGATACTGCTACTCATGCAGGCGCTGGGCTTGACGACGGCTGCTCCTCCTCACCTCCGGCTCTCTCTTGCTCTCGCTCCCATTCACCCTCACCCTGCCCCTGGTACGTGGGTCAGTCTCTGGCTCCTCCGTCCACGCTTCTTCCAGCCTCGACCCCGCCATCTGCCTCAAAGGCATCCAAGCCATCAATGAACTCTCCCTCAGCCGAGCTCAAAGTATTGTATGATGACCCAGTCACATGGTTGTCGCTAGGTGGGAGAAGGAAAGCAGCCACCCTGCTGTGGCGATCACGATAGCGGGGGTGGCTGAGTCACCCCGCCATCTGTGGCTGTGTCTGTCAAGAAGCCAGCGTTGATTCACTTCAGTGTGAGCTGCTGAATGGAGATGCCCTGTGCAGTTCTGGTTCGGAAACTCCAGCACTAGATGCAAGTACGCAGCATGACTCGGGTTGGCGCCACTGTCCATTTCTCGCCGCCGTCTCCTACGTTTGGACGCAACACCAATACTGAAATGCATCGTCACCACCAACGCCAATCGCCCATCGAGGCCAAGCCCACGATTCGGACTGAAGTTCGCGGGGGGCGATGTGGGCGATGCGGTGCGGCTGCTGTCGGGGCACACGCGCGGGTAAGGTGCGGTGCGCAGACGGCTGGCTGACCCGTCATGTCTATTCCCAGGACTAAAATGGGGAACTGGGCAGGTGTGAGCTGTGCGCCATCCCCTGCTCCTGCCTTCTACCTAGTTGTGCCCCGCCATGAGGTTGTAGCCAGGCTCGCTGCAAGCTGAGCTACCACCTCCAGCTACCACCTCCAGCTACCACCTCAAGCTACCACCTCAAGCTACCACCTCAAGCTACCACCTCAAGCTACCACTTCAAGCTACCACCTCGCCCCACGGTCCTTTCCCGACACGTGACCCAACTTGCCCGGCGCCAACTGCCTTGACCTCAGCTGCTGCCTCTCCCGAACCTGCCTCCTGCGGACCGAAAGCTTCTCTTGCAATGATCATCCCTTCCCGCTCCTGCCTCCTAGTTGTGCCCCGCCATGAAGTGGTAGCCAGGCCTGCTGCAAGCTGAGCTACCACCTCAAGCTACCACCTCGCCGCACGGTCCAACCCCCAACACGTGACCCCTCTTTTCCGAGCCTGCCTCCTGCGAACCTGGAGCTTCCTTTGCAATGATCACCCCTTCCCGGCCATGCTCTGGCTGGCATGACGCCCCATCCAGCTCACCAACTGCACCTTCCGCCCATTACTTTAACTGCAAGGGGTGATCGTGGCTTGGATCATCACACTCAGATACAATCCAACGAATGAGCGACGGTTCTGCCTGCCTACTTGGTAATCAAACGATGATAGAAAAGACTGGACACCCGAGCCTGCGTGTTGGTGATATCATCGTCGTAAAACCACTGCCGCCTCACCGCGATTAATGCCAACATTACAGAACGACTCCGTTCATACTCGAGATCGACGATACATGGCCGCATCGTTCCATTTCGAGCTGTCAACGAAGTCAGGGACAACAATCACAAGTCGCACAATCAGTTGAAAGGGCTTCACCTGGGGACCGAAACAGGGACGGTAAACTAGACTTCGCTGCACACGGAGTCTCCACACACGATTCGCACGGAGGCGCATTTCACTGTTTTGATGTAGCAGCAAACAAAATATATAACCCTTGCGAGCACCCCAAAAGCCCCATATCATCCACACGGGACAAACACTCAGATGCCTGCGGCTGCGAGGATGGAGGCAGCGGGATTGCCGAGCTTCTCCTCCAGCGCCTCAAGCCACCCCTGCAGTTCCTCGTCATCCTCGACATCGCCGTTGTCCGGTGCGTCTTGATCCGGTGCGGGTGGCGGCGGCGTCCGCGCGGCGTCTTGGTCTTGGGCGCGGATGAGGCGACGCAGGCTGTTGGACACGTTCTGCGCCAAAGCATGCACCTGGTTCCGGAGGCCGTCAACCATGTCGGCCTGCACACCGAGGGGGGGCAGCACGCCGTGGCGGAGTAGCACGCGGTGCGACGAGCGAACTCGCAGACGACCGTCCGTCACGGCGAACCCCGGCGCGTCCTGGAACGAGACGCCGACCCAGCTGCCCCTTCCCCGACGGAGGTCGTGCAGTTCAGCGCGGAGGCGATCTGTGCGTTCGCAGAGGGATCGGCTCGTCACGATGGCCTCCACGACGGCAAGTTCTTGAGAGAGGATGGACGACATGCGCACAGCGGACAGCCGGGTTGCCAGGGTCTGCACATCGGAGACAGAAGCAGTCTCCTTCCGCGAGCGGGAGAGGTAGTGCATGGGCGACGACCAGAACGCGGGTTGAGGGGACTCCTCCGCAGGAGCGTTGGGCGCGAGCGGATCCCAGAGGCCGCGCGAGCGTACGATATCGAGGAGTTCGTCGACCTCGGCGGCGACGGCGGTGATTTGGCCCGCGAGGGCCATCAGGAGCGGGACGTCGGCTTGGTGCGACATTGGACCGGGTGGCGAGGTGGGGACGGCTGCTGCATGGTCGTCGTCCTGCTTCAGGTGCAGCCTGCGCCAATGCTCGAGGAAGCTGACGAGAGGTTGGACGTCGCCAGACGGCGGGAGTTCAGGCAGCTCGCAGACCGGGTGAGGTTGGCCGCCGGTGCCGTCCGCCAAACGGCAGCCGCGAAAGAAGGAGCATTGGTGGCCGCCGAGGCGATGCAACAGGGTCTCGTTGTACGTATCGAGCACGGATGTCATGGTGGTAGACATGTCGGCGATGGCCAGGACGCCGTCTGCGGCTGCGGACAGCCGTCGGCCCGACGCGTTGAAGGACTCAGGGGATGCGAAAAAGGACGCGACAGCATCATCGCCGTCGTCGCCGCCGCTGGTATTGGCCTTGCTTCTGCGGTGAGCTGTGCTGCGCAGGCGGTCGCGCGTCCAGTCGAGCGTGTCGGCGATGGCGGGTATCCAACGGAAGCCGGCGTGGAATTCGAGATCGACCTCCCAGGTGGAGGTGGCGGCGGAGGCCGAGTCGATTATGTTGGCGATAAGAGCGCGCTCGGGTCGCGAGTGGCTGGCCAGGGGATCGCCGGGGGAAGCACGAAGGACGGCGCTGACGAGGGAGCGGGCGAGGACAACTACTTGGTCAAGCGGGACGGCCTTGCCAAAGTGGCGGACGAGGTCGGCGTCGGAGATGGTGGCGCTGCAGAAGGCCAGTCCGCGGGGGCGAGCGAGGGAGAGGAGAGTTTCCGGGACGGAGGCCCAGGCCGCGGCGAGAGCGAGCAGCTCGTCCAGGAACGACATGGGGACAGCGACGTGGTTTACCGTGGTGGCGGGGGCAGAAGGGCATGCCGTACTTCTGGGTGGACATGGAGGGCGTGTGGGCCAAGGCGACGGCAGTGTGAAGATGCAAAAGACGGCTACGCTAGCGGCGGCGGCAGCGCAAGCGACAATGTAAGGTAATATTCGGGAGAGGAGGGTCGCTGGCTTGGAAGGTGGCTGCCGCGCGTCGTCAGGCCAAAGACTCGAGGAGGCGGAGGGGCCTATGTCGATCGGATCACACTCGACAATGTAGCACGGTGGTTGCGGGGTTGGCAGCACAGGAGGGATCGGATAGAGGATGACACGGTCGCGACGGTCAAGGTGCAGCGATACGGGACGGTTGGGGCTGGGAGTGAAGTCGGAGTGGAAGCAGATCTCGACGGGTTGCAGGATAAAGTCGGCGTCGGAGCCGGAGTCGCTGGTGTCGGGGTTGTTGGGGCCGTCCGCGTACTCGTCGTCCCCGCGGCCCGCAGGGAGACATAGGCGGACACTGAAGCGCAGCGCGTTGAAGCGATCCGGAGGATGGTCGGAAGCGCGGCCGAAGACGGCACGGAGTGGGTGGTTGTCGGCATCGGGGTTGGCATCGAGACCGAGTCGTGAGGGCATTGCAAACGAGCCGACCGACTGACCAATTGAAGCGGAATGGCTGCTGGCGGGGTGGTATTCGTACTGTTACGGTGGCAGCAGAGAGAGATTGAGTAGACTTGGGTCGCAATGAGCGCGCGAGAGAGGTTTGGAGCTGCCAGACATTGCGGCGGCGACTGTCGGCGGTGGTAAATGTGGTGATGTAGTCTGGGTAGCAAACATTGTGTGATGGCGCAAACAAAGGCAAGACGATACGAAGAAGTTGATGAATGGGAATTCAATTTCGCCCACACTGACAGTAGCAGCAATTCTCTGATTGGCTGCAGGCACATGCAGCTACCCGTCTGAACCCAGTAGGGGGGAGCTGCACCCTTGACCTCACTACGTACATAGGTACACCCAGTACCTCAGGCCAGTCCAGTCCACCCCTCCCTCTCTTTTCCGAGGTTTTTTTTTTTTTTTTTTTTTTCCCATTCTTTTCTGAACCCATCTACTCTGGCGCACGGCGCAGCGCTGAACTGTGGTGGTGGAACACTGTTGGGTGATCAGGCCAACAGCATTCTCGCACACTGCCAGGGCGCCACTGGGACGGATGCACTGTGGCTGTGCTATGCACAACGCGCACAGACACATTGACACTGCACAAAAGGCAGCACCATTACATAAGGATGCTCTCAGGCATCATGAGGGCCGAGACACCCAAGGTACGTAGGTACCTGAGCTAAGGTAGGGAAAGGTACCCAGAAGGAACCCACCGCCCCGATTCTGCCATTCAACACCATGCCGAAGCATCACGACACCACCGCCACCACATCCCTCGCAACGACAGCGACCCGAACCGAACAGAACTCGACTCCCATATCGTCGGCGGTCACTCTCTCAGCTGGCGCCTGGCAATCAATCTCGGCCCGCTCGACGCATCCATCGCTCCGAGTCACCATGTGGCTGGCCAGACCACACAGCTCTCGCACGAATGAACACGGAACAGGGTGGGAAAGAATGCACGCGGGAGGGCAGCGAAAGAGGACACGGCGCGACTGGTGGGGAGGAGTCTCCCCGCGGCCATCTTGCTCGACTCTGGCGTCCGAGTCCGCGCGTCACGTTGCTCAATCGTACCCAAGGTAACGAGAGCCTGCGACGGGACGTCGTACCACCTAGAGGAGCCCGGGTCGCAGGGTCTGTCGGCTTGCTGAGTGCGGCGATGCGAGGCATC
Source organism: Colletotrichum viniferum (assembly GCA_020226115.1). Lineage (NCBI taxonomy): Eukaryota > Fungi > Ascomycota > Sordariomycetes > Glomerellales > Glomerellaceae > Colletotrichum > Colletotrichum viniferum. The sequence goes on along the minus strand of JAGFBE010000036.1, from coordinate 54,830 downwards.
TTCGGTTGAAAAACCGGCAGAGGGGGCGTGGCATGGCGGGAAAGTTCCCGGGTAGTGTCAAGGAAGTCCTTGTTGGTGGTTAGCATCAGAACACCGAATCACGCCGACCAACCATGCGCACTCACCTCTGCCGCCGCAGCCGCATTTGTTCTCACGCTTCCAGTATTTTCTGGAGATTGGCGACCGGCCCGTTGCTTGGTTGACGAGGCTCGGCCATGTTGCCGTCGGCTTGCTTGATCGCCGCCAGTGGCGCTGGTTGCAGGTAGGGTTGTTGTTTCTTTCGTGTGGTCTCGGAGTCTCCCCCCGGCGCAGCATAGGCGGCGCAAGTGGTTGCCCAGGCGCGTCTCGGAGATGAAGGAGACGGGTGCGGTTGCGCATCAGCGTCGCATGCCCTGGGAAAGGGGAGAGAGGGAACCGAGAGAGAGCCGGAGATTTGATCATCAGATGGAAGCACGGGTCGGCTCGGTAATTATGGCGGCACACACAACACACACGGCTATGATCGTCTTCTGGGTGCCCTGGCCACGACCAAGGCAGGCCTTGGGTCGCAAACGCAGAGAAACCAGCGCTCTTTGAATTCTCTCGCACTCTGCCATGTTCCTGTCTCAACACAAACCAGCGGTCTGGCTGGCAACCTCCAATCCCAAGGGCGCAACCTGCCTCCAGGCCCACGAGCTGACTTTCACGATTCCCTCGTTGGTGCCAGTCGGCCACCTCCATCCTCCTGTTCATGCGCGTCCACGCAATAAGCCGAGAGGGGTTCGTTCATCCTCGCAGCCAGCCGAGAGGAGTTCGTCCAGAGCACAGCACAGCTCCAGGCACAGCGGGTGGGCCGGCGAACCATTGGCTGCGACTCAGGCGGATACCATTTAGATATATGACATAACGCATCTGAAAGAGCTGCTCTTCTCACCGACGGCAGGAAACGAGACAAGTTCGCAACACCATGACATTTTCAGAAAGACGCCTGCTGTCTGCCCTACCTGCTCTACCTTGGTCAACTTTTTGTCCTGGCACCATGCCCCCACCACCCCTCATCCCCCGCCATCTACCTATCCCCTGACCGCTCCATCCCGCAGTCCGAGAAGCATGTCAAACACACCGCCCGCCCTGAACACTCCCGGTCCCTGGCGCTTCACCTGCGCCCAGACCCTGTGCTTCTCCCGCACGACATTTGCCAGGCCACCTGAGCCACCTGAGCCACCCGAGCCACACGAGCCAACAATGACCGCAAACTGCAAACGCCGCTCCGCCGCTGCCAGAGCTACCAGGCGCCCACGAGTAGCGACAAGGCTGTTGATGGAGTCGCCCGGGTCGTCATCTTTGTGCTCGTTGTCTCCTCGCGCGCGAAAGGTGTCGTCATCTTGGGGAGGGCGCTGTTGGTATTGCACCTGTTGGTCCGCTTCCTCGCGGTCGACGTGAAGTTGCTGGCGGTCGACTTGAGGCTGCGTCGAAAGGCGACTACGCGCGACAAGGTTAGCGATGGAGTTGCCTGGGTTGTCATCTCTGTGCGGCTCGACGTTTCCTCGCTGGCGAAAGGTGGCATGATCTCGGGGAGGGCGCTGTTGATGTTGGACGTGTTGGTTTTGGACCTGTTGCTCTTCCGTCTCTTCGCGGCCGACTTGAGATTGCTGGCGGTTGACGTATGGTTGACTTGAAAAACGACCACGCGGGGCGACAAGGTTGTCCAGGTTGTTCTGTCCTCGCTCGCGAAAGCTGCCGTCATCTTGGGGAAGGTGCTGTTGGTGTTGCGTCTGTTGCTCTGCCTCCTCTTCGCGGTTGGTGTGAGATTGCTGCCGGTTGACATGAGGTTGAGTTGCCATGCGACCCCACGCAGCGACAGGGTTGGCGATGGAGTCGCTCGAGTCGGCATGTCCGTCCGGCTCAGGTGCCGATGATGTCTTCAATCCTGTAGCCCCTAAGCCATGAGCGTCGAGTGGAGGAAACGCAACAGGCTGAAGAGCTCCGGAGCATTGCGCGACAGTGCTCGATTGAGGGAAATGGCGAAAGATAGATGGCTGATGAATGAGCTCGTCATCTCTGACCGGCCCATTGTTGTTCTTGTTGTTGCGAAAGATGCTGCCATCGTGAGTGGCGGCGGTGGTGGTGGTGACGACCAAGTTGTCCAGTCGCCAGTTCGTCCCTGTATCAAGCAGAGGGCGTCCCCGTAGAGCTGAATGAGGCTGTTGCTGTTGTTGCGCGCGTCGGTGCGCATCCTCTTCGCAGTCGATGCGAGGTTGCTGGCGGTCGACGTGAGGCTGGCGCTGTCCCTGGGCCGGCGGAGGCTGAGGGGGAGGATCCTCATCGTCATCCCGATCCTCCATGTCCACATCGTCGTCCTCGTCCTGTCCTACCTTCTGCGGCTGCTCCTCCTGAGGCTTTTTCAGCAGCGCATCAGCAGTGGCCACCCAACTCTTCCTCACCGCCTCATCCCACGCAAACGTCTCCACGCCCGTCTCCCCATCCACGTGTTGTGTGATCTTCTTATCGTCGACCCAGCGGGACATTTCGTAGTGGAAGTGGGTCAGCATGCGGTCGCGGACGCCCGCCCACTGCGCCGGGGTGATCCGCGTAGTGTCAAGGCCCAGGCTGTTCTGGGCGAGCGCCTGGAGTCTGGGTTCGGTGCAGCCGTCGCAGCTCCAGCGGTCAGTCTTGGAGAGTGACGCTGGCGAGTGGGAGTGGCGAGCGAGGAAGCCACGGAATGCGTTCTTATCGTCTGTTGTCCAGGTGATCTGCGTCCGCCGCCCCGCGCTCTTCTTCGGTCCTGGTGTCAGCTCCTTAAGAGCTAGCTTCGCAAGAGGGTATCGCCGCCACGTCGTGAGAAGAGGCAGCTTCTGTTGTTTGTCGACTGCCATCGTTTGGGCTTCGTCTGGGGAGATGGATTGAGTGTTGATGATGCTCGACGTGGGGGAGACGATGGTCAGAGTGGAATCGCGACCTTAACGATGGTATCGTCGTGAGTCTGATGCCAGTGCTGCTGGTCTGGCGCTGTGTTCTTGGTCAACGTGTCCACCGTGACCGCTCTTGAGTTCCCGAGACACCGGATTGGCGTGTAGGCCAGGTCGGTCGCTGGGTCCCCCGGGGAGCAAACGGCGGCAAATGCCGTTTGTCGATGGGCGGGGAGAAAGACACGGCGCGGAGCTCGCGTTTCTCCGCGTGGTGCCCTTGGTCCAGTGTCGAGCGGCCTGCCTTTGTGGTTCTCCTCATACATCAACAAGCACATCTGCATCCTTTCTCGCGCCCGCCTGAGGGTCATTATCGACGCGATCGACCTCGACCAACCAGCCCCGCCAGCGTCATGGCTCAGAAACCACCCAAGAAACCGCTTAAGCTCATCACTGCCTCATCGCACGATGGCCTCCGTTCATTGGATGCCGGCGCGAAGTGGGACGAAGTTGAAGACTTGATGTCTCCAGGCACCGCCGCTGCCTTAGTTGTCATCGCCAACCCCAGCAGCTGGGGCGATTCGCCGCTCAACATACAGACCCGGGTCTACGAGATCGAGGAGACCTACCCGTCCCTCATGGGCAGCGTTTCCGGCAGCGTGTCCGGTAGCGTGGCCGGGAGCGCGGCGGCCAGCCCGGGCCTATCCGAATATCCCGACACGCCCAGCAGGATGCCGTTCGATTACTTGAGGAGACGTCAGGACGAGACGTGGAAAGTCAGCCGCCCTGCCAACCCTGCTCTGGCTTCGCTGCCCCCTCCGGCGTCGCTAGCCCCTGCTGCTGTGCTGGTCCCGTCCGGTCCGCCTCCTGGGATGGTGAGAAGTGGATCGGCCTCGGCGGCGGTCGGGGTCTCGCGCAACCCGCACACTCCGCACCGCCAAACGGCATCAGTATATGGTCCGCTCCTCCATCCACACTCTCCTCCCCCACTCCCTAACGACGTCGCAGAAGGCTACTCGGAACCCGCCCGACCAAACGAACTCTCTCCGACCGCAGTCCGCAACTGCCATTTCTCCACCCAGCCGCGTCAACAGAGCTTCCCCGCAGACATCTCGGACATGCGCCAGATGGCGCCCAAGCCTCCCGCATCGCAACCAGTTGCCAACGCCGCCGATGTCGCGGAGCTTGCCAAAATCGAAGACGATTACTACAATGCTCTAGACCGCTGGGAGAAGATCATGCAATCAGCAGTTGCCGCCGAGGGTGAGCTCCTCAGGCTCGAGCACCGTGGTGCCGCTCTCCGCGCGGTGCTGGACCCATCCGCACCGGCGCCTCCCGCGCCATGGGACACTGCGGTGGCGTCGGGTGCACTACCGATTCCTTTTAATCTTGCAGGCTCTGCTAAGCAGAAGAGGAACCGGCAGCGGACGAGAAACAAGGGGGGCGGACCGGCTGTGGAGGAGGACGTTCTGTGACAGATGTCCAAAACACCTCTCGGGTCATACCTAGTCGGGTTGCTTGGTTCCTTTCCATTTCAGTAATCCGGTGTATATCACACCTCGGCTTAGATATCCAGAACGTCCTACCTAGCAATGCTTTCCTACAAATGTCTGCTGACCTACCAATCTACCGAGACCGTTAGATACTGCTGAACGCACGCTTCAGCCGCCGCGCTTTCCTTTTCCCTCCGTGACCAACCTCCCATCGCCATAGAACTTGGTCTTGATCTCCTCCCATTTATCAAGACCCTTCACAATTGCCCTGTTCGCGACAACCGCATCGACCTCCTGCCGATCCACCCTGTCCATCATGTCCTCCACGGCGCAGCGCTCCTCGTCGATCCACGCCCCCTCGTTACTGAACGCCCGAAGATGCTCGCGCGCCTGCAGCTGCGTGGAGCCCAAGAGCTGGCCCACCACGTTCCCCGTGTTGGCGATTTCCTCCAAATACCTGTCCGTTTCGGCGAATACCGCCAGCCCGTTGTCGCTTTGCGTATCGTCTGTTTGGGTCAGCAAACTACCCACCATCTAGGCGCCCAGGAGACCACGAACCTGCCACGACATCAAGCTGCCGCCGCTTCGCCTCCGATTTCTCCCCCATCGCCGTCATCTGGTGCTGCGCTAGTCGCAGTTCCTGCTTCCCAGGGCCCCCTCTGATCCTCGCGTGCGTGTCGTTGCGATGGCGTCCGGCTCTCACGAGCATCCCGTGGTAGGCGACCAAAAGCTGGCGCGCGGTGGCCAGCGGCTTGGGGAGCGGGCACCGTTTCTTCGGGAGGACTTCACAAAAGCTCAACAAGAGTCGTCGCCACCACGGCTCGGTCTGCTTCCAAAGGATCAGTCTCTGCAACAATCAAACAGACGGTGAGATGCTGCTCTTTATACATACCATTTTATCCGGACCCGCTTCCCTCGCCGCGATTGCCTCTTTGATGATTGAGGCCTCTCTGCTCTCCCTCCGAAGCTGGCGCGCCATCCCGTGCTTATACCCATTGTTCAACTTGACGAGCTCGTGTGACATGTTCGCCGCCCCATGCAACACCAGCGAAGAGGATGCCTGCTCGGTCGCCTGCGTACCCGTAAGCTCCCTCGCAAACGCCGCCACCCACGGGATACTGGACCGCGCGAGCTGGTCTGCGTTGTACGCGACGACGTCGACGGCCAGGCGAAAAGCTGAGGCGCCGAAGTAGTGGTCACGCACGGCGATGGCCCCGTCCGAGGTTGAGGGCGGTGGACGGCCTCCTCGTGACTCGGGGGATGGGGGTGAAGGGGAGGACCAGGGTGCCAGATCCCAGAGCATTTGGAAGATGTTGAAGATGGAGGCGGGCTGGGAGTTGAGTTGGATCCAAAGGTTAGAAGCAGCGAGGGCGATGAGGGCAAGGACAAGTAAGGCGGCGCCGAAGCGAGATATGAACGTGGCGAAGAGCCAGTGGATGAGGCCCCAGAGGCAGTCTGCAAGTAAGTTGAGAACTCCTCTCCCTCCCTTCACCTCACTGGCGTTGTCTTTGGCGGCGACCTTGCCGTCTTTGATAGGCAGGGTGTCACTGCTGCTCGCGGTTACTTCGACTTTGCTGCTGGTATCGTAGTAGTTGTTTGTGATGCTTGTGCTGGTGTTGTTGTTGTTCACAGTGCTGTTCGTTTGTCTGTTGTACGTCTGGTGGCTGTTTGTCTGGCTGTTAGTGACGGCCGCGGTGGCGATTTCGGATTCGGATTCCGGTATGACCGCCAAGTGCCCGGCTCCTGCTCTCACCGCCAGCGAGGACTGGTGTTCGGCGGCGGCCGGCCTTTCGGAAGGTGGAGGAGTTGCTGTGAGTCCTTGCTCCGATGACGCTGGCCGACGAAGCGCCGCCAACTTGCGGCTCCTGCCGCCTAGTCCGGGTGGCCGTGGCAGAGACGGGCGGGCGTCTTGGATCTCAAGTTCGCCGTGCGGGTGCCTAGTATTCGCACCTGCTTGCGGGGGCGGCATTGCTGATAATCAAACTGGAAGAAAGGTATTGGGACTGAAGGAAATGAAATAGGTCTTGGAGTCGTTGAAGCGGAGTATCGAGACTGAGTGATACAGTGTATGAGACAAGTCTTGAAGTTGTTGAAGTCGAGTCCAGTTGATGCTGCGTGTTGCTTGTTTTTCTCCAAATTCTCCGTCAGCCATTCGGCGAACCAACCTGTATTTAAGCACTTTTGCCCAAAGAGTTATGACATGACATCAGAATTCCTGGGCCATCCCTCGTAAACCTCGACCATATTTGACCAGGCTAGCTGGTCTGTTCCTCATGTATCATAACAACATTTGACCTGGAAGATATCCCACAGTCGGAACAAGCCTTGTCGGTTTACCAGCAAAAGAATTCCTTGGGCGCTGCGACGAGGCCGTAACGTAAACAAAGACATTGCCGCCGTTGCGACGTCTCGGACGCGGATCTCTTGACGTGACCAAAGAGTAAAAGGGTCCGGATATTACTGGCCTAGGCCTGGATGTTTCTAGCCATTTCATTCGCGACTGAGGAAGACGATGGCGAGAATGAAAGTGGAAGCGGCGATGTCTATATATCGTGCCTATTCCACGGGGCCTTGGACGAAATTGAGCAATACCAACCCAGAGAAGGTTATCAACATGCCTCATTCGCGTTCAGACAAGGTTGGTGGTCTCAGAGATGAACCACATCACTCCTACCACTTCAAAGCATTCATGTGCTTTTATGCCACCATCCTCACCATCATTCTTGTCTTCATTGCCGCCATTTACACCATCCTTACCGCATTGTGGGCACCATCGCCTCCTGCCACTCCCGACATCCCCATTACTTCGACTTCAGCAGCCACTACTGCACAACCTCCTCCGGCCCTGCTCTCCATCTGCCGCGCGCAACACGACCTCTCCACGCTCAACCACGCCTTCAACGGCATCTACCCTACGCTGACAAACTTTCTCGGCATCGAAACCCACAAGCCACCATTCCGCGAGTCGGCGGAGACAGACCCGACGCACATGTGGGCGGAGGAGCAGAGACAGGCGATCCTCGCCGGCTGGGTTCGCATCCAGGAACGGCTGGCGTCTCGGTCCGACAATCTGGGCATGTCTATGCCGCTCGTCGGTGCCGAGAATCCCGGCGGCAACGGCGACGACGAGGAGAGAGAGGTGGATGAGATGACGAGGCGGACCTCGTCTGTTGCGACGCGTATTTGGGTCACCCTGCAGGATGATGGTGTCAGAGAGATGTACCTGCTCAATATCCTCCCGCAGATCGAACGGGCTGGTGCCGAGGCGGCGGAAAAGGTCTTGGCGGAATGGAAGAAGAAGAAGAAGTTTACCAAGAAGGAGACGGTGGCAGGGAAAGATATGCAGGACGAGATGGAGAGGGGCAAAAGAAAGGCGATGGCCAAGTGGATGGAAATGATGTGTGTTTCAGCAGGTCTGTGGCCGTCTGGAACGAACAGTAAATACCAGCAGTGATCAGTAGTTGATTCTCTTTGTCGTTATCTCATTGCATTTAATAGACGTTGTTGACTTGTCACAAGTGCAGGACCACAGTCTCATGCATTCAATTTCTCTTTGTTGCGCATGTAAGTCAGACCAGGTTGTCTTGCGCTCTAGGTTCCAGCTTCACCAACAAAGAGTGTTTTCCAATGTCGCACGGGTTGTCCCTGGAACCTTCTAAGAATCTAACATCAAGATCTTGGAGATATAATAGAACGAAATCCACTGCTGACCACCCCAATGCCACACCGCCCGCAGTCAAACCACGATCGTCAACAACTCAGAAACATCGGTCAAGCGCAACATGTCTCCATCTCCAAGCCCCGCAACCGGCACCGCGGTCCAGGGCAACTTCTCCGGCACTCGCGTCGTGGACACCAAGGAGAGTAAGTCACACTCAACCCGCAGACATCGCGAGCATTTCCCGTTCGCTCACATTGCACTCACAGGCTCCGTCACCGACCTCGCCGAGGAACACAAACGGAAGGTCAAGGAGGCCGTCAGCAGCAAGACTGTCGATCACGCCTTCCGGGCCCGCCAAATACTTCGCTTCCTCAAAGACAAGCACTCCGGTCTCAAGGAGCACCGCCAGAATGCTAGAAATACGCTCGAGGGTCTAGACCCCGGACTCGACCGCACCAAGAAGCTGGCGGAGTCAACAGAGGCAACAGCAGGTGAAGAGAAGTGGATGACGGGCTGGGAGAGCTCGCCGGGAGCTTTGACTGGATACATCAAGAGACACGTCAAGAAGTGGATCGAGAAGAAGATGGACGAGGTTGATAGTCCCAGCACGTCAGAGGGGCAAGCTGTGGCTGCTGGCGAGGAGCCTGAGGAGGCCGAGGCCGAGGCCGAGAGCGGCGGCATGCCCCCGGAGGAGGGTGGAAACACGACAGCTCTTGATGTCGGACGCACTCTTGGCGAAGAATCACCAGTCGAAGACTCCCTTATCGTGGACATTGGGCAGGCCCTGAGCAAGGTCCGGCTCCGCGCCAACGTCCTGCTCAACAACAACGGTCGGCTCCGCGACAACGTCCTGCCCAGCAACAGCCAGCTACCCAACAACTTCCAGCCCCGGAAAAGCGACGACAACGTCCTGCTCAATAACAACAACCAGCTCCGCGACGTCCTGCTCAGCAACAACAACAGGCCCAGCGACAACGTTCCGCCCAGCAACAACGTACATCCTGTCAACAATGTCCAACTTGTCAACAACCCGCTTTCCAACAAGGACCCACTTCCCAGCGTGTGGATGCCGGATGGCGTGGAGAGTGAACTTGAGCCCCTTTCGGACACCAACACGGACGGCGGGGCGATCCAAGACATTCCAGGCACGTATCCTGGTCAGGAAGCCGTCGTCAAGGAGCAGCGCGAGATGCCGACTGACATGGTTGCTCAGCCCGCTGGTAATACATCAGCCAGACACCCCGTGCCGGCGGCAACTGCCCAACTTGAGCTCAATCCTCGCGCGTTTCCCGACTACGTCTCGTTCGCCTTCAGTCGCGCCATGAGAAACAAAGACATGGATGGCGCGACAAGAGCACTGAACTCCGCACCTCCGGCCATGGGGATCGACCGAGACTGGTACACGTGGTATCGCGCTTCCAGGGGAAAGGATGGAAATGGCAAAAGGTCTGCATAATGTATCAAGCGTAAGGTAGCGGCAGAGGCTCGACTGGAGGTGTCGGCTGTGCGACATAATATCAAGTTCGTTTGGGAACCCGAGGGCGAGGATCTGTGATATCGTGATGATGTGTTTTCTCAGACTCGGACGACTTTCGTGGCGAGGATTGATGTGGTTGGACGGGCGATACGTTCCTGCGTTCGTGAGGTTATGCATCTAGGTATGATGCATGCTGTCGTATGCAAGAAGTGAATTCACCCACCTATATGCGTCTTAGATGCATAAACACACATCAGCCCAACTCAGCTTGTGTAAGGCAGGTGCTACAGATGAGGTATCCGTACCTCCCCTCCATCCAGGGCTGCGGTGCGGTGTCAGTACGTCACCTAGGAAGGTAGGTACGTACGCGCCTACCTGCCCGCGGCGTGCGTCTCGGCTGCCCATGAAATCCACCAGACTCGCGGGACGTGCACCGAACTGCTTCTGACGCCTCAAATATCGCCCTTGCCTTCCTTGCCTGACATCACCACCTCACGGTGCATGGGGGCGATAGGTACTGCGACTCGCGACTCCAGTGTCCATCCACTCGGCGACCCTCCACATCTTCCTCAAACGTCGGAATTATCCTCCTTGTCGCACCCTCTCACCCTCCCCGGGACACCACGCTTCCTCGTTACCTATTCGGCCGACATTATCTCGTTACCTAGGCAGTGCCATCAGCCTGGTTTTTTTCTAACCCGTCCCAACCCCTCTTCCACGTCATTGAATCCACCAGTTTGGTGGTCATTTTTGCAAGGTACGATGGCACCATCTGCTGCGGCCGACGCATCCTCCCTCCACGACATCGTTTGCCGTTTATCCCCTACCAGCGAACAACGACTCATTGCCTTCACACAGGAAGTCGCTCTGCTGGAGATCGACGCAACAAAAATATTCCAAACCCTAACGGCGCTCGAAAAAACGTTTTTAGAAACGGAAAAAAATCGACCCCGTGGGATTTCGCAACTGCTACCTCCCAAAGTCAACGCGAGCAGCTTTAATCGCCCTGCTCCCAAGCCAACTCTTTCAGCTTCCCGACAAGACTAAGCCCAAGGTCGCAAGCGCCTGCAGATTCTGGGGCGTGAGCCAGGAGAAGCTGCTATTTTGTCTCGGGTACGATTACTGCAAACATGGGCAGCGCTTCTTCGATAAGCTAGTAGGCCTTTCGAAAACGTGCACAAGTTGGAGCCACTCAGTCAAGCTGCTCAACCAGAGAGCTTCAGCCCGGCGACGAGACCGAGGGGCTTTTCGCGACACCCGCAACGTCTCTTTCAAAGGCGTGGATATCAACGCCATCGGGATCATTTTGAACGACATCAATGCGGTAATCAGCGATCTTACAACACCCCTCCAGAATTCTCCACGGAAGCTTCGAACACCGTCTCTTTCCCCGCCAGCTCACACGCCCTCTACATCTTCATCGCCGACCCCACGTCGCGAAGAGATACCCGACCAAGGCCCTACGCAGTCTCCGGAAGTCGGCCGAAACGACCACGAGCATATACACGACGACGTTACCCTGCTGCAACCCGTCCCCGATATCCACGACGGCAGGTCGCCTAGCCCCAGCCTTCCCAGTATCGAAGACAACGAGCAACGCGTACAACAACCAGATGGCTGGAACCCCCTAAGCATCACAGAAACCCCCTTCGATCTCGACAACGACAGTGTCGAACCCGACATCAACGACAACAACGACGACAACGACAACGACAACGACGACGGCGACGACGGTGGTTGCGGCGGCGGCGGCGACACATTCTTCCCAGCCTCTGAACAAAACGTGGGTTTCAGTAGGCTGGAACCAAGGACGACTACGCAGCTCAAGTTTCCCCTCCTCGCAGCGAAAATGGCCGAGCCTGAGAGAAAACGACGGCGGCTGGACTTTGCCAGCCAGAGCGACCTCCTCGCCCTCGGAGATGACAACTGGTTGCACGGCGACTTTGTCAATATCCCTTTGCAGGAACTTTGCGGCATCCAAGACCCAAAGGTCTTTGTTATGACCTCCTACTATACCGCAATGCTTTTCAACAAGGCATACCGTCCAACTGGCTGGATCGTCGAGGGCGTGGCGGCATGCGAGAGAATTTTCATGGTCTGCAATCTCTCAAGGAACCACTGGGCGCTGCTCGTCATCCAGAAGCGCGGATTCCAAGCGGCGTCCGTCGATCTGTACGATTCTCTTCAGTCGTACACAGGCGTCCAGGAAGCTCAGAGTTTAGCGGACGCTTTTATCAATGCATATCTGCCGCAGACTCCTTCTAGCAAACGCAAGTTGATCCTGACAACTGCGCCACAGCAACAAAATGGGTCCGACTGTGGCGTCTTCACGGTGGCATTTGGTCTCTTTGTCGCCTCCCGAAACCCGATCCCCGCCCGCCTGGACGGCAAAATTTGGCGTCGTGTGCTTGCGATGTTTCTTGGGTCCGCGGTCACGGATTAGGAGTCTGCGATTCTGCAACCTGCACAAAACGCGTCTCTGCCGGCAAACAATCCCCAGCCGGCGGCAAATGCCGACCCATACGAGGCACACCGCGAGCAACAAAGCGTTTTGAAATCCCGAGTCAAGACCCAGTACAACACGTTAGTCGGCATTCACAGTTCACTCGAATCGGCCATACGCCTGTTCGACGAGGTTCTCCTGGTCTCCGACAAGATTATCACACAACTGCGTCAAAAACTTGCTGAAAACGAGGCATAGGATGTTCTACGGGTGAACGCAGGCGGTGCTCGCCAAGTGTCAGCGCTTGATGCCCAGGAGTTGGAGAACGCGACCGACGCCAGGGCTCGCACGGTGGAAGTTCAGGATGTGCTTCGCGGACTGGGGGATCGTATCGACTGTTTGATGAGCCAGCTTTGGACCCGTGCCGCAATTTTCGCAGATCCAGCATGAGCCAAACCAAGCATGTCAATTTTTAAGCAAGGGAGCTGTTGTGTTGGGGATATCATTACGCAAAGGATTGTGTGCGAGGCGCTGTTTGTGCGCGCGGGTATGGGCGACAGCTGGACATGTAGAGGTCAGCTTGCAACGGTTATTGGGCGGTAATTGTTTGTTTATGGTTCGGGGGCGCTTTTTGGTCGGGCAGTAATTGTAGATATGTTTATGAGAGTCCAAGACCTCCGCGTCTTCGCGGCAATTTCCATCGTCGTCAACCTCATTGAGCCGGCTACGGCAACCTTATTGAGCTGAGAACTTTGCTGGCCTCGCTGAAGTCCCACCGGTTAAGAAATTGAAACTTCACACTGTTCATTGGTTGCTTGCATTCCTGCGAGGAAGCACTCAGCAAACGTGCCCTTTTCTTCCTGCAGGCCCAATTTCTCGCATCCACTTCAACCACGCATCTCCATCTTAGATAGCTTGGTCGAAATGCCGCCCTATCTTAGATTAGCCCTGCGATACGAACTTCATGCTTGTTGATGTGCACGTCTTGATTTCCTTGGAAGTTATGCGAAGGTGGACGATGCTGATGCACAGCCGACCAGAGTTCGTGATGGAGCCCGGGCAGCTCAACACCTCATCGCATCAACAAACCGGTATGGAAGACTGCCAATTTTTCCTTTACAGAGCGACTACTTTTCCTGTGGCTAGACTTTTCCCTGCTGTCGTCGTCGCCAAGTACACAGGAAATGCAGCCGCCCAGACACGGGAAAATGAGGCGGTCTCGGGCATGGCACTGTCGCTGTACTTACAGGGGACAACGTGCTGATTTTCGCACTAACCCCACTGGACACCTCGCACGGATCTGGTCAGTGCACCTGCCGCCCACGCCACGGGAACACCAAATCTGGATGGAACCATGCTCCACTCGGGATGGTCACGAAGCTCCCACTTCCACGCTGGCGGGGGAGTTCTCAGGCTAGTTGCGAATGGCACCGCAGAAGCTGGGACTGTGATTGACGACAAATGTCGAAGCTGGTGTTCGATGCGCTACAGCCGCTGGTTTTGTCTCACGGGTTCGTGGGGATTTACGCAGGATGTGAATGCACTGCACTGCAAGTGGCCGTTGTTGCCCATCTGCCCTGACCTGGGTAGTTGACGTCTTCCGTGTTCGTGACGCCCTCTAGGGCGCGCTGGTATCCGGCAGTCAGCCGTTCAAGCAGGCGACGTTGCGTCACGACAGACCTACGGACCACACTAATGAAGTGGCAGCTCCGGTACGTACCTGCCAATCACAGGGGCTACAGACCGAAACATCGACATGTAGCCACTGAACACACCAACAGTTCGTTGGTACGGACGAGCCGTCCAGAGTTTGTTGAACTAAGAATCCGCATCGAGCCACCCAAAAAGTCTGCCACCACGGGAGAACAAAAAAAAAAAAAAAAAAAAAAAACGTCGGCATCGAGCCACCAAGAAACGATCGGCACGCTAGGATAATCCCTGTGCTGTAACTCACCTTACCCACCCCGCTCTGCCACCAATACCATTCTCCCACTAATGCACCATCACCGTTGAACATGTTCCATGCGAAGTAAAAGGAAAATAGGCATCAAGCCACTGGATGAGTCTCATGCGAATCCAAAATCACTATGGAGCCGCTGGATCTGTGGCCGGTACTGTTCGGCCATGCGCACCCGTTCAATCGCGTGAGATGCAGCAAACGGACTTTGGCCATCCAGGTTCTCGTCACTTGTCCAGTGGCCGCATGTCGAAAAGCCGGCACGCAGCTATTGAACCGGATGGATGCACCAGAACCACGAATTGAATTTACAATTGCTCTCCGTGTGTGACGACAAACAAACATGATCGTGCACTCAAGTGTTGACATTGCGACAGATAGTTCCGGCTTGTGCTTTCAGCCTGCCCAGGCGGATGTGAAGTTCAACGAAGCGGAAACAGACGACTTGGAAATATTGAGCTGCGCAATTAATAGCCAAGAATCCTCTAAGAATATCCACTCAATTGACGCGAGCATGTTAAAGCCTGGAGACGTCGCTAGAAAACGTAGCACAAGTACTTAGAAGGGAAGCCGGAAGCTCGACTTTTACGTAGTGGTGTCTCCGACTGCAAGCACTGCACGCCAGGCCCTGGAGCCCCACCGCCCGAGATGGGATCCACCGTGCGAAATTTCGCACAAGCCCCACATTTAGGATCCAGAGATCTGGCTCCATTGGCCCTAACAGCAAGGGGCGCTGGACACGACGCTCCCGTTAGGCAAGCGCGAATTGAGAGAGTCGCCGTCACTTTTAAAGCTGCGATAGCTTCGCAACGGCGCGGCGCGCCACGTCGAGCAATCATCGCAAAGAATTGAAGACTGAACTTATACTCATGCAAGGATGTCTGTTTTTTAAAGATCTTTTGGAATAGAGATACTAAAGACGTATGTCTCCGTTAGACTTCGGTCTTGCTCGACTGTGAATAGTATGAGGAAATAGGCATGCATTGGTCTGAATGACACGACGCGAATGCCGACTAAGCGAATGGTTCGTTCCTAGATAAGGTAGCTATAGCGGGGGTCACAGTGGGGGCATTTCCCCAGACGTACAGATACTTTACCTCAGCATTCCTGTGCGAAATTTCGCACAAGCCCCACAATTATAATCGAGAGGTCTGGAACGATTGGCCAAGTCGCCGGCGCGCACCTTGCCTGCTAAGTATATTAGGAAGGTAGACTGGCGATGCGCCTTCCCGTGTGTAGGTGGGCTTCAGGCAGCTAGCTACACCACATTCACCCCGCCTTGATCAAACAGAAGCGATGCTTTCTCCTTCCTGCCCAAGAGCAGACAGACATTCGCGAAAAGCCAGCCGCTGCGCGCAGTCTTCCCTTACCAGGCCCCAGTGTGCAGCCTGCGATCCCATCCGCATGGTTTCCCTCTCACTACGAAGTTTGACGACGTTGCTCTGTCTCTTCTTTTCGTACTTCTACAGTCGCCGCTGCTCGTCGTGCCGCCCGTCGCGTGCATGAACGCGCGTGTTCTCCATGATACGGCAACCAGAAGCAGCCATTTCTCTCCAGGACGACGTCCAACACTTCGTCACCGACACCCTCGCAAGGTGTAGAGAGATCGCCGCGCACGGCAACGCTATCTTCGATAATCTTTTGCGCTTGGAGAACAGGCTCCCGCCTGGTCTCGACAGCTTCGAATTCCGCCGCCAGCTGCCTCCTCACGCCCAGGCAGCGGTGATTGAGGTTTTCAACAGGGCCATCCAGCCACACCAAAGATCGGCACCAAAGATTCGCAAAGCCTGCGAGAAGTGGAACGTCGAAAAAGGAGTCCTCTTCTTCTACCTCGGTCACACCAACAGCATCGCATTTTGGTCCGCCATCAAGAACCTGTCCGACGCTTGCTCGTCTTGGCCCGAGGCCCTCAACAATCTCCACCACGCCGCCCGTACGCGCAGAAGCGGCCTGCTGCATGGGCACCCGGGCGTGAACTACGACACTCCAGGCTTTTTGGTTTTCGACGTCGTTCAAACTTGTCGGTTGATGGGAGGCCTGGTCTCAACCGAACGTCAGACGCTCAATCGGCAAACACTGCCCGGTTTACTTCCACCGGCGAGTAGCGACAAATCTTCGCAGACCACTGAAACCGAATCTGTGTCCGCCTCCTCAGCTTTTCGAGTCTCCCGTGGCAGCAACAGAGCAGTCGCCAGTCAAGAGCAGCGCACCAGCAGCATTAGTCCCAGCGGCAAGGCGGATTTGGAAGCACACGGCGAGCGAGAACAGTCCAGCATCGACCAGACAGAGACCGACTCTCGTCGCCCACCTATTGGTGCTAGAGCGGATATCGTTGACAATAGTACCACCCGAAGCACCAAGCTGACGATTTCCACCCGAAGCATGTCAACCACTGCCGTGCCCACCTTTGCCAGCGAACCGAACTCGCAATCAAATACGACTACTACTGCCAAGCCCACATCTCTCGCCAACCTGAACTCGGAACCAAATATCACTGCCACTGTCGAGCCCACCTGTGCCACCAACCCGGCCGCGGAAACAGATACCACCACCATTTCGAGCATGTCCATGGACAGCATCCAGAAAAAGCGGCCTGCTGAAGGTGCGTGTGTGGAAAGCCCCTCGTACCTCAAAGAAATGGGCGTGCTGACACTGCCAGGTATTTCAAATGAGGAAAACAGTCCCAAAAAGTCCAAGACCGTCCGGGCCACCGGCCACGACAGCACCGCCTCCGTTACCAATGCCGAAACACACGTTTCGTCTGACAAGTTGATGAAATGCCTGAAGAAAATTGCGATCGCCCATTCGGGTGTCATGGTAGTGGACCCGCGGCTCCTCGACAAGATTGCCGCTGGTGACCACGACGCGCCTCAAGACGTCAAAGACACTGTGAAGACATTCTCTTCGTTCATCATGCCCCTACGCATCAACCAGCATGAATGGACGATGACCTTTTTGGTGGTGGACGGAGAGGAACCTCGCGCTCAGTTTCACGATCCGGCGGCATCAATCACTAACGCGGAGGAGGCGAAGAGAGTGGTGGCTGCGTTCCTCCTACAATTCTTCCCAGACATGGCGCCCGACTTGCTGCTCTTCTCTCGAAGCTTCACTCCGGCTTACGGACTGACAAGCGCGAAAGACTCGGGAGTAATTATGTTCCTCATCGTGGTATCCGACAGGTTTGCACCTATAACCGTCAACATTTCGCTATGGCGACACATCATGGCGGTGCTTCTGGGAGAATCTTCGGACTGGAATGAGCTTCTCCGTCTGGACCGCAAGCCTCCTGACATGCCCGAGGAACCTGTGCGGGAGTCCGGCGCCAGCACCCTGCAGCTCGTGGAGTGGAAACGAGAGCATGATGAGTGGTGGTACCACAGAATGGAGATATTGATGGCCAGGGCCGCAAGCGACATGAATGATGCGTACGAGTCACTTAATACGGTAGTGGAAGCCCGGACTTCTCTGAAACCCGTGTTGCAAGCCATGACCATCCGTCAAACGAAGGCGCTAGGCCATGAAAAGCAGACTTCATGCCCGAACGCCTCTGAGAAGGCGTTTGAGGAGTTGGAACGCGTGACAACGGAGATCTCCAACGTCCTTAGCCGCCTTAAGAACAAGGAAAATGAGCTGAGAACGGTAGCTCAAGAGTGTGCCGAGGAGAAGAAGCAACTGTCGCTGTTCTTCTAGGCAGGGCATACGAGCACAGAACATGACTACCGGCAGAAATTAGAGTTAGTACATGGTGGCTAAACGAGTGGCAAGTCATAAAGACAAGCCAGCCAATACATCACTTCATCAATAGAATGCTGTGCACATTATCCTGTACTGACACTTATTCCCCCCGTCAAGAAATTGTGAATAATGCCCATGGCCCCGACATTCTTAAGACTGCAGTCGCGTTCTGTCAGCCCGAACTCCGCCTCTTCATTGCATGGTGCCGAGCACCAGCAGCGAGAGGAGAAGTCTCTGGGCAGTTTGTATGGAGCCCCGATTTGAGCTTTTCCACGTCCTCTGACCGGCTTCATTGAGGTGCTCTGATCTGACGCGACTTTAATCGTCTCGGAAAGTCGCGTGACGACGCACCAGGCAAAGAAGGCAGTTGCGACGGCAGACGCGCCTGCCGCCACCTGTGCAATCGCATGCAGTAATTGCCACCGCCCCCCGCTGGAAGCTGCAGCGTCTTTTTTATCTCAACCAGACATTTCCACTCGAGAGCTTGGGTGCCTCGGCGATCCCCCCAAAATATTCAGACCACCGGACGATTGCTTTGTTCATTACGAAGACGACAAAACAGTGAGCCCCTTGCTACGCGAACGAACGGATCACAAGATGCAGCGCAAGTCGCCAAACAACAAGGACGAGCAGGAGCCGGCCAACGGCACCGACAGCACAAGCGAAGTCCGAAAACGCGGCGTGCGACACAAACGCGGACCACAAACCACACAGGAGCAGGCCAAGACTGGTCGCGACCTGGCGCAAATCAAGAGCGACATCGCGGACCTGGCTGCACGTCGGCCGGAAAATGTCAGTCCTGCTACGGCGCTGGTGGAAATTGCCGAGAAGATTGAGGCCATGAGGAATCAGCAAAGCAACGCGGCGCACAGAGATGAGGGGGAGGGAGCCGGCAGAGGGGATGGATCGTGAGCAAGGAAGATGGGGCCAGGCATGGGGTTCTCAGAAGCGGGATGGTGCGGGACAGTGATATCGTGGGAGGGAGAAGAGGAGAGTGAGTCCTGCTCAGGGTTGGATGAAGCAGTCAGGTAGAAGGATCACGGGGCCTCATTCCCAGAACAAGCAGCAGATAAGGCAGAGCACCTGCTCCGGAGGAAACATGTCTTGGAGCATAACCTTCCTTTGCGCACGAGTGGCAGTACCTACTGAATCAAGAATGTCCTTTCAGATGCTCTGACCTCTCTCTCTTGCCCGTCGCGTCTCTTGCCGTGACATTCCTGGCAGTCATGTCCCTTGGCAGTCACCTCATCTGTAAATGGCGTTTCTTACCCGCCACCCCTCTTTCCAGTCACCAACACAGAAGTCTGCGCAGACATCCGCTCTGGCTGAGAAACTGCGCGTACACAGCGACGACACCACAACGACAACATCGCAGCGAAAACATCACAGCAACAACAAGCTCGTCTTTTTCGCTCGCAATTCATTTTTGTTGCATCGCGCAAGGGCGATCCCATCGATTCGAGCGAGGACCAACGTGCGATGACTGCATCGCCATAGAAAAGCCGTCGATCGAGACGTGCACCACGAACGAACGATCACGAACTGCCCGAGCTCACAGCGGGGTTGGTCGGATTACCAGGTTACCATATGGTAATCTGGTAACCTGGGGCGTAATCATCCAATTGATGCATGGAAGGAGAGCTTGTACGCATACGTGACTGCCTGCTCCGGCTTGCGCAGGTGCCATTTGATCGTCCCTTCTCAATATCATTTCACAAGTAGCACACCTGCCATGTCTGTCATTTCATGTCTCTTTTGGAAACTGGGACCTTCCATGTCACCGTCATAGTGCACTTCCGGAAGCCACGCTCCCTGCCTGGATCGGTTCATCCAAGTCCCGTGACATGCCATTCCTGGAAATAAGCCCATGGCAATGTCCAAGTTCGTCGTAATTGCAAGTTTTCATTCTGTCTGTGTCTCGTGTGTTCAATTTCATCGTGACTGTAAGATTGCTTTCATGTAACCTCCTTAACGACGACAGCCTCTGCATCCCTCAGCATCCCAGGCGAAGTCTCGTTCTTTATTCAAGTCTTGTACGACCATTTCGTCCTTTGCCCCTCCTTGAAGTTTACCTCTGCCACCATGTCTGCCGAGCCGGCTTCCAGAGCATCCTCCCCCGGCCGACATGCCGCCCCTTTCACTATCAAGAGGAGCGCCACCATCCGCAACCTCCGCACCAAGCTATCCGACGCCCTCGAGGATGCCGATGCCAATCAAGAGGCATTTGTCGAGTTGTACAACGAGCTGCACCAGAAATGGTGGGAAGAGGCTCGTAAGCTCAACATCATGGGCGGGCACCACGGCCTCCGCGGTCATGTTCTCGATTGGCCGGTTTTCTTTCGCGATCTAAGCTCGCAACAGCACACGGAGGATCTACTGCACATCGTCTTCCAGAGAGAATGGGCTGCCGCGACTCGGAAGCATAGCCCTAAGCTCGTCAATGCTCAGAAGGCTTTGGGCCTGACTAGCACTATTGAGCTTGTTCTGGAGATCGGCCCCGATGCTATCATCAACACCAAGGCTGTCGCCGGCATCTCTTCTTTGCGTGTCCCGACCAACCATGAAGCTGTCCCCGCCGCCACCATTCGCGCCAAGATCCTCGATCTTATGCTGGCCAGCTGGCGGGATGGAGATCCGGCTCCAGTTCCCACCACTGACAACATCACCAACGCCGTCAATGGTATGCCACCTAATTTTGTATGTAGACGATTTGAAATGTTGCTGACAGTAGTTAAGCTCTGAAAGCTGCCGCTCGCCCTAAGGCTGCCGCAACCCAGAAGAGAACTCGTAAGAGAAAGGCGCAGACTGCTGAGCCGGAAGATGACGAGGACGAGCCAGAGGAGCCTCGGGCCAAGCGACGCCGCACTACCATCGACCTCGATATTGAGGAGTCCATGGGCGATAACTACGTTGCGAGCATCCTCAACAACGGCGAGGCCACAATGCTCACCACTGTGCTTCACAGCGAGGGTTCGATGACCATGAGTCTCTGCAACGATGAGACCATGGCAGGCAATGAGAGTCGCCGTTTCTCGGAGCTGTTCGACGACTCAGTGAATGATGAGCTTGACGATGAGACGAGAAATGGCCGGACTGGGGAGTTATTCGAGATGCTCCGCGAGCAGGATGAGATGGACTCGCTTGTGAGAGAGCAGGTTGAGCTGTCGCTCCGAATCCAGAAGAAAGGCGCAGCTAAGGTTGAGGCGGGTGCCGGGGGTAGTTTGATGAACGCGGCCTTTTCGGTCTTGGCTGGCTCGGCTGCCATGGTCGTGGAGACGGCTAAGAGGGATGGCCTATTGGCATACCTGGAGAAGCGAAAGCAAGAGAGGGCCAAGTATGGATACCCGCCTGACGACGAGGAGCCCGAGGACGATCAGCAGCCCGAAGATGATCAGTAAGGTGCTGAACGATGTTTGAGCAGTGTTTTTGGTGGTTCGAAAATGTCGGGTCTCACGCATCCAATATCATATGAAAGCAACAAGTGGCCGGCCGCAACAGCCGAGTCTTTTCTTTTTTGGTGCGCAGAAGAATGTTCCTGATTTCATCTGTGCCAGTGAAGTGATGCAATGCATCCTATGCGGAATGACGGAATGTGCGTGACATTGATCTGCCGTCGGAGTGAATTACACGTCAAACACAGATGCAAGCTCTGAAAATTCAGAAGGAAGCTTTTCACATCAGTAGGCGTCTTCTATGGGCTCAAGTAGCCGCTATTACGTCTGGATTGGGTTCTGACTAAATCGCTTTCAACATTCAACCTCCTTATTGTCACTAGAAGATACATCAAGCGATTTATATAAAGCGCAATTTTGACTGACTCCAAAGAGCACAGATCCTCGGCAGACCTTTCTAGCGATGAGAGAAATCAACCTGATCCTTGTCGAACGGCAAATTGAGGGCTACTGTGTGTGGGAACAGGGGATTCCACGCCATGGATATTTCTGCGGTCGGTACATTCAGTAAGGACGTGATGAAAAGTGACCGAGCTAGCTTGGAAGAATAGCTGAAAAGTGAGAGCATAGATGAACGTAAAAGTAGATCTCCAGATGCTTCGGACATGTCACATACCTGGATGAACTTGGATCAACTTCGAAATCAAAGACGCTTGGAACGAGGTTTAGTCCAGAGCCATTCGTATTGACCAGCTTCCCAAAGTAGCCCGCAGAAAAGTGAATCTGTAGAATAGCGCCAAGTGCCTGACAACGTCGGAGGCAAAACTCACGGGCAGTGTTCTAGCACATCTTGAAGCCGACCACACAGCCATCTGCGGGTACCTGTAGGGAGCACATCATTTTCGTGTGAAGAATGAGGAGCAGCCCATCTTTAATCAGCTGTGATGTTTGATTGAAACTTGAATCCATGGGATGGAGCAGATTATCATAGTTGGGTAAAAGTTCTTGCAGCTTGTACAAATGCAGATAAATGCCAGACATGGGTGTGTCTGGCATCAAATACGAGTGCTCGATGAGAAAGGAGGTGGCCGGAATGATGGCGTTTTGCGTGAAGTAGCTTGACTAACCTAGCCACAAGAACCGTGCATGCCTGGCCACAAACCTGCGTTGCCGATGCCTCACAGTAAGGCGGGATACGAGCCGGCATTCGGGCTGGTATTTGGAGCTCCGCCCGGTGTAGGATCCGGGCCGGCGTCCTTCTCGAATGTGCGAAGAAAGTGGAGAAATCATCCGCGCATTGCTGGCGCGAGTCATCAAGTTACCCCTTCGAGTACTCAGCTGGTCTATGATTGGACACTGCTAGCACGAGCTCCGTAAATCCATCGGCGCCGTCCCAACGCCTCGCCAAAAGGCGACGGCACCTTTGAGGTCAGAATCCTAGCGAATATCTTTCGTCTTAAGAGAAACGCGCCCAATTTGCATGCATATTGCCGACACCACAGATAAGAAACCGGCATTTTTCGTCTGACGATTGAGAAGTGCACCAACTTCTAAGGTGCCTCACTCTTGGTTCGCATCATCAGCCACATGCTTCCATTGCCTTGCTAATCTTTAGTCAGCTATCTGAGCGACGGCTGACATAGAATACAATCGTGGATGACGTCCTCTGCAACTTTCTTGACCGAAGTGAGCCAGTCGAAGGCAATCTAAATGGGTTGCAAACTCTTTTCTGATGCCAACATTGATCCCAAAGCGATTCAAGCAATGACAACCGGGAATCTACCGACTCTCATAATCGCTCCTCGTGATGAGATTAATCGTACTTTTCACTGTTCACGGCGGTGTCTCAACAATGAAGCGATCTCATCATGAAAGCGTGATGTTGTCCCAGTTAAGCAACGGATTTGGCCATGTGAGGTGATCTCCTTTCGCGATGTCGTCCGCTCGGGTGAATGATGGCTTCTTGAGGCGTGACTTCTACTTACAAGCCATTGTCAAGCTTTTGGATTGCCCTTGAGACATCCCGCAGGGTAGATCACTGGCAAGATACCCATCTCAGTGTCCACAACACCGACAAGAGTCAACATGGCGCATGATCTCACCAGACTCTGCCATTAATGTCTGACAGTAAACAGGAATTAAATTTGAAGCCAGAAGTGCTTGAAACAGACCATCGGTTGCTGAGGAAAGAAGGCAGGCCCAGCTGTACCATGATCGAGCCATCCTCAGGCTTGTACTCTGGGTCGTGAGACGACGATGATGCAGCCGCCGCCGCCGCCGCCGCCGCCGCTTGCTTGGGCATTATCTGGTTGTCTGTTACTCACAAAGGTTGCAAATTCAGCTTTTTAAAGCAGATACGCTGCAGCGGGTGAAGTGGCCGGGAGATCGTGCAAGGAGGAATTGTTTCAGGTCCTGGGCCGTGATATATGGTCTCTCTCATAACAAAGGTCTTTGTCATGGACCCACAACCGAAAGTTGTCCATCTTCGACGGGATGCCGCATTGTCAGAGAGTGGGAATTTGGACCCCGAAAGGGACGAAGATGCACACGTGTGACGGTGTCTCGTATGTCTTGAGGCTCTTCAAGGGCAGGCCAATACTTACGATGTGACATGAGTTGTTGTTATCATCAGATCTTAGAGTTGCAATCAATACAAAATGCTGCCAGCCAAGAGGAGAGCCTGTGCCAGATGTATTGACCATGATAATGAGACGGAGTTCGCTCCAATATCCTTTGAAGAGGCAGCAAATAGATAAGCTTGATAAACATTAACGGGCACGCAGAATGAGTTCTTATACAATTGAAATGGATGGCAAGGAGATTGAAATGCTCTTCAAACGTCGACTCAGAGGTTGACTGGCGCTTTATGGTCGAGCATACCTAATGTCTCCCCACTGGGATGAGGAACTAAGTGACAGATCGGAAGACCAACATTTGGACCCCTTGATATTCCTGGATATCGTTTCAAAGTCAAGGGCCGGGGTCATCTCGTCCCTTGATTTTCGAAGTATTGTTGAAATCATTATGGTTAATGAAGGATACCAAGGTCTTGATATCTAGCATTACAAACACAAAAGTAACGATGGGAGACCAGAGTAGTTTCGCAACCACCCAGAACTAGGCTGGAGCAATAAAGCCGTGCAAAGACACTCAGAACCGCTCAATCTGTATGCTCAGAGGCGCAAGGCTCACGGTTAGCCCCAGCATAATTGAGAACCCAGTGATCCAAAAGTTGAGACCATTCTTGCCACCATTAGGAACATCAGCAGTAGCCAAGACAGCTGTAGTGCTGTTCAGCTTGAGAATGAAATTGACATCGTAGGCGTCTTGCTAGATTGGAGTTATGCTGGTGTAGGAGCAGTCCGCCAGATTCATGTTGATGTTCTTGAGAGTGAAAATGCAACCTCTGTCAACAGCACTGAATAGCACCTTATTGAGATAGTTGATGATTGCAGGCAAATTCGCGCCAAACAAGTCATCAACCAGTGGAGGAATGAGGCCTGAACCTACAAAGTCTAATTATAAGTTACCAGAAGAATCTGGAGATGAAATACCAGCTACCTTATATTCATCAAACTGAGTCAGGCTGTCGCTGGTGTCATTTCATGCCCTGCTAAGCTTGACATAGAGCTTATGGTTGTGATTAATTCCCAGGCCGAAGAAATAGTGGTCAGGGAACCAGGATATGCAGACAGTCTGACTTTTGGAGCTATCAGCATTGACAGGACCTTTCTAGAAGTTGTAGCTCATGTTATGGGCGTTCGGGATGTCGACGTCAACGGATGCAAGGAAATAGTTCCACACTGTCATGACGGCATCGGCCGTTGCTTACAGGGTAGGGGTTGCACCTAGACCTGGTCCCATGATAACTGCTGCATCCCCTGTGACTGCTGCATCATGGGCTGTAGCCGTGGCTTCCTTAAGAGGAGGACTTTCAGACTGTGGTGCGGACACGCCAACCGAGAGCGTTGCAGTAGATGATAGTACTCCTTCTGCTGCCATTGCTGCAACCCAAACATGCCAGCGATGCATACCTTTAGACCCATGCCCGCAGGACGTGGCATTGCGCATCCAGCTGCGCTCGTGTTAGTATGACATTCGCATGTCAAGCATCCAGACCATTTGATATTCTGTGTTCCTACGAGCAGCTATGGCGGATGCACTTCACCTTCAGATATTTGTAATGAACCAGTGGATGGTATGCCTAAAGGAACGAAGCGTTGTTCATCTCGTTAGCGACCAAGACATGGGAGTTTTGGGTCCCGCTAGGTATATCCAGTATGGGAATACCCCCAGTGGGTAGAAGCGGGAGGGCTGAACACTCCCGTGTCTCGGTTGTCAAGGAGATGCGTAGGATGAGAACATGTCAGTGAAGGGCGAGGGTTGTAATGATGCTCAGCGTGAAGGCTTCGACCAGAATTTGGACAGCATAACGATGTGGCAAAGACTCTCGAGTCTTCTTACCTCAATTCTTACAAGTCAGGACGCTCAGTCATCCAGCCAGCGGTGTTCAGCTGCTGTCCAAAATTCAAGTCATACACTGCTCCGGGAGGCAGCTATGCATGTGGCTATAGCTCAGACACTCGACTCAAGCTCTGTGAGTCATATCCAAAGGGCTTCGGAGACACCTTTACAACAGAACGCTGCAGTTAAGACCTTGTTGGCTACTCTTTGTCGCTTTTCAAAGAACTATAAGATTGCATGCTTTCAATACCTGGCATGCATTGGCAGCGACTCTGGGTCAGTCCGCGACCCGCAAGTCAACAGCTAGAACTTCGATCAGCCAGATATGGGGTTTGTGAACATGAGAGGAGACGATTAATCCTTCTTTGCAGGAGTTATTATGTCCTGCGATGTTCGGTATGCGGCAGAAGCATGTAAGACTGCGGCGAGATGAATATGGACGGTCTGGAAAAGAGCTACAACAGTGTTTTTGCAGCGACCGAAGCAAAGATCCAGCCGTCTACCAAGGTTGTTGCCACGAGCTATGCTCATGTCAACTCCCACGAATGCACCTGGCCGCCGAATCTACCAACCACTTCAGACAAGCAGAGAATAAATCAGCTGGCGTGAACCATGGACGACAAACTGAAGACTTCTGCTCATAAGGCTGACTTCCTGTATTTTGATGTTCACGCGGTATTTGAGGGCAACCGCATCTGCGATCCGACCGGCCAGGAGAGCGTCAAATGGTGGTTCCAGCTCACTGTGAGATTTGGATGAGATATGGTAACGAATAATACCACGAATGTTCGCTTGTGCACCCATGAGAAGATGGACAGAGGGGCATGCTCACGGCGCTGTTCTCAGCACTGGGTTGCTAGTGCGCGGATTTATATTGGAGAATCTCATCAGGCAGTTCATGTCGACTAGATATTGAGTACTAACAGCTTAAGGAAAGCTCCTTCTTAAGAGGTGGCATTCTCTCCAGAGTACACCATGACGAGTAGCATGTTAGCAGCATGTTACTAGCAACCAGGTTCTAAAAGGCTTGTACGTCGCTCCCAAGACATTTTTCGTGAGGAGAACATTATCTTATGTGTTATGCGACAGTCTGCACGTCAATAGAGTTGTACTAAAGCCTCTTGCTATTATCAGCTTTATGGTACAGCTTAAGCTTGAAGAAAAGGGGGGGTTTCCTCTCTCGAAGGGTCACTGGTCTACTCCGTCAGGACATTCGACGAAAAGTCCATTTCCTTCCCAATTTACCAATTACCCCATCCTATGCTAAACGTATACTTCGTTTCGCCAGACCTGACTTATATTCATAACTTGAAGATACTCCTGACTGTGTGTGCGTTGAAGGCGTGGAAAATCGTCGTCTAGAAAGTTGATGTCAGTCCTGCCGAGGGACTTGCGTCACAGCTTGACTACCCTAATGGATTCATGTCATTGCTTGCTGTCAACTAGTAGTAGTATCAGGAGCGGCGCCATGTTAGCGGCTCTTCTGTTCCTAACATAGTTTTGGGGGCGTGGGTGGTGCATCACATTGGTATGAACACGCGCAAATGGAGCTGGGACCATAGGGTTGCATGTAAATTGAACTTGTTTGAGATGTAGTTGATGGAAATGAAGGCATATTATCCTCGGCCTAAGAACCGCATAGTATCATAAATAAGATAACTAGTGCCCAGCCGAAGACCTCGCTTCTATGGTGTCATAACCTAGTATAATATAAGCATTCATCCACCGATTTGTTCCTATAGGTCCTGGCGCAAATCTCTAGGACTTTTACGTTTGCTGGTCAGGCTCGCACTAAGTGCTAGCAATCACAGTCTCTCAAGTCTTTAGCAGCTATGTAAATACTACCAGTTTGCTCTGCTGGTATTAGAAAGCGCTGGTTATGTCAGGCTTGGGGCTCATCTCTCGTTCAGGAGAAAGACGGTCTTCCTGAGGTAAGTTGAGGAATCTCCTGCCTAGGGTAGCCCAGACAGACTTAGGAACCTTTGTTAACTTTGGAGCCTCAACATCAACTAGAGTAGGCTTTAAATAGATGTTGTTGTCAGGAGCTTGGTCTGGAGTAGCAGCAGGCTAGGTTGAGACTGGAGCTTGCGAAGGCTTCAAGAATTCCTCATGTTGACGTAAGGCAGCAGAAGGCAACGCAATCAGATGATGGCGATGACGAGCGACTGGTGTTACCTATGCTATTGCTAGGCCCAGAACAGCAGCCTCTTGGAAGCAGCCTGGTCTATCTGCCCTCTATATCTCTCTGCGAATTATCCTTTAGCTAATGACTTAGTAGCAGGCTATCCCGCTGTATCCAGCAATCCCTCCTCGGACTTGGGTCCAACAAGATTGCTAATAGCAGTGCTGGGATGTGTAGCGATGTAGAGCTTTGGAAGTATAGGGCTGAGGTGAGCGGCGCAGATTTGAACTTAGGGCGGGGTGGAGGTCGTGGAGTCATCTAGGGGTGCTGTTAGTAAGAATGCCACAGCGATGGGGGGGAAGAGAGAACAAATGGGAATTTGCTAACCTGCAAGGCTTGTTCTCTGCGTTGGCTTGAGATAACAGACCTCGTGGCAGACGGAGGATGAGGAGAGACACTTGCTCGCTGTGCGCTGTGGAGGAGCGGGGACGCTGGAGTCTTGTCCGTGTCGACGATAATGCGAATGAGACCACCTTCCAGGATGCGCTAGTGGGCCCAGAGGGCATTCAACAGCTACTGCAGAAGAGATGCTAGCGTCAGAAGTCAGGCATGGAGGGTTCGCATAGATCATTTGGGTGGAGGGGGGCAGAGCGATTGTTGTTGAGGTATGTCGCCCATTTGTGAGCTGCTCGAGGAGAGGACTGCCTTGGGGGGTGCAGGAGAGCCGAAGAATGACTTTGAGCCGGGGAGTTTGCGATCCAGGATTGGATCTCGCATTGGTGGACTGCTTGAATACACGTAAGTATCTCTTGCCAACATAATCAGACGAAGATCTGGTCGAACTTAGCGGCTTCAGGGTTTTGTCGACTTCGGATGAGGGTGTCTCCTGCGCGGAATCATAAGAGGCGTCGGGCGGCATTGTCGCTATGTTGATCTGCAGCCTTTGATAGCAGGGTACGCATTCTGCGTGTCGATCTGCGAACGTTTGACGGTTTTATGTGTTGTTCTAGGGATTTTTTCACCTGCGTGTCCTGCCTGCACCTTAGGTCAGCTCGGCCTGTCCTGCTGCATGTTCGCCCTATGTTTCCCCAGGAGAACTTCGACGGCGCAATCGTTCAGGTGCGTCAAGGTGTGGCGTCGCCATTGAGTATCCCCACGTATATATCTCCACCACGTCCCCTCCTTTGGTGGCTACACGTCCACTTGCTTGTCTGGGCCATCTGCAGGTGTGAAATTGGCTCCTTGCAATCCTGTACCTTCACTGATGCAGCGATGGATAAACCACAGAAAGCTAGGTTAATAGTTGTGTCGGCGATGAGAGGCAAATGCCTAATGGTGCATGTGGTGGTTGAGGGATTGCTGCATGATTGAAGGTGTCAGGCTGATTTCTACTTAGGCGGTGGGTGAGACTTCTTATCTTGATCCCGTTCCCGTTCTCTTGCTAGAACTAGATTGGCTGGTGCTGCGGATGACTGTGGAATCGGCAGCACTTGCCTTAGCGGATCACAGTGGAGTTGATAATGGAAGTGCGCAGGCCGCTGTCCCAGAAAATTAGACGGCACCTTCTTAGGTTGGAGGACGGGGAAGGTGCTTGGGTGCTCAGACACCAGGTGCTGATCCAGCCGACACACCCGCGCTTGCCTGGCGAATGGAAGGCATAAAGATGCAAGTGACGTCACGCATACCGTTATGGCTTGACCCTGATGTCGATTTAGTGACTTAATGCTGATTGTCAGTGGCCTGATGACAGCTTGATGGCCCGGTGCCGACTTTTCAGCAGCCATCCCCTTAGGCCCCAAAAAGAGTCGGCATCGAGCCCCTCGTGCGACCCTTTTACACTGAGACCAATCAATCCTCTGAACAAGTTTCATACAGACCAATAGCTGTCCTGGTGCAGTAAGAGGCATTTTAGGTTCATCCACGCAACCAGCCCACCACTACACACTTTAAACATCCTAGAACCAGCCCGACCCGCAGCAGAAGGGTGTATGCCGCAAGTTTACCAAGTTGACAAATCGATGTGTTGGTGTGCATCAATCGAGACGTCCACTGCCCTGCGTTAGTGCATCGTTGCGGCGTTGGTGCATTGTTTTCTCTGAGCCGCGTTCTCTGTTTTTGCTCTTTTTTTCTCCCTAGGCACGGACGCATTTTACCTGTGGGTCGCTTTCGGACGCATCGATTTTAGGTGCGTCCGAATCCTCAGAGCTCTTAGACTCACGACAGGTCCGTGCCTTCAGGCGCAGAGCGTCTTCGAGGTGGTAGTGCACCGCAAGATACACAGCAGTGGTCTATACGTTTATGCATAGTAGCAGCTTAAGCCCCATAGTAGCTTACGCGAGGTGGTAGCTCAATTTGGTGGGAACCCAGTGTCAGATTGCCAGGGTCAGAATGGCGCCTCTTAGCTGCCAGGGGCAGCCCGGATAATTAGATAATCCGCCCGCGAGATCGGCGGGCCCTTATGTAACTGCGCGCAGAGTTTGCCCGCCCGCGAGGATATGTAGTTAATATATATCTAAAAAGTTAATTTTATAATTAATAGTCTAATTTACGTTAACTAATATACTAATAAGCAATTTATAGTACTAAGGAAAAGCTTATAAATATATTATAATAGCCCTAAGTAATAAAAAGACCCTTCTAAATAGTCTTTAGAACTAAATACTATAGATTAACTAAGTTTAAGCCCTCTTATATTCTTATTAGTTATAGAAAGTTATAAACCTAGAGAGGTTCTCTAAAAGTATTATATATACTTTTAAGTTAGCCTATTAAAAGCTAATAATACCTCTAAAGCTTCTATATATCTCTAATCACTTAAAATAAAGTATTTTAAGCTAATTAATCCTCTCTAATAATAATAAAGATATAAAGTATACTAAAAGTTTAGAAAACCTTTTAGTAGTAAACTTTATACTTTATACTAACTTTAAAGTAGAATATACTTTTATTAAAAAAGAGTAAAATAATATAATAAAAAGTATTTAAGAGATATAGTAGTTTATTAAGGATTTTATTTATTTAGATCTCTTAAAGTATTACTATAGTATAAATAAAAGTTTTAATAAATAGCTCTATAAGTTTAAAAGCTATGCTAGCTATAATAAGAGAGAATAAAAAATAAATATAATCTCTAAATATATTATAATAATTATAGCTTTAGTTTAAAAATACCTCTTTATAAAGAAGGATATAGAGGTGTAAATCTCTTAATAAAAGAATATAATCTATAAAGGCTAGAGCTATAAGGTTTTAAATAATTTAAACCTCTTAATCTAATTTCTAAAATATATTAATATACTCTTATAAAGCTATTTTAAAATATAAATATCTATTTATTATATAATTAAGCTCTTTTTAGTATTTAAATAAAACCTCACTATTAGTAAAATAGTTACTAACGCCTATATATATCTTCTATATTTTAAAACTACTCTATAAAAGAATAAAGTTAGTAGAAGTATATTTAAGCATATAGTCTATAATAAAAAGCTTTAACTAAAAGAAATTAAATAACTTAATAAATTAACTAACTATAAATTAAGCTATAGGAGAAGTTTTTAAAAAGGATAAGATTTAAGGTAGCTTTTAGTAATAATAGGGATTTACTAAAAATAAGAGGAATTTTTTTTAGATAACTAAAAAGCTAGAAAACTACACTATAAGCTATATTTCTATTTATATACTCTCTCTAAATACTTCTATATTAACGCTATAATCTAACTAAAGTTATAAATCCCTTTAAAAAACCTCTAATAAGTTTTTAATAGAAGAATAGAGGATAATAAAAGCTTTATGAAATATATTTATAAGATTATAAAATCTTCTTTAAAGTTTATTTATTTTATAGAAAAACTAAGAGGTCTATAAAAGTAGTATTTATAGTAATAAGAAAATATTTTTTTATAAGATCTATAATTTTAGATTTAAGCTTTATAATATATATATTTAACTATATAAAATAGTTTATTACTCTATAAAGCGCTCTCTTAGGAGACTTCTTATAAATAGAAATATAGAGAGTTCTTATTAAAGTATATAGTATAATAGAGATCCTTATAAAAAGAGTAAATAGCTTAATAAAACTATAACTATTTAATATAGCCCTATATATAAAACTTATTAGTAACTTAATATCTCTTTAAAAATTATACTAGAGAGGTATTTAATAAGATATAAGCCTAAGTAATAACTACTTATAAAAATCTAATTAAATATTCCTTTACTTACTTAAGAATATTACTAACTAATATATTTTTAACTATAGACCTCTAAGTAAGGTAGCTCTCACTATAATTATATTTTTATTAGCTTTAACGCTAGATAAAGCTCTAGAGCTAAAAAAGAAGTATATATATATAACTTTAATATACTATAAACTAATTAAGAAATTAATAGAGCTTTAGTACTAGAGGCTTAAGTACCTAAAGCTAGAAGTATTATAGCACTTATCTAACTTTATAAAAGAGGTTTAAATAATAAATAGCTATATAAAAACCTCACTTACTAACTATAATATATATAGATAAAGTAAACTATATCGCTAAGTATACTAAGTATTAAGAGAAGCTTTTCTATATACCTTTTCTAATAAGAGAATTACTTTTAACTTCTATAACTATAAAGAAAGATATAAAAAGTATATATTAAGTATAATTATTATTAATAGAGCTTTTAAGCTTACTTAAGACTTCTATTTATAGAATAAAAAGACTAATACTTTCTTTAATACTTTTAATAAGTTTCTAAACTATCTATAAACTATATTTAGTATATAAATAAAAAAGATTAAAGCAGATAATAAAATAGTAAAATATAAATAAATTAAAATAAAGCTTTATAGAAAAAGGATTAAAATTAAACTATCTTCTCTATATATATAAACTTAAAATAGAAGAGTAGAAAAAATAGCTATAGCTATTAAGTAGTATATAAGAGTAATAGTAATAAGAGCTAAACTACTAAATATACTTTAACTAGAGATTACTAAAGCTATTACTTATATATATAACTAAATGCTAGCTATAATTTAAAAATAGAAGACTTTATATAAATTATTCTATAGCTATTTCTAGTTAAGAGAAAATATAAATCTAATATAGCTAGACTTCTTATACTTTTAAGTATATAAATACTATATATATATAATAATAAGAGATATTTAGCTTAAGAGAAATAAATATTAAAAGCTTATATTTAGGGCGTTTATTAGCTTTCTCTTAAGATATATCTTAAGTAACTTATTGTATATATAGAACCTATTTAAAAATAAGGTTTCTATTATATAAGATATTATATTTAATAAAGAAAAGTTCTATAATAGTAACTTAAAACGTATAGTAGAGGAGTTCTACTATATAGACCTTAAAGTAATTTAAAAATATATTATTTAGTTTATAGAAATATTTTATAAGCTATTTATAAAGTAGAAAGCTAATAAAGAAGTAGATAAAATTTTTAACTATATTAAAACTACTATAAGAGAAAGAGGTAACTAGAAGTAACTAGAAAAAATAGCGCTATATATAAACGTACAATTTAAGCTTTAGCTAATCTTACCTCTCTCTCTAAAACTAATAAGCTTATTTATAGTATTTAGTGAAGTTTTTTAAAGAGTTTCTAATATAGAGAGATAAAAAAGAGGTTTATTAGTAATAAAAATAACTTTTAGAACTTTATTTAAAGCTATATTCCTAATAAGAAGTATTTTATATAAAGATCTTTATACTTTTTAGAAACTAAATAGCTTAAATAAACTATATATATAATTTAACTAGCTTTATATAGCTATAAGAGTAGATTAATCTATAGATATAATAGAAAGGCTATATAGTAAGAGAGTGAGAATTAAAAGCTAAAATACCTCTAGAAAAAGCTTAGAGAAGTATAAAATACTTTCTAGAAACTTCTTCTTATTAAGAGTAGTTTTATTTATATATCTATACTTTATAAGTACTTTTTAGTAAGAGTTACCTCCCCTAGGGTAGCAGGGCGCGGGCGACCGGCCCCACCAGCGTCAATAGGCCCACTTTTCCCCCCCTCCCCTAGTAGGGTGGGCGGGCAGGCGCAGGCGCGCAGGCGCACGTGCGCATGGGCGCGCCCCCGTCGCGGCCGCGGGAGGGCGGCGTCCTGCAGCCACGATAAGCGACCACTGCCACCCCTGCTGCCAGCGTCCTATAGCTACAACAAGTGACTACTGCTACCCCTACTACTAGCATCCTACAGCTATAATAAGCGACCACTACTACTCCTGCTACTAGCATCCTATAGCTATAATAAGCAGCTACTACTACAGCTATAGCTAGCGTCCTGCAGCTATAATAAGCAGCTATAGCTATAGCTATAGCTAGCATCCTATAGCTATAATAAGCAGCTACTGCTACACCTACTGCTAATATCCTATAGCTATAACAAGCAGCTACTACTATAGCTATAGCTAGCGTCCTATAGCTATAATAAGCAACTACAGCTATAGCTATAGCTAGTATTTTATAGCTACAATAAGCAGCTACTGCTATACTTACTACTAGCGTTCTATAGTTATAATAAGTAGCTACTACTACAGCTATATGAGAGAAACTAGGAAACTAAATATATAAGAGATAGCTATCTTAATCTCTACTTCTGATATATATATAAATCTAAATAGCTAAGATATTAGTCTCTAAAATACTAAAATTAAACTATCTAATAAGATATATAATAAGCTTATACTACTAAAACTAAAAAAGTAAGCTTTTAAACTCTATTAGTATCTCACTTCTCTTTATTATCCTCTCTATTTATAACTTTAACTATACTTAATATATCTATAGTATTAATCCCTAAGTATAATATTAGTATACTGTTATCTAGTATAGCTACTTTAGCTATAATATTATTTTTTATTATATATATCTAGTACTTAATTCCCCCCTATTTACTAATAAGTATTAATATAGCTACTACTTAATATACTTTAGCTTAAGTCTCTCTTTTTAACCTAATATCTAACTAGAACTTACTGTTTCTTACTACTACTATAGAGGTAAGTATAGTATCTTATACTTTAGATAATATACCTCTACTACTATTATTATTATTGCTACTATTACTACTATTTAAAGGCTCTAAAGTTAAGCTTAATATAGACTTAGCTTAGGTAAATATAGGTATTTACTCCCCTTATAGGATAGTCTTAAGAAATGTTAGCAGCGCATACTAGTAGCCCTCTCTTATAGCTATATATATTATTACTAGCTTTTTAAGCGCTTTTAAGAAGGCCTTTAGGCTAATATATATCTAGCTGTTCTACTATATTATTTAGCTTATTCTAGCTAAGGCGTCCTTGTGCACTTCTTAGCATTTAGCTGTTATATTAGCTAGCATAGATATCTTAGCTATATACTGTTCTAGCTACTATATATATATATACTATATAGACGCCTTAATAAAGTTATTATTATTAATAGAAAGGTGTATTCTTAGCACTACTAGTTAAGCGCTATTATCTCTTATATACTTATTTAAAGCTAAAGCTAGCACTAGAGATATAGAGTTACTAAGGTTAGTATTTATATAGCTACTCTCTATTTAAAGTACTACTAAGTTCCTTCTATCTATAATACTATAGCTATAGTATACTTCTTACTATAAGAGCTGCTTCTAGGCGAGGAAGTTATTAAGCTATAAGAAGTATAAGTTATTATCTCTTACACTTTTTTTAAGTAGCACTACTTTTATACGTTTAGCTATAGCCTCTAGCTTCTAGTAGTAGCTATTAATAGCATTAAAGGCCTATATAATTATTACTAGCTATTTAAGGTAGCTATTATTAAAAGTAGCGACGCTCTAAGCTAGCTTTTTAGCTACTATACTTAATATATTAATATTATCCTTAAAGTTAGCTATTAAGGCGTTTACTAATAATAAGCTAGCTAACTTTAAAACTACTACTACTATACCTTTTACGTCTTATACCTTCTCATTTATAGCTATAGCTGTACTTATATTCCCCTTACTATTTACTAACATATTACTAGTTCTACCTATATTATCTATAGACTTAGTCCTACTTACTAATAAAGGCTTATATATAAGATTACTACTAGTATTATCCTCATCCTTACTTTTGCTCTCCTTATTGCTGTTTATAGTGTTATTTAGCACCTTACTACTACTTATTAGCTACTATAGCTGCACCTTCTTTACTAGTCTCTTATTAGTTGCTAGTCTACTACTTACTTTAGGTTTACTCTAGAAGTTAATGCTATTATAGCAGGTTATTCTATTACTATTATCTAGCTCTCTATTAATAAATATGCTCTTCCTAATATAAAACCTAGCTTTAACGTTAATATTATAACTGAAGCTAGCAGACGCCTCTACTAGCACTATAGTGAATGCATCTTCATCTATAATTAGATAACACTTCCTACTATACTTAACATTAATATACTTAGCCTTATAGTAGTACATACTATTAAAAGCTATATAGTTAGCGTTTTTACGCTTTAAATGTTACTCTATTAGGCTCTTCCTCTAGTAGTTTATCATTCTATTTTTCTTCTACTAACTTTCTATTTATAAAAATATTAGTTACTTATTAAGTAGTCTAATAGAAGTTAATAACTTAAGGTTGCTGCTTATAGTTAGATTAAATTAAAAATAAAATATACAGATATTCTCTTATTGCTTTTATAAACCTACCTTAAGGCTAGTAGCGCTCTATAATATATATTATACTATCTAAAGTTGCTTTTGCTATTTAGTATTAGTATTTACTGCTTATTAATTGCATTATATTATTGTTATTTTATCTCTTACTAGCTTTATTTTTAATTTTCTACTTTATCTAGCTAGCTTTATATATATTTACTAAATACCCTCTCTCTCTCCCTTATAAGCTAAAGGCTAGTATTTATAATAAGCTTATTATTTATAACTAGACCTTATTAGTATATAGTTTAGCGTAGCTTATAATATCTTTATCCCCTCTTTTTTAAGTATTATTAATTATAGCTTTAATTTAAACTATTCTATCTAATAAACTATATTATATAAATATATATATTTATTTAGATTAATTATTTATCTTATTATATACTACATTTACTATTTAACTATCTTCTGAATAGAACTTCTAAATAAAAGCACTAGTTTAAACTTTATTAATATTAACATTCTAACTATTAATTACTTATTGCTTTATAGTCTAGCTATAGCTGTAAATACTACCCCCTTAATAGCTTTTATTATAGCTACTATATATAGTAGAGGATATGCTTTTATTATAGCTACTAGTTAATAAGCCCTTATAGTATTAGTTACTTATACTTCTGTATATATTTCTTAATAACTACTAAAGCTTCTATACCTACTTTAGCTATATAAACCTTTCTAACTAATTTCTATTTCTATATATAGCCTAATAGGGTAAACCTATTTCTCACCCCTCTCAGTAGCTTATATCCTCTTCTCCCTTCTTCTCCCCTTAATCTAACTATTACTAAGCTATATATATTAATACTAAAGTAGCAATTTCTAAAGTTCTAACTTTACGCCTATACCTACGCTTACGCCCTACCTCTATATTATATTATATTACGTTATATTTATTATCCCTTTTACTATTAGGCTACTTATACCTTTATTTAAATCCTATTTTCTTTACTACTTTTTCTGCTACTATTTATTATCTTCCTACTACTTAGCCTTTACTATATATATAATATCTCTACTTACTTTATTATAGTTAGTTTATACCTCCCTTCTACCTCTTATCTTTAAGTCTACCTCTCTAGTAACTATAATAAGTATATATATTAGTAAAATACTGCTTATAGATAATAAATATAAGCTATACCTCCCCCTAGCTAATACTACTTTATCCTATTACTCTAACTACCTCTTTCTCTATTTAGCACTTAAAATAAATAACCTATCTAGTAGCTATAATAAGCACTTCAATCTCTCTTATTCTCCTTCCTACTTTTTACTAACTTTAACTCTATAAGACCTTATACACTTATTACTTAATACTATTAGTATTAACTCTTCTAACTTCTCTTCCTCTATTTCTATATTAACTAGCACTTAAGCTATAGTTCCTACTTCTATACTATTTCCTAACTTTATTAAGATTACTAACTATCTTATTATTATACTTTATCTCTACTTTATATTTTATTATACTTATTTAAAATCTATTCTACTATATCCTCATCTCACTCCTATTTATCTCTAAATATACTTTAAAGACCTCAATTATAATATACTTTTAAACGTCTACTATAAAGCTTTTACCTACCTACCTTCTATTAATAATAACTATAAGCTCTTAAATATAGACTAACTTATATTCTAACTACCTCTTCTCTATAACTTTACGCCTCTCCTCTTTTTAATAACTTAGTTTAATAAGTTAAACTATTAGGTATATTATTATATTACTTATAAAGTAGTAACACTTACTGCTTATTATTGCTATAACTATAATACTTAAGCTTCTAGCGTCTAAAGCCTTTATATTTAAAGCTATACTATTAGTAATAGATAGTAGTATTTCTAAGTCTACCTTTTGCCCTCTAGTATACTTATAATATAAACTTCTCTCCTACTATTAAAAGATATCAACTTTATTTACGCTCTCACCTTCACCTACTAAAATACTAATTAATAGATAGTAAGCGCCTATATATTATTAACTATACTTATTAAGCTAAACCTATTTCTATCTATAATAAGATTTACCTATTACTTTTATAGTTAGTATAGCTTCAGAGAGGCTACTATCTTCTTCTCTAACTTTATTCTCACCTTTATAAAGCTTTATACTTACTACTTTAGCTATATTATCTATTTAGCTTTTAATACTATAAGTAAGCTATATAGCTAGCTTATACTTATTAAGCTTAATTACTACTAGCTCTATAGCTTACTCTATAGCCTTTACTAACACACTATTAAGGCTAAAACGCTTAATAACTATCTTACCTCCTTTCCTTATATCTTTGCCTTTATAGTAACAAACCTCCTCTATCCCTACTTATATATTTAGATACTAGCCCCTTTTATTACTTCTCTAGCTGTTCTGCTCCTACTTAATATCACTATAGCTTTTAATAGACTTTTTAATATCAACCTACTTATATCTATCTTACTTAGTAAATCTAATATATTAGACTATATAATTATTAAAGCTATCTATATACTTTTTAATTTCTATATTACTAGTAACCCCTTTAATATACTTCTCCTCTCTACGCTAGCTTTTATAGCTGTTCGCTAAGATAGTATAGAGTAGTAGATATATATCAAATAGTAAAGTTATCTATTTACTATTATTAAGATTACTCTTACTATAGTCTTTATTTATACTAGTAGCTTAGTCTAATAAATACTACACTTAAATAATATATATCCTCTAGATAGCTACAACTTTATCTTTACTCTGCTCTAAGTAGTCCTCAATAGTATAGATAGTATAGTAACCTTACTTATATCTTATATATATATCACACCTCTTTTATAGCTTTTTGATCGCTAAACTAAGCTTTACTAGCTTTATAATATTAGTAATACTACACTAGCTAACCTTATTATATAGTCTATTAATATAGCTACTAAATAACTATAACTCACCTATAATAGTGTTTATATTACCTTTAAGAACCTATAGAACCTAGTAAAGAGTACGCTTAATACTATAGATAAAAGCCTCACACTTTTCTTCTTCTTTAGTTATAGTATTACCTTAATAACCTCTTCTAACGTAATAAAAGCTTTACTCTATTTATTACCTCTTACTAATATTACTAATAACCTCTTAAACTACTAGCTTAAGTATAGCTTTCTCTAGTATAAAGCTAATACTAGCTAAGCTAGCGCTAAGAATACCTTCCTCTCTACTTACGCTAATAACTTATTACTTAACCCCTTTAGCTAGTTTATTAACTAATATAGACACCCTAAATAACACCTTATTAAGGCTTATATTAACTATATAAATAACTTCCTTAGCAAACTTACTACTACTATATATATTATAGCAAGTATACCTATATATATAACTAAACTTCTCTCTATTAGAGTTAAGAATAGTGCTTATAGTAGAGCTTATAATATTATTATCTATAATAGCTGTGTTAAGATCCTAACTACTTACTATAAATTACTATCTAAAACTAATAAAACCTAACTAATCTTTTACTTTCTCCTCTAAAGACTTTCAGTTAACTTAGTTTTATATTTATAGCTTATTAGGCTATTTATTAGTAACTTTACTACTTTTTTAGAAGGTAATTCTACTTTAAGCAGTTCTATATTTCTCTAGTACTATAAATTTACTCTCACTCTAAACTTCCTTATATAATAACATAAATGCTATTATAGCTAGCTTCTTCCTCTCTCCCCTTAGTATCCTAAACCTACTTCTGTTATAGCTACTAGAGGCTAGCCTTTCTGCTTATAAACCTACCCCTGTTATAGC
The DNA here is from genome assembly GCA_020226115.1 of Colletotrichum viniferum. Lineage (NCBI taxonomy): Eukaryota > Fungi > Ascomycota > Sordariomycetes > Glomerellales > Glomerellaceae > Colletotrichum > Colletotrichum viniferum. The sequence goes on along the minus strand of JAGFBE010000036.1, from coordinate 14,735 downwards.
TACTAGAGGCTAGCTTTTCTACTTATAAACTTACTTCTATTATAGCTACTAGAGGCTAGCCTCTCTGCTTATAAACCTACTCTTATTACAGCTATTAGAGGCTAGCCTCTCTATCTTATAGCTATACTTCTGTTATAGCTGCTAGAGGCTAACCCCTCTATCTTATAGCTATAATAAAAGCCTCTTCTCCCCTAATACCTACTTATTTTATAGCTACTACTTATTACTAAGACCTTTACCTACTAGTCGCCTTATTATAGCTACTAAAAGCTTAATCCTCTTCGCTCTATCTAGTAGCTGCTATAAGAGGCTTTATAGCTCTAACCTCTTATACTTACTTAGGCTTAACTATATTATTCCTAGCGCTATAATAAACTATAAGGTAAGCAGCCTATATCTAATAGCTTCTAAGTAACTCTATTATCTTTATACACTTTAATTACTTATTCCCCTAACTTAGCTACTTAATATTAAGCTTTTTGCTAACTCTTATATTCTATAGCTACTTAATAAGACTTAATAGACCTAGAGTAATTACCTTTATAAGTATGTTACTACTAGCTAAGCAATAAGCTAACTAAAGCACTCTATACCTTCTACTTTACTATCTTTAGATAGGATGTTAATATTCTATAATATTAATATATAGCTATTAGCTAGTTTTAGTGTTACTTTTTACAGTTAATAGGTAACTCTATATATAATAATATTCTCTTTAACTTTAACAACCTTATTAACCTATAAGTAGCATATATAACCTTTATCGCCTAAATAGTTTATATAAAAGAGGTTCTTACTAGTAGCTAAGTTAATATAAAGTACTATAGATTTAAGTATACCTCTATAGGATAGCAGAGGTTATTAGGTGTTATAGATAAACTAGCTTCAGCCTATTATAAAACCTTAGATAATAGCAAGTAGGTTGATATTAACAACTTACTAGCTAAATCTAAATAATATTGCTAACATTAGGCTTTATACCTTAGGCGTCTATCTTTTGAGATTAATAACAACCTACTCTTTGCTATTAAGGTAGCCTAGCTACTTAAGCTATAAGACTACTAGCGTTACGCTTTAGATGCTATTACTACTAGTAATAGTAATATTCTCTATATAGCTTATACTAGTACTAGTAAAAGTCTCACTTTCTTCGCCTCTAGTATTATCTTACTTACTAGAGTAACTATTATAATTATCCTACTAAAAGCGCTTTAGTCTTAGATTGTTAAACGCTTCGCTTAAGCTAATATATCTACTATTATTTAGGACTTATCCCTCACTATAAACTAGCTCTATACTACTAGTATTATAGTTATTAGCCTTAAGCGTTTATTATACTAAGCCTAGAGGACCTAAGTTAATTACTAATCTAACTACTACTAGATTAACTATATTATTCTTAATAAAGCCTATCTCATTTTTTAAGTAACTAATAAATTTTGCCTATATCTACTTAAACTTAGCAAATATATATCCTTTATCTCTACCTACTATATCTTTATTTTAGTAATATTACCTCTTTTACTTAATATAGAATTCTATAGTTTCTTTAATATTTATGCTAATATTTATGTTATCTATATGCTAACTAACTGCTTTAATATTATAATATAGGTTAACTATATACCTACCTCTACTAATATTAGCCTAGCTATTACTTAGCTTTTTTACTAGCACTGCAATAGTAATACTAAGTAAGCTTATACTACCTTACTACTATCCTTTATTATTATATTCTACTAATCTATCTACTTTATTACTTATAACGCTACTCTCTATAACGCTATTTATTATAATAGCTAGATAATAGATAAGTTATACTAGTAAGCTATTACCTAATAGCTTAAATAAGACTACGTTATATTTACTATAACTGCTTTTAACTATAGCGTTAACTTTACTTACATTAAGCTTATTATTTACTAAGGTTTTCCTTTTAATATAGTTAAATATACCTAGTAGATCAGCTATACTAGCTATAATAGCTTGCCTACTAGTGCTATTATAGTCTTAATTTTTAACCTTAGTACTAAAGATGAAAACCTTAAGGCTTTCCTTACTATACCCTACTAGCGCTAGTTTTTTGCCTACTACTTAGGTGATAAGTATACTTCTTACTATATAGATATATTTAATATTACCCCCTATAATGCCTACCTATCTATATATATTCTTTTAGCTTTTATGTTAGTACTAGTATTAGTATTACTACTAGTTATACTTAGTATATCTGCTAGTTTTCAGCTTACTACTACTTACTATTCTAATTTTAGCTAGGGTTCTTCCTTACCTACACCTTAATAGTCTACACTATATAACGCCTTTTATTATAGCTATAAGATACTAGCTTTTAAGACTTCTACCTCTAGTAGCTATAATAACTATACTACTATAGCTTAGTAGCTAATACTTTAACTATTATATCTACTTACCTTAAATATATATTAAACTATTACTATCTACCTCTAAACCTTAATAGCTAATAACGCTTATCTCTTTACTACTCTTATAAAGATAACTATATTTAATTAATTAGTTATAAGTATAAGCTTTTTAGTACTCTTACTTACTATTTTTAGCCTAACTACTTAATTCTATTTATATATAAGACTACTACTAGTAATAGAGCCTTAAGTTCCCTTTATATTCTAAGCTTCTACTCTTAGAGATCACTTATAGTTAGACTTTATTACTTATAAGTAGTTATAATAGAATAAAGAAGCTTATAATGCCTGTTTAGTCGCTAAGTCCTAAGCTTTTATTGCTTTACTCTAGGTAATATTCTTATAGTAAGCCTATATACTCTACTATATCCTCTTAAGAAGTACACCTATCTAACCTTATTATCTTTATAGATACCTTAAAGCTCTATAGTTTACTAAAACTGCATAGCTACAGTCTCTATTTAATAACCTTACTAAGCTCTACTTTACTACTTATACCTACTATTTCACCTACTTCATACTATAAAGCTTAGAATATTATTCACACTATAGCTAATAATCCTAATAGTACTTAGTGTAATAGACTTTTAAAAACCTAGCTGCTATACTACTAGCCTATTTTCTATAAAAAATAGATACTACTCTTTAGAGCTTCTCTATACTTACCTCAGCTTATATAATTAGTTTATAGCTTATTACTTATAGTTAACCCTTTTTTAGTTTAAGTCTAGCTTTTAGAAGCTTCTATTAGCTACTTACTAGCTAGTTTATATTAAATATATAAATCGCTTATAACCTATAGATATCTAACTTATAGCTCCTCTATGCTTAGATGATAGCTAACTTTACTAGCTATACTTATTACTTAACTTAATAATATATACCTATATATACACTATGCTTTAGGATAATATCTACTACTTTCACCTATTAATATATATAGTTATTACTAGCTATTATTTATATTTTAACGCCTACCTACTTACTGTTCTATTAAACACTATTTGCTATATAGTTTGTCTACTTAATAATTCTTAATATTATTACTTTCTTATTTAACTACTACTTTATTTATTATTACTACGTTTTACTACTATTATGTTTATTTTATAGCTATATACTTACTATACCTTTATAGTTCTATAACTTCTTTTTACTTCTATTTTATATTTTTGCAGTTATAATAGCTTTACTTTTAGTTATAGCTATTACCTACTATATAGACCTATAAGCTTTAAACTACTCTTATTATAGCTACTAAATGTAAGCTTATCTACTACTACTATACTTAGGCTTCTATCTTTATTATAGCTATATAATGTTAATCTAGCCTTATAGCTTACTATCTACTTATAAGTTAGATTAATTTATAGAAAGACCCCTCTATATCTTTATTATACTCCTCTTCTAGCTAGCTTAAGCTTCTTTCTGCTCTACTTATCTCCTAATCTCTCTTTCTAATATTTAAGAACTACTTTTTGCTTTATACTTCCTTTTTTATTACTTCTACCTCCTTCTTCTAACTTCTCTATAGCTTAAAATAGTAGTTATACTTACTACTCTTTCTTAAATTTTATTATAAAGTAGGTATACCTAGCTGTTACCTGCTTTACTTATTACTTATTATATAGGCTAGTGTTAACTACTACTTTATAGGTTTAAGTACTGCTCTATAGGTTTAAGTGCTATATATAATCTGAGCGTCTTACTAAAAAGTATATATTTTTAACCTCTCTCTCTCTTTTATTTCTCTTCTTTTCTTATAACCTATTACTTTTAACTTCTCTTCCTTTTTTTTCTCTTTTTTCATATAATAATACTAATAATAATAATAACCCTACTATTATAATACTATCTTCTGTAGCTATAATAAGTCTATTTTTTTAATTATAATACTTACTTTCTCTTTTTATCTTTTAGCTTTACGCTTAATATATCTTTAGCTTTTAGTAGCTATAATAGCTTTAGTTCTCTTATTAAGCTACTTAATATATTTATACTATAGTATTCTCTACTAAAAGAACCCCTACTGTAACTAAAAACTCTACTTCTACTCTACTTACTATAATTATCCTTAATACTTTATATATTACTCTAACCTATATAACTACTTATAAGAAAACCTCTAGAAATACACTAAACTATAAGTATCTAAGATTTTTTATATCTTAGTTCACTCTATTTTTAGATTAGTAATAACTTAATTAAGCTAGTATTAATATTACTAGTTTATATTATAACTTTAACTGTTTAAACGTCTATATTAACCTCTTATAGATTAAGAACCTATGTTTTTAGTAGTATAATAATGATTTTTCTATTATTACTTACTTTATTTTTAAGCTTAGCTTCTCTAAATAGTAAACTAAATATAGCGCTCTTAAGAAGCTTTATAATTAGAGGATTAGTAGAGAGGTCTATTGCTCTTTTATCTAGAAGTAAGAAACAGCTAGCTACCTATAAGCCTTTATAACTTACTTCTCATTCTGCTACCTATTTTATTTAATAACCTTTATAGATATTATTTATAAGTTACTCCCCCCCTTTTTACTACCTCTACTCTTTATTATAGCTACTAGAGGTAACGCCTTTAGCTTACATCTTATAGCTATAATAAGGCTGCCCTCTTTGCAGCCCCCCCCCCTTTATTATAGCTACTAGAGGTAGCGCTTTTAGCTTACGTTTTATAGCTATAATAAGGCTGCCCTCTTTGCAGTTTCCCCCTTATTGTAGCTACTAGAGGTAGCACCTTTAGCTTGCATTTTATAGCTATAATAAGGCTGCTCTCTTTACAGCCCTCTTCTTATTGCAGCTACTAGAGGTAGCACCTTTACTTTACATTCTATAGCTATAATAAAGCTGTCCTCTTACTAGCCTCTACTAACATCTTATACTTATAATAAGAACTATTATAGCGCTTAATACTGATATTCTCTAATAGTAGATATTATTTCTCTCTATACCTAAGTATTTCTAGCTAAATAGCATTTTAATAAGTTTTTAGCTAGTTAGAAGAAATTATTAATTACTTTTAACTCCTACTATAATAATACTATTATTAAATCTCTTCTCACTAACCCTCTTATTATTTAGTATCTAGTTACTATTACTAACTTCTAAAGAGTATTACTTAAAGATAGTTAGATATTAAGCTTTAATCTAATAAGCTTAATACTACTTACTGTATTATAAGTCTTCTACTTTACTCTAATATCTTCTATCTCTATTAACTAGTTTTCCTCTAATCCTAATATATATAAGTACTAATTCACTTATTTAAACCTTAATAATAAGAAGTCTATTTATAGCTATAGTATAGAAGATTAAGTTTATACCTATATATTAGTCTCTTTTTAGTTTTACTACTATACTAGCTAATCTTTAATTTATTTAGATTCCTCGCTTAAGTAGTTAAAGCTTTCTTCTATCTACTATATTCTTAAGGAGGCTAACTTTAACTTTATTAGTAAAGCTAAAGTATAGTATAATGCTAATATTATACTAAATTAACACTTTTTTACTATAGAAGGTGCTTATAACGCTAAGATATAACGCATAAAGGATACTTTTAATATTAAGGCTTATACTTAAGTTACTAAGTAGAACTTTAAGAAGATTAACTAGTTTAACTACTATAAGAAGTTAATTAGAGCTATATAGACTAATACTAATTTTAGTAACACCTTATATTATAATTAGAAAAGATTAAATATCTCTAAACTTACTCTTATAGATAATATTAGCCTTTAATAGCTTTTTAAACTTATTACTAAGCCTTATATTAGAATTAATAAGAATATAATCCTTAGCTATACTTATGCGTAGATTTTATCTACTATTAAGACCCCTGAGATAATACAGCTTTTTTAGCTTTTCTTTTAAGTTAGCACCCTCTTATTATTAGAAACCTTTATTTAGATAGCTAATAACCCTAATAACCTTAAGGCTAAGTAGGTCTAAGTTAAGCTCTAGCAGTTATTTAAAATATTTGCCCTCACTAAAGCTATAAACACCTAAAGCCTACTTTATAATAAAGGTTATAAGCTTAATAAGATTGCAATTTGCTATAGCTTTAAAAGTTAGTAAAAGCTATAGCTTTATAGTAAGATACTAGAGTACTAACTTATATTTAGCTAAATTATAAGTATATTCTCCCCCCCCTATTATAGCTACTAGATATAAGCATTTAATTATCCCTCTTCTATAGCTACTACTAAGCCTCCTTTTCTTATTATAATAATTATAGTTACTAACTATATTATATCTATAGATACTAAATAAATATGTTAATAAGAGCGCTATCTTTAGTTAGGCTTAATTATTAGAAACAGTATAAGCATTAATAAGACTAATATATACCTATAAAGCACTAAGATTAGAGCTAAGAAAATTAAATAAGATATCTACGCTAAAGTGTTGCTTAATAGCATCTAAGGTTCTATAGAACCCTTCTAACTAACTATAATTATTATACTAATAAATGTAATCTTTTAAGTATGAGAGAAGTTAAAAGTCTTCTTTAAGTATTTATATATTAAGCTTTATTATAACGCTTCAGCCTAAATAAATAATATTAACAGTAAGAGAGATATAATTATTAATAAGAATAACCTTAATAAGTTTTTAGCTAGACTAAACCTAACTTCTGTTTCTATAAGTCTCTCTTTACCTTATACCTTATTCTATATCTTATTATAGCTATAGAACGCTAGCTTCTCTAACTACTCTTTATTATAGCTACTAGATATAAAGACTAGCCTCTAGTAGCTATAATAAAGGTATTTTTAAGCTCTACCCCCCTCTAGTAGTTATAATAAGAGATACTCTCTATAAGCTTACTCCCCCCTCTTATAGCTACTATAAGAGGCGCTAAAGAAAACATAATACTAACTATTACTTTATAGACTACTTAGACTATTATTATTATATCTTATACTACTACCTTTAGCTACTTTATTACTTTTAAATATAAGCTTATTTACATTAAGGATTCTAACCTATACTAATATATATTATTAATAAACTGAGGTGTTAAACTTAGCTTAAATAGTAAATTCTACTTCTACTCTACTTAAAATAGACTTTATATTATCCTCTTAAACTATTTTGAAGATAATAAAATTAAATACTTCTAACTTAGCAATAACTATTCCTTATATAGTGTTATTCCTCAATAGCGCTATATTTAGTTCCTCTCTAGTTATAATCAACACTAAGAGCGCTTAATCTTTAATAAAGCCTATAATAAGAAGAAGCTTAATAGCTAGTCTATTAATTAGTTTTTACACAAAAAGTGTAACTCTAAGTATCTAGTTAGTAGTATTATTTTATTAAACTACTTATATAACCTAGTTAATTTTCTTAAGCTCTTATAGATAAATATTTAGTCTAATATAAGTTATAGTAGTAATAATATAATTATCTACTAAATAACGCTTTTTACTTAGGTGCTAAGAGATATTTCCTTATTATACTACTTATACTATAACCTTTATATAAAGATATAAACCTTAGGCTTCAAGCAGATTTATAGCATCTTCTACCCTAATAATTACTTAAACTTTATCTTTAATAATAGAGCGCTCTAGATACGCTAGGTCTTTAAGAAGGAAAACCTCTACGTATAGATCCTCTACTTAATCCTCTACTAAATCGCTAGGCGTTTATATAAGTAGACTAACCTTTTTCCTCTAAATATTATACATCCTATTCTAGATATAGTTTAGCGCTATAAGACTATATAGATACTTTTAGACCTCTTAGATAGAACTACTACCTTTTCTATAGATAATATAAAGCTATATACTATTTCTATTAAAGAGGTTGCCTATTTTATAGCTGAGGCGTTAAACCTATTAGCTGTTATAATAGACTTAATTAGTAAAAACCTAAGTAATAATATAACTAATAGAGATACTATTAATATACATACTACTAAGGATTGCAGTAGCTTTAACTTTAGTATATCTATTAACCTTAAGAATAAGCTTAATAAGATCTATACTACTATTTACAAAGTGATACTAGTAGTGTTTTCAAAGTAGAACTAGGTTTTATTATAGTAAAACTAGATTATAGATGCTATAAGTAACAGCTAGTTTGATATTACTATCTCTAAAGCTGCTAAGATTTTAGCGTCTATAAAGTCTTTAGTAAAGCTATATAGTAAAGCTAATCTTAAAAGTAAAGATGAGGCTAATAAGTGCTAGAAGGCTAAAAAGGATTTAAGTATATTGATCTTTAGCTAAAAGCATATTAAGTTTTTAGTTAAATCTAACCTCTTTTTTAGCTTAATATATCTATAACGCTTAAATAACTTTAACTTAGATACTGTTTAGCTAACTATATACTTCTAGATCTTAAAATAGGTTTTAGCTAGATTCTCTCTACTTATTAGAATCTTTAAATTAGTCTTTAAAGCGGTTTATAAAGAAGGCATCTATATATTTATTCTAGCTAATATTTATAGTATCTAATAGTAAGTTACCCTTTTCTTACTACCTCTTACCCTTCTAACAGCCTCCTGTTATAGCTACTAGAGGCTGATACTTACATCTAGTAGCTATAATAAAGGTACCCCCTAGGCCTTACCCCCCCCCCCCTAACTAGTACCTTATTACAGCTACTGCTTATAGCTATACCTCTCTAGTAGTTACAATAAAAGCTAGCTTTTGCTTCTACTCCTTCTAGCAGCTATAATAAAGCCCTCCCTTAAGTTATATATTCAGACTAACATTCTACTAAGCTTATTAGCGTAATATTAGTATATACTAGCTTTAAGGTTAACTCTATTTAATCTTTATATTTAGAGGCTAAGCGTGCTATTACTATTAACTACTTTAATAATCCCCAATCTAAATTATAAGTGTTCTTCTCTTTACTAAACCTATCTGCTATAGCTATTAATATATATTAAGCTTATTATACTAGAATTCTCACTATAATACTTTATAATAATAAGACCTTAACTTAAATGCTAAGTTAGCTTATCTAACTTAAGTAAGCTAATAATATTAAGTAGACTATCATTAAGGTGCTAGGATTAGTATATAACTATATAGAGCAGTTAGTCTTAGATAAGTAGGCTAATAAGCTATTAGCTATATTAAACGTCCTACTTTAGATTAAATCTTAGGTCTATTAAGCTTATATATTTAAAGTTATCTAAAACTACTTTTACTAGGACTATAACTGCTTTACTTAGTGTAATAATATCTTCACTCTAATAAAGCTCTATAGGTATTATAAAGCTAGCACTTAGTACTACGCTACTTTCTATACTACTATTATAGTATAAGTTTAGTTAATAACTAAAGATAAATATAATACTAACTTTAAGTTATAGTAATATATCTTACTAGAGGTTACTATATACTTTTAGTTATACTTTAATATTAAAACTAAGCTACTACTTAAGTAGGATAAGCTTAAAAAAAACCTAGCGAAGATATATAAAACTATTATAGAGGATGCTGCTACTACCTTAGAGGATATTATAAGCTAGAGAGAAGATAGCATAGTAAGTTCTAAAAGCTATTACACTCTAATAAACTACCTTACTGAAGCCTAAGCTAAAGCTACTATATTTACTAGTAATAATAATAATAACTTACTTAATAACTTTAATAAATACTTAGAGCTAACTAAAGTGTATAGATAAGCTCTACTTAGGCTAAGCTTTTTAACTTTTTATACTCCTTAAAGCTCTTATAAATAGAGAACCTACTACTACAATATAATAAGTAGCAATATACTTACTAATACTACTACCTCTAGTAGCTATAATAAGTCTCTTTTTAAGCATTACTATTTCTTTACTAATATAGTTTTAACTACACTTACTATTAATTTATATAAACATCTTATTAACTTTTGCTAAATATTAATGCTACTAGATAATAAAAACCTAGATAGTAATATTACTAATTTAGATTTAAAGTATCTAATATAACCCCTAAAGGGAAATTAATCCCTCCTTAGTAGCTTAAACTATATTAACAGTTATAAGAGTATAGTTAATATATAGGATTAGAAGTACGCTAAAGTAGAGAAGAAGAAGCATAAAGTAGAGGCTTATATAAAGAAGAAAAGGTATAAAGAGGAGGCTTATAAAAAGAAAGAGGAGGCCTACTTAGAGAAAAAAGCTAATACTTTATCTTAAGAGTATATTAATATTAAAGATAATACCTCTAAATACTTAAATAGAGTAGATAACACTAATACTAAAAAGCTAGCTAGTTTTAAAGATATTAAGTAGGTTACTAATCCCTATAAGAGGAACTACGCTAAAGTAGAGAGGAACAGGCTTAAGGTAGAGGTTTATGAGGCTAAGGAATTAGTTTTTATAGAGCTAGGTTATCTTAACCCTAAAGATTACATTTCTAATAACTTAGTCTTATTAGAGGAGAATAAAACTAAGCTAGTTACTAGCGCTAAAGATACTAAAGAGGTTACTAGCCCTAAAGATACTGAAGAAGTTACTAGCCTTAAAGATATTAAGCTAGTTACTAGCTTTAAGGATACTAAGGATATCGCTAATATTAAGCCTAACCTTAAGAATATAAGCACTAAAGGTTCCTCTGTTACTAAGAATAGTTTGTCTAACTATAATAATAATGCAAATAAGAACAGCAAGCCTATTAAACTAAAGAGGTGCGCTAGGCCTAAGCGCTATAGTAGTAACATAATATTAATTCCTACTTATAACCTCTAGTCCTATTAAGGTAAAAGTACTTAGGCTAGAGAAAAAAAGTAGAAAGAGGATAGAGATACTATACTAGAAATAGTTAAGTATAGAGGGTAATAATAGAGAGGTAGAGAGATAGATATAAGGTGATATAGTAGATAAGAGTAGTTTTTTTCCTATATATATAGGTTTTTTTTTAAATAAGGAGGAATAATTATATAGAGTTAGTTAAAGTTAAAAGCTTTACTACTTTTCTATAGCTAGCCTATCTAGCCTCTATTGCATATAACGCTTTAATATTTTAATTGTAATAACTACTCCTTTATATACCCTAAGTAGAGTGCTATATAGCCTAGCTATAATATAAGTAGGGAGGTAGGGGGGGGGGGGGGGGGAAGGGGGGCTATAATATAAAGAGTTCCCTCCTTATTATAGCTGCTAGAGAGGCGCACTTACGTTTTATAGCTATAATAAGGCTGCTGTTATATAGCTTAATTACTTACGCCTTATTATAGCTACTAGAGAGGCGCTCTTACGTCTTATAACTATAATAAAGCTGCTGTTTAAGGTTTAATTACCTACGCCTTATTATAGCTACTAGAGAGGTGCTCTTATATTTTGCAGCTATAATAGAGCTGCTGTTATATAACTTAATCACTTACGCCTTATTATAGGCGCTAGAGATTAGAGTTTTACATCTTATAATTATAATAAGATAAAGGCCTTATTATTATAATAGCCTTAATAGCTGTAATAGCTATAATAGCTGTAATAACTGTGATAGCTGTGATAGCTGTAATAGCTATAATAGCTATAATAGCTATAATAGCTATAATAGCTGTGATAGCTGTGATAGCTATAATAGCTATAATAGCTATAATAGCTTTAATAGCTGTGATAGCTGTGATAGCTGTAATAGCTGTAATAGCTGTGATAGCTGTGATAGCTATAATAGTTATAATAGCTATAATAGCTATAATAGCTGTAATAGCTGTAATAGCTATTATTAATTTAAAGTTTAATTAAATTTATAAATATTTTATAGATATTTTAAAGCTTTATTTAGATAGACAGTTTAAAAATATATACTTATTATATAATAATTATTAATAAAATACTTTACTATTTTATTATTATTATAAGTAATATAATAACTAATTATTTATTTATAATAACTCTTAGTTATAATATTTCATTTTTATATATAAATTAAAGATCTTAGATATAATTAGCTTTATGCTATACAGCTAGCACTATTGCTATTCTATTAGTTTATTTAGCTAAGGCGTTTATTTAACTTTATAATATTTAGAGGGTTTACTTATAAATAAGAACGTATAAAGTTTTTATACTGTTTTTTTTTTTAATTAGTAGAGGGTATAAGTTAAGATGTTTAATAATTAGAAGTCTAATCTCTAAACTAAATTTAGTTTAATAATTAGTTAGAATTAGCTTAAAAAATCTATATATAGTTTAAGTTTCTTATTAAAAAAAGTATAATATTAAAAAATAGTTTATTTATAGTAAAAATAGTTTTTAAGATGTATTTTACTTTTATAAATAACTCTATATATAATTATTTATTTATTTATTAACTTAAATTATATAATTTAATAAAATAATTAGATTTCTATTTTAAAAATAGTTATAATATCTCTTTAGCTTAAGTATAAATAAGTTATTATATAACTATATAATAGCTTTAGATATATATACTTATATTTATAATATTTATATTTATATAAATTTTAATATTTAATATTTTAATATTTATAATATATATTATTAGAGAACTTTAGCTATATTATAATTATAAACTATATTTTATATTATTTATTTTAGATTATTTTTATTTATTTTATAGTTAATATTATATAAGTTAAACTAATATAATAAATTTAATATACTTTTTATTAGAAAAAGTTATTTTATATTTTATATTAGAAAAAGTTATTTTATTATTTCTAATAATATAAAAAGAAGCTAAATAAGGCTATTTTGCTCTAATTAGCTATAAATTATAAAGTTTAAAAATGCTTATTATATTAATTAAATCTTTATATTTTATATTCTATTAATTCTATTTTAAGTTTAAAAATTAAAACTAATTAGTTTTTTTATTTTATTTATTTTTTTAGTAACCTCTTACTATAATACTTTTTATTAAAAAGGGTTATTTTCTATTTATTAAGAAGCTATTTAATATAAAATAAAAGAGAAAAAATAAATAAATAAAAAGTTATTTAAAATTTTATCTTCTAATTAGTATATAAATAATTAGCTATAATTAAACTTCTAAATATATTACTTTTAAACTAGACTTTATATAAGCTAAATTTTTTAGTTTTAGCTTTTTTATTAGCTTTAATTTTAATATCTTCTCTATATATATATTAGATTTAGTTTTTAGATTTTATTTTCTATTAGTTATATATTTTTTATTTTTATCTTTATATAGTTTAGCTTATATTAGTTATATTAATTTAAGCTACTCTATATATAACTTCTTATATAATATACTTTTATATTTAAATTTTTAATATAATTATATATTCTATTAGTTTTTAATTTCTTTTATTATATTATATAATATTATTTTAAATATAGCTAGTTTATTAAAACTTATTCTATTTAGTTAAAAGCTTTTATTTTATATAAATATATTTAATTTATTTATAATAGTAATTTTATTAATATATTTTAATTAGTTATAACTTTTTAAACTACTTTAATATTTATAATTTATTTTATAAATATTATATTATAGTTATTTTACTATATTTTAGTTTAAAATAAAAGCTTATTATATAGTATAAAAATAAATCTTTATATTTATATAGTAGTAGTATTAACGCTAATATAGAGGGGAAGAGTAGCTAATAAATATATAGCTTACTTAGAGGCTTTATTTATAATACTATATATATATATATATATATATAACTAATAAAGCTAACTAATTATAGCTATAGTAATATTAATAGCTATCTAGCTAATATTAGTAGCTATAATAATAAATATTTAGTATAGTATAATATTAATAATTAGTATTAATAGCTAGTATATATAAACTAACTAAAACTAAACTAATAAATAAATATCTAGCTTATTTAGTTTAAAGCTAGCTAGCTAATAGTTAAACTAATAGCTAATATAGTATTAATATTAATATTAACACTTTAATACTTCTAAAAATACTAGTTAATACTAATTATTACTAATATTAATATTATTTAGTATTAGCATTTAAATATAATACTAGCGCTTAATATTAATATTAATATTATTTAGTATTAATATTTAAAATAACTAAATAGTATTAATAGTTAGTATTAATATTATTTAGTATTAATATTTAAAATAACTAAATAGTATTAATAGCTAGTATTAGCATTTAGTATTAATATTAATATTAATATTAATATTATTAACACTTAGCAATATTTATATTTAATATTAATATTTAATTATAATATTAGCACTTAATATTAATATTATTAGGGTTAGGGTTAGGGTTAGGGTTAGGGTTAGGGTTAGGGTTAGGGTTAGGGTTAGGGTTAGGGTTAGGGTTAGGGTTAGGGTTAGGGTTAGGGTTAGGGTTAGGG